>OY720444.1:37200562-37738276 GCA_963082915.1 Dolichopus griseipennis | reverse complement strand
AAGAAGGAGTTGTATGGCAGCTACTCGAACCCTCTGCAGTAGACCAAGCAAATTTTGCAGTAACTTTGGCCATTACACTAAACTATTTTTGGCAAAATTTCAGACACCTAACTTCAATAGGTATAGAGTAATGCTCATATAAAATAAGAAGTTGTATGGCAGCTCCTCGAACCTTTTGCAGTAGACCAACCAAATTTTGCAGTAACTTTGGCCAATACACTAAACTATTTTTGGCAAAATTTCAGACACCCAGCATTAATAGGTATAGAGTAATGCTCATATAAAACAGGAAGTTGTATGGCAGCTACTCGAACTCACTGCAACAGACCAACCAAATTTTACAGAAACTTTGGCCATAAAACTAAACAATTTTTCCCAAAATTTCAGACACGTACCTTAAATAGGTACAGAGAAATACTCATATAAAAAAAGAAGTTGTATGGCAGCCACCCGAACCCATGGACCAAAATGGCTGGATTTAAATAGCGATGACGGCTATTGCAAAAAAACGAATTTGCGAAAATTTCAAGATTCTAGCTCCTTTAGTTTTTGAGTTATCGTGCGGACGGACGGACAGACGGACGGACGGACATACATAGCTAAATCGATTTGTTTTTCGATTCTGATCCGATCCATACACTTGAGTCTATATCAACCCCCCCTCCTTCTCTGCGTCACAAACGTAATGGCAAATTTATTATACCCTTTGCCTATATAGTCATACGGGTATAAATATAAAAAAAATCATTTTTAATTCGCAACTGTCAAGTTTATGTATATAGAGCGGTTCCAAAATTTGACCTTTTGTAAAATGACTAAATTTAAATAAAATTGTACTTTTGTCTTACACAAAAAAAGACGTTGACAGCCCATGGAACTACTCTTTACTACACTCATAATTCAAATTAAACATTTTGGTTCCCTTATCTGTTTTCCACCATTTCTTAAAAAATCGGTTTGTATTTTGTTACGAATGTGTGGGTATGTACATTTTTTATATTTTAAAACATTTTTCTAACTTAATTTTATAATTATTTACTAAATTCTATGTTATTTTATTTGTTATTTTAATTTAAACTTATCCTATGATTATTGCCATCATAATAATTTTGTTGTGCAAAATTTTTTTACATGTTGGCAAGGTCTCGCAAACACTTGAGTATTATTTATAACGAACGATTTTATATTATACTAGCTAATACCCGGTGCGCGTTGCTGCGCCTCTCAATGGAGGTTTAATTGAATTTGATGTTACTGCAAAAAGTTAACACAAAACTTACACACGGTTTACACATGTAAATTTTAAAATGTGTGAAAGCAATCTTTTTAAAATGATTTTTCTAGGATTATTCTAGTAATTTTTGAAACTTTCTGTAATTCAAAGCAGTCCGAACTACTTTCCAAATTTTGACTTAATTTACTTCCAAAACAAATTTTTTGAAAAATCGCAGGACCGACTGTTAACAGACTCAACTCCATTTTCAAGTTGCTTCACAGATATAAAATTTGAGGTAAACCGGTCAAATCGTTTCTAATTTAGAGTTAAGTAACGCAAAAACCTATTAAAAGCCTCTGTGCCCCACTGGGTTAACGGAACTACACTTTATCTTTGAGCAAAGCAGTATTGCGCAAAATTGGACGTAATTTGCTTCCAAATCACTCAACAAAATTTTTTTGAGGCTTTCTTTTTAGCCAAAGCAGTACTTCGCTAATTTTGACAATATTAGCTTCCAAAATTATTTTGACCAACCGTCGGGCCGACATGGGTTAACAAATTCCAAATCTGTTAATAGTGTCAACTCATTTCTCACAGGGGAGCACGTATACAAAATTTGAAGAAAATCGGTCAAACCATTTTTAATTTAGAGTTAAGTATTGAAAAAACCTATAAAAAGCTGTTGACCCATTGGTTAATGCAAATCAATAAAATTTTTTTGTGGGGCTTTCTTTTTAGCCAAAGCAGAATTTCATAAAATCGGACAAAATTCGGACCCAAAATTTTTTTTGACACCCCGTCGGCCCAACATGGGTTAATAAATTCCAAAACTGTTAATAGTGTCAACTCAATTCTCAAGGAGAATCACGTATACAAAATTTGAAGTCAATTGGTCAAACCGTTTCGAATTTAGAGTAAAGTATTGAAAAAACCTATAAAAAGCTGTTGGACCGCAATGGGTTAATGGAACTCAACAAAATTTTTTTGGGACTTTTTTTTAAGCCAAAGCAGAATTTCGTAAAATCGGACAAAATTTGAACCCAAAATTTTTTTTGACCACCCGTCGGCCCGACATGGGTTAACAAATTCCAAAACTGTAAATAGTGTCTACTCACTTCTCAAAGAGCATCACGTATACAAAATTTGAAGTTAATCGGTCAAACTGTTTCGAATTTAGAGTAACGTATTGAAAAAACCTATAAAAAGCTGTTGGGCCGCAATGGGTTAATGGAACTCAACAAAAAATTTTTTGGGGCTTTCTTTTAAACCAAAGCAGAATTTCGTAAAATCGGACAAAATTTGGACCCAAAATGTTTTTGGACCACCCGTCGGCCCGACATGGGTTAACAAATTCCAAAACTGTTAATATAGTGTCTACTCAATTCTCAAAGAGCATCACGTATACAAAATTTGAAGTCAATCGGTCAAACCGTTTTCATTTTAGAACAAAGAAGTTTAAATACTTGCACCACAGGGGCAACTTGTCGGTCCGTTAGAGTAAAATTTTTGGGCCACGATTTCTTTCCGTGCCCAAAAACCCCTATATACAAATTTTCATGAAAATCGGCTGGGCAGTTTAGGAGTCTATTCGCTACATACAAACAAACAAACATACAAACAAACATTCCCTTTTATATATATTGACAAAAAGTGTAGATAAAGGAGTAGTTTGTAAATGGAACTCTAATTTTTGTTTCTGGAGTACATAATTGTCAGAATCTTTGTCATATATTTAACATTTTAAAACTACCTGTCATTTGAGAAGTTAATTATAATTAATATATATAAATATTGAAAATAAAGTTTAACAATTTAGATTTAGAAAAATATTTTTATACCCGTGCATACATATATGACATCGGGTATATTAAAATTGCTTCTCCGTTTGTAACGCATCGATCTAGATGAGCTAGATATAGTGTCAAGGGTACGTATCGACTCAGAATCGAAAAATTAGTTGATCTAGCTATGTGTGTCTGTCTGTCCGTCCGTCAGCACAATAACTCAAAAACTAAAAGGGCTAGAATTTTGAAATTCACACAAAGTCATTTTTAGACAATTTCTAGGTTCCTTATTGTTTTTGGTTAAAATCGGACCAAGGCTTCGGGGAGCTGCCATACAACTTTTTTGCACCAATATGAATTTCTTCAAAACTAATTATACTACGAGGATGAAAATTACACAAATTTAGTTTTATAATGAATCAAGCACTTATATGAAGTTTGAAAATGTTAGGGCCCCATTTTCGGGGGCTGCCATACAACTTCTTTGCACCAATATGAATTTCTTCAAAACTAATTACACTACGAGGATGAAAATTACACACGGTTAGTTATATAATGAATCAAGCACATATATGAAGTTTCAAAATGTTAGGGCCCCATTTTCGGGGGGCTGCCATACAACTTCTTTACACCAATATGAATTTCTTCAAAACTAATTATACTACGAGGATGAAAATTACACACAGTTAGTTATATAATGAATCGAGCACTTATGTGAAGTTTCAAAATGTTAGGGCCCCATTTTCGGGGGGCTGCCATTCAACTTCTTTGCACCAATATGAATTTCTTCAAAACTAATTACACTACGAGGATGAAAATTACACACGGTTAGTTATATAATGAATCAAGCACATATATGAAGTTTCAAAATGTTAGGGCCCCATTTTCGGGGGGCTGCCATACAACTTCTTTACACCAATATGAATTTCTTCAAAACTAATTATACTACGAGGATGAAAATTACACACAGTTAGTTATATAATGAATCGAGCACTTATGTGAAGTTTCAAAATGTTAGGGCCCCATTTTCGGGGGGCTGCCATTCAACTTATTTGCACCAATATGAATTTCTTCAAAACTAATTATACTACGAGGATGAAAATTACACACGGTTAGTTATATAATGAATCAAGCACATATATGAAGTTTGAAAATGTTAGGGCCCCATTTTCGGGGGCTGCCATACAACTTCTTTGCACCAATATGAATTTCTTCAAAACTAATTACACTACGAGGATGAAAATTACACACGGTTAGTTATATAATGAATCAAGCACATATATGAAGTTTCAAAATGTTAGGGCCCCATTTTCGGGGGGCTGCCATACAACTTCTTTACACCAATATGAATTTCTTCAAAACTAATTATACTACGAGGATGAAAATTACACACAGTTAGTTATATAATGAATCGAGCACTTATGTGAAGTTTCAAAATGTTAGGGCCCCATTTTCGGGGGGCTGCCATTCAACTTATTTGCACCAATATGAATTTCTTCAAAACTAATTATACTACGAGGATGAAAATTACACACGGTTAGTTATATAATGAATCGAACACTTATATGAAGTTTCAAAATGTTACAGCCCCATTTTCGGGGGTTGCCATATAAAATTTTCGATTCAATAACTGTGAATCTAATGAATCTACGAGGCTAAAATTAAAATTGGCCAGGTAAAGTGATAGGGCAAGGTACTCGGGAAAGTTGGACATCCCTCGGACAACCGGACTTTAAGGGTGGGCCAATTTTTAATTTTTTTTTTGTTTTTTGTTTTTCGTTGTTTTTTTTTTTTTTTTTGTTTTAAGCTAAAATTATGGGACAATGAATTCAAAAATTTGTTTTTGTTTTGTTTTTTTTTTTTTTATGGTTTTTTTTTTTTTGTTTTTGACTCATTAGCCCACCAAAATTATGGGATAATGAGTCAAATCTATAAGGGAAGTAAATTACGGTTTATTTTATACACCATAGTGGGTATGCACGGGTATCTAAAAGTTGACAAGAGCAACTATAATCTTCCTCGTTTAAAATGGAAGAGGTAAGTGCTTATTAGTTATCAAATAAAAAGTATGATTTAACATAACCTATTCAAGGGAAAATCCATTTATTTTGAAAAATTTTAATTAAAGCCATCTGCCGGAAATTATTTAAATATCTACTCCTCTCATCTACTTTTTACAAAAGCTGGTGTAGCAGACAGTAGTTGAGAGTAAAAAAGAGTTTATGCCTCATAATGAAACGCAAGCATGAGTCTTGGCTCATGACCATACATAGAAATATTTTTTTGTCAATAAATATTTAGGAAAAATTAAATAAATAAACTAGACAAAAAGGTATAAAGTAAACAAAAGAATTCAGAATCATTTTTTGCATGCTTTTCAGAACCCTAGATGGGCATACATTTGTAGTAAAAATTTCAGATTTTATTATTGAATGTAGTTTCTAATTTCCCATGTAGCTATTATCTTTAAAAATGGAATAAGGGGAGGAAAAATTTATCAATAGTTAAAAATTATTCTTAGATTTATTGAAAAATTTTTTTTTTATGTAGTAGTTTTTTTTTTATATCTAGATATGTTATAAATTTTAAAATTGAGATTTAAAAAAAAAACTTGACTTCCGTTAACTTGACTATTATTTTGTATTTCTCGCAGTTTCAATATAATATAATACTAAATACTAAACTTATGGAATATGATATGTTAAATTTTTTATGATATGTTGTACATTTTATGTAAGTACTCATAAAACTTTTTTTTAGCTTTAATTAGAATACAGAATGCATACAAAATAGTTCAAATCGTACTAAAATGTTTAAAAAAAAGTACAGTTTTCTATATGAAGGACATTATTTTTCGTGTAATATTAGCCTAATTATAAATTACACAAAACGAATTTTTTATGTAAACTTAAAAGCAAAAATAGGTCGAATTTCAAGCACAGGGCGATACTAGTAGGTATAAAAACACATATATTACTAAAATTTTTCAGTAATAATTAACAATTGTTTGTACAGGGTGACCAAGCATAAAATAGTTAAAGAGTAAATAATAAAATAGAAATATTTGTATGTGTAGTTAATTATTGAATGGAAATAATTTCTTTAACAAAAGTAGAAATGCCATTTCGATCTTTGGTATTTTTAACTTCTGAAAATGATTTTAGATTTTTAAACTGATTTTTTAACTTTTCTTAAATCGAGTTTTATATACGGTTTTCTAAGTATTTTCTTGTAAATTTTATAACATATAACAAAGTTCAATATAAAAATTATTTTTGTTTTAAAAAATTTTTATTTTTACGGTAGGTACTAAAGAAAAATAACATTTTAGAAAATCATTTATTTAATTTTTTTTTATTTTTTACGAGGGTTTGGAAAACTTGAAAGCCACCCACTGAAACTGTGTGGTTTTTCTTTAGGTAGTGTGTGATTTTAACACACCAAAACCACACCGTTTTTGAGCAAAACTTTAGGAGAAAACCTGGAATCGAGATATCCCAGTGCCGTAATGGGTGAATATGTGTTCATTATACTCTATTTTCGGCCTATACTCTGTTATTGGCATATAAAACTAATCATAACTTAATTATTTATAAACTGTATCCGCTCTCGGTATGAAAACTGGGTTTTTTCTCAAAATTTTTATATTCATTTTATATTTGTATATATTTTATATTCATTTAAGATTTTAATTTTTATATATATTTATAATACAAAAAAACGTAAACAGATATTATAATAACATAACTTTTAAACAAAATAATTATAAAAGAATATAAAAAAAAATATAAGTTATTTTTCATATAAAAATAAACCAAAACAGTGAATGAAATAATGTTTAAAATAATCAAATCGACACCAATGTCGTGTACTTAGACATATGATAATTAAAACTTTCCTTTTTTTATAAATCGGTAACTTATTCATCAGTCTATATTTTTCCAAAATTAAACGTTGAATTTTAAGCTCGAACATTATTTTTCGCACTTGTTAACAGGTTTTCCTGAGTTCATTGGGAATGAATTGATGAATTAACTAAATTATAATATAATCATTTATTTTTATATATACCCTTGGTTTTTTTCTTCACTTGTTGATTAAGTCATTAATGTGGACAAGAAGATGTAGATGGTATAAATCTTTGTGTTATATTATAATTTTTATTTTTGTGCTAAAAGTATTATTTTATTTTTTGTTTTTTTACACGCTAACTAAACACTAGAAACGGATTCCCTTCGAAATAATGTGTAGGTTTAGTTAAAAGGGAGACAAAAAAGGAAATTAAGGAGGAATTTGGGGGTAGATTGCAAATGAAGCTGAAAAGATTCGTTTTGAATTTTTGCAAGTTGTAGTATGAAACGTTATTAAAAGAGGGGAACATATCAGATAGGAACATGTTTTAAATTTTGGCAGTTCTCACAATAAATGAGTTTCCATAGCTAGTTTTAAACCATCTTGGAATTTCCACAATGTAGAAATTAGCACTTGCTGCTCCTCTGGTGTTACGTTGGAATTGTTCAATAGGAGGCATAATTGACTTTAGTTCAATAGAGCAAGTGTCATTACCTACGGGACAGAAAGCCCATGCATTTTGATGCATTCTTAGCTATATCAAAAATATTTTCATTACTATCAACAAATATTTTGAATTTTCTGTGAAACAGTTCAATTGCAATATATGAAATTCTTATTTAGTGTACGCATGGGTATCTAAAAGTAGTATCTAAAAGTTCCTCGTTTTATTTGAAAATGTTTTATTTAGAACTTTTAATTTTTTTATTTTTATGTTTTGGTTAAAAAATCGGAAGAGAAAGTAAATAAAATAGAAATATACAAATAAAGCAAACATGCGCAAAAATTTCCTTATTAAATATTTATATCATGCTGTACTCTATATCCAGCATTTTGACAATAAACTACCGACGATTCGATGAACTTTCAAATTTTCTTAATAAAATTTGCTTGCTAAAATTAATGTTGTTCTAAGACTTAGGCAGTTTTACAAGAAAACAAGCCAAAGTCAGCAAATTATTTTTCAAATCATAATTTATTAAATTTGGAATAACAACCAAACTCTAAATTGGAGTTTTATTATCATTAATCAAACTGTTAAAATTGGAATAACAAAATTATAAAAAAGGTAAAACAGCCAAACTAGACTTTGGTCTCCAAATTTTAAAATTTTGCAAAAGGATTAAGAGCTAAAGTCTGTTTTTTTTAATTATAACTGTTAATTAAATTAATTATTAATAATTCAAAAAACAAAATTTCAAGCGCTGTCAAATAATTATAACTTCGTCAAAGAACCATGTTTCTATCTCAATTACCTCATTTCAGGGAACAATTTTAATTTTAAAATTGATCTGTACAAAATTTAAGAAAACAGACTTTGGCTGTTAATGCTTGGGACCACAAATATCTATTCAAACTTGACAGTGCGAATTAAAAATTTTTTGTATGTTTTAACTCAAATAAAGTCAACAAATGCTTTGATTGTTCTATTGTTTTAAAATGCATATAAGCAGAGCAGTTCCAAATTTTGACGTTTTATAAAATGACAAATCAATTATAATATTATTTCGTTGTGTAAGACTAAAATCGAACCAAATGTGAGTAAATTTAAATAAAATTGTACTTTTGTCTTATATAGAAAAAAATATTAACATCTAGAGCTACAAGAAAAGTGCAACGTATGATATAATTTTCTAAAGAACGAAAGGCAAATATTTTTTAAAATTTTAATGGGAAAGCAGGTGTTCAGAAAAACTTTAAAGTAATAAAAAGATAAAGTTTTTAGTTTCAGGGGTCCTACTAGTATTTGTATAATTATATATGTTTATTTATTATTAATTTGTAAATAATTTAGTTTGCTTAATAGTATTATGAAGTAACTGTAATGTTTTAACCCAAAACTATAAGTTTTGTATATTTTACAATTATATAAAAAAAAAAATTAATACAAAAATAAATGTGAAAGTTTAAGAAAATAAATGTTAAACATATGTATATCACTAATTAAATATTTAACAATAAATAAATAAAATCGGAGCAACCGACGGATAAGTCGGAGCAACCGACTTAGAAATATCCTACACCTATTTTGTATAAATTTAATAAGAAGTCATTTTAAAACCATAAAAGCTTTTATTAATTTGATCATAAGACATAGCTAACCACTTTAACTTTATTAACATTTTCTAATTATTTTATCAATTCAAAAATATTCAAAATTCTTAATAATTTATCAATTTAAAAATTTAAAAAACAAAAACTTTAGTTAAAAAATTGGAAAATTTTGATTAGATTTTTATCACAAAATTTAATAATTCATATATGTATTTCAAAAAAGAAAAAATAAATTCTTATTATATGTACCTTAATAAGTAATGTTGTAGAATACCCCAAAGTTAATAAAATACTGAAAGATGTACAAATTAACTATAAAATAAATATGATGAATAACCATCAACTGAAGATTAATGTTGAAAAAGCTGGGGAATACAGAGAACTAACAAAGATTATAAATGAAGCTAATTTAGAATGGCATACTTATGACAACAAGTTGACCAGGGCAATTAAAGTTATGGCTAGGAACTTGCATCCTTCATGCGATCCTGAAGATATAAAGCAAGAGCTTAAATGTAAGGGTTTTAAAATCATTGAAGTTGTAAACAAAAGAATGAGGAAGAAACTATAGTTAAACTACCTCTTTTTATGTTAACATTTGAAAATACTGAGGACATTGATAAGATTTATAAAATAGAGTTTATTCAGCATATGAGAGTGAAAATTGAAGCTCTGAAAAAAAACAAATCTGATTTCTCAGTGTAAAAAATGTCAAAGATATGGTCACACACAAAAATTTTGCCAGCGTCTAGCTAAATGTGTAAAATGTGCAGGGTCACATATATCAACGAATTGTGACAAAGACAAAAAGGTTATGCCGAAGTGTGCTAACTGCCTTGAGGTACACCCTGCAAACTATAGGTGGTGCGTAGTTGCAAAAGAATTACAAAAGAGAAAAAAAAAAAGTAATCCAAAACATACCAAAGAAGGTGCGTCGAATTCACCTAACCCTAAATCTAGAAGCTTAAATCCTAGCAGGGTCATTGACGGTTTATCGTATGCCCAAGTATCACAAATAGAGCAAAAGAACCTATTAGTGCAACAAAACAGAACAATGTAGCATTATAAAAATCAGCTGAAAAAATAATAAAACGCACTAACGTTAGGAATATAACTCATAGTACAAATAGCATTCATAAACCTAACATTAAAGTTGATAATAACATTTTAATGCAGATGATGCAAAATTTGTTAAATTCAATGAATGATATCAATGAAAAGAATAACTAATTTAGAAAACAATTCTAGCAAAAGCTGTGGTGGTACTCCGAGAAAATTTCTAAATAATGGCCCAAAATAAAATTAGTATTGCTACATGGAACGCAAACGGCGTACTAAATAAAAAACTAGCATTAGAGCTATTTCTAAAAACTAAAAACATTGATGTGTGTCTCATATCAGAAACTCATATGACAAGACAGTCAAAACTAAAAATAATAGGTTTCACATGTTATAATGCGACACATCCTAGTAATAAACCGCGAGGAGGTAGTGCAATTTTGGTGAAAAACTCTTTACTACATCACGAAGAGTGTAAAATTGAAACTGATGGATTTCTACTTTCAGTAATACGTGTTAAGTCCCTTAAACAGGATTTAAACATTGGGGCTTTATATTGCCCTCGTAATTACAATTTAAAGAATATGATCCTTAAAGACCTGTTGAACCGACTTGAGGATAGGTTCATCCTAGGAGGTGACTACAATGCCAAACATATCGATTGGGGTTCAAGACTTACCTCAACAAGAGGAAGAGAGCTAAGGAAAGCTATTAGAGAGTTGGGTTGCTATTTTCATTCTACAGGCGAACCAACTTATTGGCCTACTGATACAAAAAAAACTCCTGATCTACTGGATTTCTTCATAACAAAAAAAATATCTCCCAATTTTATTAGCCTAGAAAATAATGAGGATTTAGACTCAGACCATTCGGCTGTCGTACTAAACCTGCATGAAAAAATTGTTAAGAAACAAAATAAGCCTACACTTGTTAATAAATCAACAAATTGGTTCAACTTTAAACAAGAGATAGAAAATAATATAAATTTAAGGGTTAAAATAACAACTAAAGATGAAATAGATTTAGTAATTGAAAATCTTAATAAAATTGTCCAAAATGCTGCATGGAATAATACAAAAGAATGTAAATACATGACAGCAGGACCTAATTATCCTAGAGATATATTAAATGCGATTAAACTAAAGAGAAGAGCTAGACGAAGATGGCATGAAACACGTGACGCGGCTGATAAAACTGTCTTGAATAGAATAACGCAGAATCTTAAAAGAAGAATTCTTGAAATAAAAAACAAATCATATGAAAAATATGTTGAGAATTTATCAGCTAAAAAAGAAAGAAATTACTCTTTGTGGAAAGTAACAAAGAGTTTGAAAAAACCTGTAGTGCCAGTCCCACCAATTCGGAAAATGGATGGTAAATGGGCAAAAAATAATAAAGAAAAAGCCGAAACATTCGCAGATCACCTGGAAGAAATTTTTCGGCCCAATGAAATAGAGTCAGACCTCTACATTGAAAATGATTTCAGAAGAGGAGAAAATGACATTGAACTAATTACTCATATAGAAATGGTTGAAGAAATTAAAGCTCTGAAGTCAAAAAAAGCCCTAGGTTTCGATCTAAATACTGCAGACATTCTAAAACAACTCCCGAAAAAAGGGATAACAATGTTAACATATATAATGAATGCTATGTAAAGGTTAAATTATGTACCTAATGTTTGGAAGGTGGCAGAAATAATTATGATACTTAAGCCAGGAAAGCCTCCAAGCGAAACAAAGTCTTATAGACCTATCTCTTTGTTACCAATTATGACAAAACTCTTTGAGAAACTGTTATTAAAAAGGTTGAAACCTATAATAGAAAATAGAAAACTAATTCCAAACTATCAATTTGGTTTTAGAGAAAAACACTCTACTGTTGACCAAGTACTTAGAATTACTGATATAATTGAGAAAGCTCTAGAAGAAAAACAAATATGCTCTACAATATTTCTAGACGTAGCACAAGCATTTGATAAAGTTTGGCACGGAGGCTTAATTGATAAGTTGCGGCAACTATTACCTAAAAAATATGTAAGTATACTCTCATAATACTTAACTGATAGACTGTTTAGAATTAAACAGGATGAAGAGTAGTCTACACTGAAATAAATTAAAGCGGGTGTGCCTCAAGGAAGTATCTTGGGTCCAATATTATACTTGCTGTATACTAGTGACTTGCCCCAATTTCAAGAAATAACTGTAGCTACTTTTGCTGACGATACTGCAATAATGGCAGTAGGATCAAATGTCGACGAGGCTACAAATAAACTACAAAAAGCAAGTGATAAATTATATCTTTTGACCAAAAGATGGAAAATTAAACTAAATGAACTGAAATCAGTGCAAGTAAATTTTACAAATAAATCTATTCAAAATCCCACAGCCGTACAATTAAATGGGGTAGATATTCCTCATGAAAACAAGGCAAAATACCTAGGAATGACATTAGATGTCAAGCTAAAATGGAAAGAACATGTCAAAAAGAAAAGAATAGAATTAGAACAAAAATATAGAGAAATGTATTGGCTCCTAGGTCGAAAATCTAAATTGCCAATAGAGTATAAAATTTTGTTATATAACCAAATAATTAATCCGATCAGTGATCATAAATAGAATCAAAAACAATTAATTCAAAAAGTTTTGGAATCGAGGATAGTTTTGCTATCGGTCGATAATTAGTAATGTCATTTTTATGATCTTTCTTATGAATAGGTCTAATGAAAGCACTTTTCCAAATAGATGGAAAAACCCCAGTAGCTAACGAGCAATTAAATGTGGTGGACAGTGGGCCAGCCAAAGAGGCAGCGCATTTTTTTAAAAATAAGTTAGGGATACCATCACATCCAGGACTTGGATTATCATCAATTTTATTTATGTAATTCAATACCATGTTAGAATCTATATTAATATTTGTAAGTGTAGTTTTCGGAAAATTTTCAAGGTGAGAGAAATTTGCTTCATTTACAGAAAAGGTTGAAGTAGAGTAACTAGAAGAAAAAAATTCACGAAAAAATTCGCAAATGATTTTGGAGTCATTACTAACAGAATTTTTATAATTGAAAAAGGTTGGATATTGATCACTTTTTCTTTTAGAGTTTACAAATTTCCAAAATTGTTTTGGATTGGCTTTTGATATTCGATGACATATTGCGAACATAATTTGAATAAAGATTATCAGCCAAAAATTTAAATTCATTAAACAGAGTAAGAAAATAGTTATAGTCAGAATTCAAGTTACTTTTGACAAATTTACGCCAGGCTTTATTTTTTTTATTTTTTTATGTTTTGAGATTTTTATTAAACCAGGGTGGACTGGATGCATTCGTAGTATCAACTACAAGAGGAACAAATTGAGAAATAGAAGACCGAATAATTTCATAGAAGTTATTAACAGAATCATTTAAATTAGAAGAAGGAATAAATGAAAAATTATAAGAGGTCAAAAAATTATTAATATCATCGAAGTTGGCTTTTACAAAATTAAAACGATGTGATAAAGTAGATTCAACTTTCGCAGGGGAAAAAGAGGAAAAAGAAAAACAAATAGGGGGGTGGTAAGGATCGATTCTGACTAATTCAATTGGACAATCAAGAATAACCAAATCGTTCCAGTTCGTAGTGAAAATAAGATCCAATTGATTACCTCTATAATTGAATATCGAAGATACTTGTTGAAAGTTAAAGGAGTTCAAAGAATCAATTACTAAGCACTCAATATTACTAATCAGTTCTTTTGGTACGAAGTAAGGTTCTTTATCATGAGCAATCCAACTGATATTAGGTAAATTAAAATCACCACATAGGACGATATCATCATTTGCGTTGATTTTGCTAATATATGACTCAATTACTGATAAATAATTAGAATAAAGTTCAAAGTTAGAAGTTGGTGGAATATAACAGTTAATGATGAATAAATTATTGGATAGCAGTTTAACTTTAATAGCCATAATTTCAGTATTTTCAATTGATTCAGTTTGAGAGCAAGTCAATTCTGAGGAACAAAATGAATTTTTTATTGCGATTAATACTCCTCCACCTTTCGAAGTATTATCCAGAATACCATATCTATCTTTTCTAAAAACATTAAAAGATGAAGAAAAAAGTTCTAAATTGTTAATTGAAGAAGTAAGCCAAGTTTCAGTTAAAATAAAAATATCAAAGTTTAAAAGGGTAGAATTAGAGAGAACCGTTTTCGTTTTGGTACGTTAACCTCTTACGTTTTGGTAATAGATAGATAATTTAGGTAAAGTGTTGCAAGGATTAACTAAGGTAAGAGGAGATAAATTAATATTAACTAGATTTTCTCTCACTTGGGAGCGGACGAAAACACTTATCATGATTTTCCCTTACCCTTTGAAGATATTTAATTCTGTTAGACGAAATATGAGAAGCATATGACTTAAGATCATTCAAGGCATTTACAGCAGAAATTCCAAATGTGTCATGATATCTAATAAAAATATCACGCAACTCATTAACATCAGTTGGCAATCCTTCTTGTTGAATAGCAATTTTCAGTGATGTATTAGTTTTTCCACCTATACAAACATCATTAGACTTATTATGAAGATAGGCTAGATAAAGTCTAACATTTTCAAAAATTCTGCTATCCCTAAGTCTGGCTAAAACATACCTCCTATTATTATTATCTTCTAAAGATTTAAGTGTCACCTTAACAACAGTTGGCAAAAGAAGGTCTAGTACCGGTGGTAGTGTAGGTATAGAATTAGAAACATTTGAAGAATTTGAAGCTTTCAATACTTGAGATTTTTTTGGTAGTGAAGATTTTACATGAGGATTTAAGGTTTCACCTTGAACAAAGTTATGGTACTTAGTCAAAGTGGAAGAAAGAGATTTTTTAAATTTAGAAATTTTAGTTTTAAGAAAAGAATCACTAACATGTTTATTTAAGGAGGATTTCGGATCATTTGAAAGTGAAGATTTAGATTTAAATTTAATTTGTTTTTTATTGTTAAGAGGTATATGATTAATATTATGTAAAGAGTTATTAGTATTATTGCTAGAGTTTAATCGATTAATTTTATCATAACAAGTAGAAGCTGTTATTGGAAGTTCAAGAAGGCTCTTAATGTTATTTACTTTTGAGTTTGTGTTAGCAGTGAAGTTAAGTGTATAAGTATCACTAGAAGGAACTTTAGGTACATCGAAAAGATTAATTAAATCATTACCTGCATTGTTTGCTTTAACTGTATTAGAACTATTAATATCTGTAGAAGTATCAGTTATTAGTGGGTTAATTGAATTTTCAAAATTATTATTAGTATTATTAGCGTTAGTAGAATGTAGGTTAGGTTTAATTGTATCTATGTTAGGTTTAGAAAGATTAGAATTTGCATCTATCAGATTTAACGAAAATTTGGGATTACCTTTAGTCCTTAGCTGCTGTGGCGTAAGAGGTCGCTTAGGTTTATCAGGTTGCTCTGGTTTAACAGGTCTATTTGACGTAAAAATAACAGCATCCGAAATCCAGTTGGTAGTATGTGCTCCAATTTTGTCCCAAATATAACCATTATTGGGATCCAGTAACAACTGCAATGTACCATATGGGCCAGTTAATTCAAAACAGCGAAATTTAATGTTTTTTCTTTTAATACGACTTGGAGTAACATTAAGGCAGGAAACTGAATTGACGCGAAACTCATCTTTTATAAATCGAAGCATTTTAATACAATCGAAGGAACGTGGAGCTCCGTTAATACAAATAGATGAATTTTTTAACTTCTCAATATTAGCTGAAGAGAGGTTAAAATTGTGTAGTTTCGATATTCTACGATCCCATTCATCTTCAGTCCATATAGTCCCAAATTTATGTACTATTATTAGATCCGTTTGAATACCAATATCACAAGTTTCCAGAGTATTTTGAGTACCAAATTCACATGTTGTAATTGTACTCTGGACTCCTTTATTAAAAGTTTCAACCCTTTTGGAGTTAGAATCTTGAAGGTTTGTGAGCAGCTCCAATAAAAATAAATTTGTAGAGTTATGTAGTTGTTCTAGTTTTTCAACAAGAGAATTATGTTGAGAAGCTAACACTTTGTTAAATGCAGATACATCAACATGTTGGCGGCTAGAA
Source organism: Dolichopus griseipennis (assembly GCA_963082915.1). NCBI lineage: Eukaryota > Metazoa > Arthropoda > Insecta > Diptera > Dolichopodidae > Dolichopus > Dolichopus griseipennis. Next base: position 37,721,989 of record OY720444.1, on the reverse strand, counting down.
CCAGCTCCGATGATATCTCTAATGTTATTTTCTAGGTTGGCAAAATGTTTAGGCAGATGTGCGAGAACTTCTATTTTGATTTTTTCAACAGCATTGTCATTATTATTTTGGCCTGAGACACGGCTGCATAGTCCATCAAACGACTTCGCCATGTCCTGAAAAGCGTTTGTATTACTCACAATGGTGTTGTTAGTTTTATTACATAGTGATGTTTTTTCATTTGCAAGATCAGATATTGTTTTATGAATATTGTCAAACATACCACGCAACAAACCTTCATGGTTTTGACAATCCTCACAAATGAAAAATGAGTCAAGGGATGGATGGTACCAATCTCTGCTAAAACCCATACAAACTCCATGTAACTTTCTTTTACAAAACGCTTTGCAAATAACAAATTTGCTTTTCTTGTCGAAATCGAAACAATTTGCCAAATCGCATTTGTAACTCATTTTAAATATGAAGTGTAAAAAATTATACAAAAGAAGAAAAAAAAAAAAAACGAAGGTTAACTAAGTTTATTCACTTTAATAATTTAATTTATAAAAGTTTAAAGTTTTTTATTTTTTATATTTTATTTTTTTTATTTTTAATTTTAATTTAAATTACTTAATCAAAGTGATGAAATTACAATTAAGCACAAGCCAAAAAAAAAAATAAATAAAAGTACACAAAAATTGTTTTTATTATTTTTTATTATATTATTAAACTGTTCTTTAAAAAAAAGCAAAATAAATTATGAGTGATCAAATTACATATGAAAACAATTGCACCACATTAAAATTTTATTTTTGTTAATTAATTAGAAAAAAAAAGACACTATTGTTTTCTTTTTATTTAAATAATTAATATAAACCGTAATTTCGCGAAAAGCGTGTGATTCAATTGAGTAGTTTGATAATACTTATGTTCAATCAAATATATGAAAAAATTTATTGGTTTATTAAAAAAAATATTGTGTTTTAAATTTATAAAATGTAATACATAATATGTTTTATAGTAAAATTCTTAGCCATTTAAAAATATAAAAGTGTTAAATATGAACGGAAACAGGAAATGGTGTATCAAATTTGAAGTTTCAATCTTTATTAACTTCGAAATTAAGCTTTTTAAATTTTGGATTTCTTACAAGGCACCTGAAACACCAATACAATTAAGTCTAAGCTTGGGGGACACAAAGGAAATAGGAACAAATAGCATTAAACCAAATTTGAAGGTTCAATATTTATTTCAAGTTACTATCTTTATTAATTTCAAATACATGCGCAAAGGACTTGGAAGCAATGGAGGTGGTACGCAAACCGCTATTGCAATTCATCAAAAATTTTACGGACACAAAGTAAATATGAAGAAACACCTGTGCCCCACATTTTAGGTTCTATTTTTTTTGGTTTCGAAATTATAATTGTTTGGCCTCAATTCGATCAAAAGCTTCTAGAATCCGAACTCTTTGTCCTATCTCGACCAGAACCGATCCCCGCGGTATTTCGATTTTTAGAAACCTATAGTTTAAATTTCATCAACATAGCGTAATTAATTTTTGAGTTATGGTGTTTTTTAGATATATTTTGGTTAGCCTTTGAACTTTTCAAAGGTTCCAAAACCCGAAACGTCGCCCTTATGCAGTCTCCGCCATTTGTTCAGTACTACTTAACCTTTGTACACAATTGGAACATTCTATCTTAATTTTTACTTACTTTTCTTATTAATTTCTATGATAGGCTTGTAAACTTTGGGCGGTTTAAAACCAATTTGAAGCTTCTACATTAGTTTGAAGATTTTTATTATTTTCGAAGATATGCTTTAAGGTCTTCGGAACTGTGTAGATGATCCCGAGCCACTCCAATTCGTTCCAAATTTTAAGAACACTAAGAGAATAGGAAGAGACACCCTGATAATAAATTTGGAGGTTTTATCTTTTTCGGTTTCGGAATCAGGCTCATTTCGCGTAAATTCGATCAAAAAGTTGTAGGTTTCGATCTATCCATGGTGCTATTTCGACCGTACGCAATTCCACCGAAGTTTGATTACAAGTAACTTACAGAAAAAATTTTATGTAAGTAGTGTCATTAGTTGTTATCCTATTTTTTTATATATTCGTTAGCCCTTAGAAAGATTAAAAGGTCTAGAATCCGAATCTATGGGCCGATTTCATCCATATGCAATTCCCGCAGTACTTTGAGTCCTAGTAACCTACAGTTAAATTTCATCAAGAATCAGTTCCATTAGTTTTTGAGTTATCGTGCCTTCGGATGGACGGATGGACGGACATGGCTTTTTCGATTTAAGAGGTCAGGCTGATCACAAATATATGTACTTTTCCTGTCTAGGTTGCTTCCTTTAGGTTGTTACAAACATCATAACAAAGTTAATATACCCTTTTCCTATTTCATAGGTGTAGGGTTTAAAAACAATTAATGTTAAGTTTAAATATAAATTGTTTTTATACACTGATTAATTAATTTGTAATAAAATTTGTGTTAATTTAGCTATTTTGACAAATTTGAAATTTGATATAATTAAAATAAAAAATGTTTAATATGAAGTAATTCGTTTATTAATTGATTTTTATGGGAAAAGTGTTTTGCAATGATTCTCATAGGAAAAGGTAAGTTGTTGAATACTCAGGTGGCCTCAGCATGTGTTTTGATAAACAAACATAACTCGTTCAATTTAATTATTTTTAATTGATCACTGTACTTGGCTGAGGTTCTCCAGTTTGATTAGCAATGAACCATATCTAAGCTTTGTAAATTTTTCAACTTTTCCATCTTAAGCTCTTATTGATTTCTGAAACAAAAATAGCGAAACCGATCTTAAATTTCTATTGTCGTCAGTTATAGTCATTATCATGATGATGTGGTTGTTTATATCAAGAAGTGGAGGAAAAGAAGACTCGCTATTGTCCTCTTTTAGATTTTTTGCAAAAGTCCAAAAGGACTTGCTATTCTTGGGCTTGTGTATGAGTTTTCGTTTCAACTTTTGGTTGAACAAGAATTTTTGCTTGTTGATAACTCTCTTACATCTGTTCCGAACCACTATATAGTTGGTCCTGTGAGCCTCCAAACCACTATCCCGGTACTTTTTGAAGGCTTTCTCTTTTTTTAGTATGGCTTCTTTACAAATGCGATTAAACCAAGTTTTGGGTTTCCGTTTAATAGACTTCATGGAGTGAGGTATAAAAACTCTCATTCCAAGTAGAATAGTTTCACTAATCGCATTTGCAGCAAAGTCAACATTCCTACCACGGAAGCAAAGTGCCCAATCAAAGGTTTTGTAAAAATTGTTTAGACCTTCCCAGTTAGCATGGTTATAATGCCATACCAATTTTTTGGGAAGGGACCTTTGGTTGGACACCAAGCCTGCCCGGAAGCTTGTATTGACCAAATAGTGATCAAAGCCCCCCAGGGGGCAACCAACTGAAATCACATACTTTTCAGGGTTTGTACAGGATTCACGTGAAAACCACTGGTCCGATTGTTACAAAATTTTAAAAGAATAATTCTGAGAGACCGGAGGGTGACATAGGCTATGGGCACGAGGGTCCAATGAAGCTTTTTCAATGTTTTTAATGTCGAGTCAAAACCATTTGACCGATTGACTTGAAATTTTGCACAAATGTTCCTCTTAGCAACCGAAATTGTATAAATTTGGTTGGAATAAATTAACCTATTTCGGCCTGGCGGGCTTCTAAAAAATTTTGTGTTTCCGTTTTGTCTCCAATTTTACAGGGTGGTTTCGCAGTCTAAAAGAGAGCCTGGCACAAATTTTTGTTGAGTTCGGTTAACCCATGTGGGCTCGAGGGCCCAATTAAGTTTTTCAATGTTTTTAATGTCGAGTCAAAACAGTTTGACCGATTGACTTGAAATTTTGCACAAATGTTCCTCTTAGCAACCGGAATGTGTTGTATAAATTTGGTTGGAATAAATTAACCCAATTCGGCCTGGCGGGCTTCCAAAAAATTTTGTGTTTTTGATTTGTGTCCAATTTTACAGGTTGATTGGATTCTAAAAGAGAGGCTGCAAAAAGTTTTAGTTAAGCTCGATTAACCCGTTTTCCACGACGACGCCACGAAGTTTCTATAAATTATTTAAAATTTTCTATAAATTTTATTTGTTTAAACGATTAAAAGAATTTAATTGAAAATTTTGTACCAGCATTTTAATTAAAACCCACACGGTTAATTCGGTTTTGACCTGTTTGCGCGTTTTAAACAAAGATTCAATGAAATTTTTAAATTTTTGGTATGAACGCAAGGTTACTTTTATTCCAAAAGCTCACTTAATGAATAAGACTATTTTTTTTCCTTAAATAGTCTCAAATAGTTAAAAGCTAAATGAGATAATATTAATAATAATAAAAATAAAGCTAATAAAGAATCCGAATAAAAATATCTTTGAGATTAAATAACATAGCATTTTCTTTCTCCACATTTTTTCGTAAGTCTTTGTGTTTTATATACTTTGCAGTTGTTGTTTTTTAAAAAAAGATTTCAGTGTGAAATTGCAGTTTTCTTCAGATGAGTTATAAAAATTCAATTTCGTATATATAATGCTTAAATACATAGTATTTTAAAACACTTTTTCCAAAAAAGAAACCTACTATTTTCTCTCATAAAATCTTAAAAAAAACCCGGATGAGCGTAGTACAACTTTTAGGTAAGTACTAAACAAAATATAAGTTGAAAAACCGGTTTTTTAAACCTTTTCTTAACCATCGACTATATTTTATTCAAACGTTGGCAATTCAAGAAATCCACTATTGACATAGTATAATGAAATAATGGTAAATTTAGTATACCCTTTTGACCTATAGTCATTTTAATTCAGTTAACATTATTCGCCGGAAACCTACCATTCTCAACTCTATCGTCAAGGAGCACTAAACTGTCAAGAAGCACCATGTACAGAAAAACTAGAGATAATCGTTCAAACTGTTTTTTTAAGTTTTTGTTTCGCAATCGGTTAAAAGAACTCGACAAAACATTTTTTTAAGCATTCCCTTAATTCAAAGAAGTACCTACTTTCAAAAATTGGACGTAATTTACTTACAAATTTTTTTTTGAACAATCGTCGGATCGGCAGGGATTAACAAATTCCAAATATGTTAGTAAAGTGAACTCCATTTTCAAAGAGGAACACATATACAAAATTTGATGTTAATCGGTTAAATCTAATATATAGCAAAGCAAGGCAAAAACCTATAAAAAGCTGTTGGGCCACAATAGGTTAGCGGAACTCCGCAAATTTTTTTTGTGGCTTCATTTATAAGCAAAGTAGTATTTAAAAAAAATAGCTGAAACTTGCTTTTTTACAATTTGTAAGCTTCCGGGCAACGCCTTGTAAATCTGCTCGTCTAATATATAAAGGAGGAAATTTGTTTGTTTGTTTGTTTGTCCAGGATTCACGTGAAAACCACTACTCCGATTGTCACAAAATTTTAACGGAATAATTTTGAGAGCCCGGGGGTTGACATAGGCTATGTCACATTTTTAAAAGTCAACAGGTTGTGGCTCCAGAGCCGTTTTAAGCTTTTAAGTTTTTTTGATGTCGAGTCAAAACGGTTTGACCGATTGACTTGAAATTTCGCACAAATATTTCTTTTAGCAACCGGAATTAGTTGAATACATTTGGTTGGTAAAAATAACCCATTGCTTGGAATGAATTAACCCATATAGGTCTGGCGGGCTTCCAAAAAACTTTGTGTTTCCGATTTGTGTACAATTTTACAGGTTGAGTCCAAAAGAGAGGCTGCAAAAAGTTTTAGTTAAGTTCGATTAACCAGTTTTCCACGACGATGCCATGAAGTTTTCTATAAATTTTATTTGCTTAAACGATTAAAAGAATTTTATTTAAAATTTTGTACCAGAGCCTTTTAATTATAAAAACCCCCGCAGGGTTAATTTGGTTTTGACCTGTTTACACGTTTTGCACAAAAATTCAACGAAATTTTCAAATTTTTGGTATTAACGCAAAATAACCTTTATTTCAAAAGGTCACTTAATAAATATCACTATTTTTTTTACTCTCCTTAAATAGTCTCAAATAGTGCAAAAGCTAAATGAGATAATGTTAATAATAATAACAATAAAGTTAATTAAGAATACGAATATCTTTAAATTTAAATAACATAAAATTTTCCTTCTCTACATTTTTTCGTAAGTCTTTGTTTTTTATCAACTTTGCAGTTGTTGCTTTTTAAAAATAGATGATTTCAGTGTAAAATTGCAATTTTCTTCAAATAAAATTTAAAAATCAAAAAAGTCAATTTCGTATATATATTATGCTTAAGTACATAGTATTTTAAAACTGTTTTTCCAAAAAAGAAGCGCACATATCTCTCATAAAATCATAAAAAGCGAGGAAGTGCGTAGTAGAACATTCAGGTAAGTACAAAACAAAATATAAGTTGAAAAGCTAATTTTTAAACCTTTTCTAAACCTTTGATTATTTTTTATTCAAACGTTGTCAATTCAAGAAAACTACTATTGACATAGTATAATGACATAATATAAAGAAGAAAATTTGTTTGTTTATTTGTTTATTTGTTTGTTTGTTTGTTTGTCCAGGATTCACGTGAAAACCACTGGTCCGATTGACACCAAATTTTAGAGGAATAATTTTGGGAGTCCGAGGGGTGACATAGGCTATGTCGCATTTTTATAAGTCAACAGATTGCGGCTCCAGAGCCGTTTTAAGCTTTTTCGTTTTTTTGATGTCGAGTCGAAACGGTTTGACCGATTAACTTGAAATTTTGCACGAATGTTCTTCTTATTAAACGAAATTAATGGTATAGAGTTGGTTGGAATAAATTAACCCCTTTCGGCCCGGCGGGCTTCCAAAAAATTTTGTGTTTCCGATTTGTGTCCAATTTTACAGGGTGGTTTTGCAGTCAAAAAGAGAGGCTGGCACAAATTTTTGTTAGGTTCGGCTAACCCGTTTGGGCACGAGGGCGCAATGAAGCTTTTTCAATGTTTTTGATGTCGAGCCGAAACAGTTTGACCGATTGACTTGAAATTTTGCACAAATCTTCCTCTTATTAAACGGAATTAATGGTATAAAGCTGGTTGAAATAAATTAACCTCTTTCGGCCCGGCGGGCTTCCAAAAAATTTTGTGTTTCCGATTTGTGTCCAATTTTACAGGAAGGTTTTGCAGTCGAAAAGAAAGGCTGGCACAAATTTTTGTTGGGTTTGTTTAACCCATTTGGGCACGAGGGCCCAATGAAGCTTTTTCAATGTTTTTGATGTAGAGTCAAAACGGTTTGACCGATTGACTTGAAATTTTGCACAAATGTTCTTCTTGGCTACCGCAATTAGTTGTATCAATTTGGTTGGAATAATTTAACCCATTTCGACGTGGCGGGCTTCCAAAAAATTTTGTATTTCCGATTTGTGTCCAATTTTACAAGGTGGTTTCGCAGTCGACAATAGAGTCTGGCACAAATTTTTGTTGAGTTCGGTTAACCCGTTTGGGCACGAGGGCGCAAAGAAGCTTTTTCAATGTTTTTGATTTCTAGTCAAAACCGTTTGACAAATTGACTTGAAATTTTGCACAAATGTTCCTCTTAGCAACCGCAATTAGTTGTATAAATTTGGTTGGAATAATTTAACCCATTTCGGCCTGGCGGACTTTCAAAAAATTTTGTGTTTTCGATTTGTGTCCAATTTTACAGGTTGATTTTGCAGTCTAAAGAGAGGTTGCAAAAAGTTTTGGTTAATTCGATTAACCCGTTTTCCACGACGACGCCATGAAGTTTTCTATAAATTTTATTTTCTTATACGATTAAAAGTATGTTATTGAAAATGTTGTACCAACATTTTAATTAAAACCCACATGGTTAATTTGGTTTTGGCCTGTTTGTGCGTTTTGGACAAAGATTCAATGAAATTTTCAGTTTTCTTCAAATGAAATCTAAAAATCAAAAAATTCAATTTCTTATATATAATGCTTAAAAACATAGTATTTTAAAACAGTTTTTCCAAAAAATAAGCCTACATTTCTCTCATCAAACCATAAAAAAACGAGGAAGAGCGTATTACAACTTTCAGGTGAGTACTAAACAAAATATAAGTTGAAAAGCAAATTTTTAAATCTTTTCTAAACCATCGACTATATTTTATTCAAACGTTGGCAATTCAAGATAACTACTGTTGACATAGTATAATGACATAATGGCAAACTTAGTATCCCCATTTGACCAATAGTCATTTTAATTCAGTTAAAATTATTCGCCGGGAACCTAACATCCTCAACTCTATCGTCAAGGAGCACCAAATTCTCAAGAAGCACCATGTATAGAAAAATTAGAGATAATCGTTCAAACTGTTTTTTAAAGTTTTTGTTTCGCAATCGCTTAAAAGAACTCGACAAAACACTTTTTAAACGTTCCCCTAATTCAAAGAAATTTTACCTACTTTCAAAAATTAGTCGGAATTTACTTACAATATATTTTTTTTTGAATAATAGTTGGAATAATAAGTATATACATGTACGCATACAAAATTTAAAGTCAATTGGTCAAATCGTTTCAGCTTAACAGTAAAGTGACGAAAAAATCGGTAAAAAGGAGCTGTTTCGCAATGGGTTAACGGAACTCAACAAATCTGTTTTTAACTAAAACCAATTAACTCTAAGTTTTGGGGACACGAAGGAAAAAGGAAAGAGCACCGTTATATTAAATTTTAAGCTTCTCTATTTATTTAATGTTTATGTCTTTATTAATTTCGAAAATATGCTTTAAGACCTTTGGAGTAGAGAGGGTGGTAATCGAATTAATACCCCAACTGGTTCCAAATTTCAAGGAAACAAAGAATATAAGAAGAAACACCTGTGTCCCAAATTTTAAGATTCTATCTTCATTGGTTTAGAAGATAGAATTATGCTCGTTTGGCCTCAATTCGATCAAAAGTTTCTAGAATCCGAACCCATTTTCCGATTTAGACCGCAAACAATGCCCAAGATACTTTCATTACCAATAACTTAGAATTTAAATTTCATCAAAAAAGCGTAATTAGTTTTTGAGTTATAGTGTTTTTTGGATATATGTTCGTTAGTCCTTTAACCTATCAAAGGTTCCAGAGCCCGAAAGGTTCCAGGAGTTGACATTGACCTTAAACATATATACTTTTCCATATCTTGCTCGCTTCCTTTAGGTGGTTACAAACATCATACCAAAGTATTATTTATTTAATAGGAGGTATAGGAGAAGGGTATAAAAACAAAACACTTGTTCAGTTGAAATAACATTTCAGTTTTTAAAATTTGATTAACAGATATTATTTGTAAATTTTATTTTTGGCCAATTGCTTCCAACTATTATGTTTTACATTTAAAATACAGTTTTATAATTTATTTTTTAAATGCATGAAATTGGTAAAATGCTAAATGTTTTAGATAAATTCTAATTTATGTTATATCCGTTATCGTATTGTTTTTATACCCTACACCTATAGAATAGGTAAAGGGGTATATTAACTTTGGTATGGTGTTTGTAGCCACCTAAAGGAAGCGAGCTAGATATGGAAAAGTATATATATTTGTGATCAGCGTGATCGCCTTAGTCGATATAGCCATGTCCGTCCGTCCGTCCGTAGGCACGATTACTCAAAAAATAATGGAGCTATCTTGATGAAATTTTAACTGTAGGTTACTAGGACCGAAAGTACGGCGGGGATTGCATATGGGCGAAATCGGCCAATGGGTTCGGATTCTGGACCTTTTAATCGGTTTCAGGGCTAACGAACAAATATAAAAAATCACGATAACTCAACAACTAATGACGCTATCTTCATCAAATTTGTGCTGTAGGTTATTGGTAATGAAACTACGGCGGTGATTACGTACGGTGAGGATTGGACAATGGGTTCGGAACTTAGAACTTTTTGATCGAATTTAGGCCAAACGAGCATAATTCCGAAACCAATGAAGATAGAACCTCCAAATTTGGTATCAGGGTGTCCCTTCCTATTTCGTAAGTGTCTTTGAAATTTGGGCCCCATTGGAGTAGTGGATCGGGGACCAGCCACTCAGTTCTTAGACCCTTAAAGCATATTTTCGAAATTAATAAAGATAGTAACTTGAAACAAATGTAGAAGCTTCCAATTTGCCACAAGGGTGTTCTTTACTATTTCTTGCGTGCCCCCCTAATTTGGGATCAATTGGAGTGGTGGTTCAGAACCTCTCTTAGACCCCCCAATGTGTAAAAGCTTATCATCGAAATTAATGAAACTAGTAACTTAAAATTAAGATAGAGCGTTCCAATTGTGTACAAGGGTTAACTAGTATTGAAAGTATGACGGGACAGCATATGGGCGAAATCGTACCATAATTCAGTCTTCAAAGTTCAATAACGTGTTTTATTTTACTTAGTTAAAAAAGTTTTAACAACAAAAATATTTTATTTTATATTAATTTTCAATTTTTGTTAACGGTTGCAATTTTTTTAATTTGTTTTAATTTAAAAAAAAAAAAAATAATAATAATAAATTTCACAATTTCTCATACTTAAGACTTTATAATATTTACAAAGAAAAAAAATTTTACAAAATCTGCTGATAATAAATTTATTGACCTGCCCCAATTAATTTTTCAAAATTCAATAAAGAAAAACAATATACAATAAACCAAAACATGGAATTCAAATGCAATGCTAAAATTTGTTTAATCAATGACGCAAAAACTGAAACTGTTACCTGTAAAGGTGCTTGTCATTTAAAATTTCATGGCACATGTATAAATGCACCCAGAAATTGGTATAGCACATTTCTTGCTAAATATTTTGTTTGCGAGAATTGTTTGATACAAAATAACAGTTTTCAACAATTTTATAGTAAAATCTTTGATGTAATCAACGAAATTAAAAATGATCATCAAGGAACGGTAGCAAAACTAACTACCGTTATTAAGAACAATGCTGCTAATTTCCAGGAAATGGAAAAAAATTTTGAGTCATTAAACAATAATTTTAGCATTTTCCCCGGTGATATAAAAAAATATATAAACGTACAATTAATGGAGTTAAAAAGTGAAATATTATCACTTAAGGATATTGTTGAGCCGCTATCTGCACAAAAAAATTTCAAACAAGAAGAGTTTAAGAATTTGATAGATAGTTTGAATGAGCAGTACTCATCTCTAAAACAAAGTATTGCAGTTCATGATATATCAATGAGTTTTAGGGATGTCGTCTTAGCCGATTTAGATTTAGTGAAAACTAAACTTGAAATAATTCAGGACAACTTTAGAACTGACAATCAAACTGTGGTTCCTGAACCGGCTAATAGTGTATCTTTATTGGAAGAATTAAGGATAGCTGACTGCTTAGATGAAACACTTGCAAAAAACAATACTCAGATATCAGACCCCATTATGGTTCCATCGTTAATACCCATCGTTGAAAAAAATGATCAAGCACCAGATGTAGTTCTTCAGCCGAATTTTAATTTGAGAATTTCAAATTTGAGCACTAATACTACAGAACAGCGTTTGGTTGATTTTATAAAGAAAACATTCAATTGTGAAGATATTTGCTGTAAATCAATTACTCCACGAGGGTTAAAATTTCAGCCGAAATATTTTACGTATAAAATCAGCGTTCCATCATCAACGGTGAAGGCTATCAAAAAATCTAAGGCATGGAAACCAGGTACGATAGTGACGGATTTTAAGGATTCAAGAAAGAAAATTGTAAGTAAAAATAAACAAGTAGAACAAAGTAATTCAAATCCAAAAAATAAAAATAAAAAAAATGAAAAAAATAAAAACAAAAATTTAAATTCTAAAAATGTAATAACAAACCAAAATAAAAATAAAAATAAAATAGTAAATAGAAATAATAAATTAAATAAAAATAAAAATACTAAAATTAGTCCTAATAAGAAACAGGTTAGTTTTAATTGCCACAATGAAACAAACACTCATAAAGAATTATTTACAACTTCACAACAAAACAACACTAATTTGAATACTTCTATTCTATCTGATAACAATTTTACTTTCCGCACCTCACCACACTATGAAAAACACCGTTTACTACCTTCTTTCAACAAATCCACATTTTTCACCAATAAATTCTAATTATTCTAATTCTTATAGTTTTAATTTTAACAAAGCTAATTTTGCTGCTTTAAATGAATTCATTAGTTCCTTTGATTTTTATTCTGTATTTAATAATACAGATGTTAATATAATGACAAAAAGGTTTTATGAAGTTATTTTTGAAGGCTTTCGGCAATTTGTACCAAAATCTAAGAACCGAAACCCTTTATTAAGTCCGCCATGGTTCAATTCGGATTTGAGAAAACTCAGAAATAAAAAGAATAAAGCTTGGCGTTGTTATCTTAAATCGAAGAATTCGCATGACTATAATAGATTTAAAATTCTTTTTGATGAATTTAAATTATTGTCTGAATTCCTTTATAATGATTTTATTTCTAGTACATCTTCAAAATTAATATCAAATCCAAAATGCTTCTGGAAATTTGTTAATTCCAAGAGGAAAAGTGACGAGTTTCCCTCCCATATGAAGTATAATGGTGTTTCAAGTAATGATTCTAAAATAATATCTAATTTCTTTCGTGAATATTTTTGTTCTTCTTATAGTAATTCTATTTTTACACCAAATTATAATGATTTCTCTCATTTGGATACTTTTCCGAAAACTACTTGGTCTAATATAAATATTAATGAAGGTGTAATTAAAATGTATTTAGATAAACTTGGGAATAATACTTTTCCTGGACCTGATGGTATTCCGGAAGCTATACTCAAAAAGTGCTCAAGTGCTTTAGCTATTCCCCTTTCAATACTATTTAACTCTTCTTTAAATTCAGGAGTTTTCCCGTCTATCTGGAAACACTCATATGTTAGACCTATTCATAAGAAAAATGCCAAAAATGAAATTATTAATTATCGACCAATTGCGAAACTTTCTTCACTTCCAAAACTTTTCGAATTAATAATGTATGATTCTATTCATAGTCACTGTAAATCTTTTTTAGTTCATAATCAACATGGATATATGGATAAAAAATCAACAGTTACTAATCTTATTGAGTCAGTTTCAACTTTTACAAAAAATATGGAAGAAGGTTTTCAAACAGATGTTATCTTTACAGATTATAGTAAAGCATTTGATGTTTTACCACATTCTATAATACTGATAAAGCTAAGAAAACTTGGTTTCCCAGATATTTTTGTGAAATGGGTTGACTCATATTTATCTGATAGGACCTACAGTGTTTTATTTAGAAACATTACTTCTAAACCTTTTAACGCCAATTCCGGAGTTCCACAAGGCAGTCACTTAGGTCCTCTTTTTTTTATAATTTCGGTAAATGATGTTTCTTCAGTTATTGTTAATAGTGAGCTTCAAATATATGCGGATGACATGAAAATTTTTAAGAAAATTGAGTCACTAAATGATGCTTTACTCTTACAAAATGATTTAGATAATTTTTTTATTTGGTGTAAAAATAATAATCTTCTTCTAAATGTAAATAAATGTGCACTTATGTGTTTCACACGTCGTCTTAATCCGATTTGTTTTAATTACTGCTTGAACGGAATTAGTATTCCTAAAACGAATTCTATTAAAGACCTAGGCGTTTACTTCGATGATAAGCTTAACTTTAAACTTCATTTCTGTTATATTATAAATAAAGCTAATTCTATGCTTGGTTTTATAAAACGTTGGTCTAAAGAATTTAATGATCCTTATGTTCTTAAATCTTTATATTCTTGTCTTGTTAGACCTAATTTAGAATATGCTAGCCAAGTTTGGTCACCATTTTACGAGGTACATATTAATAGGATAGAGGCGGTGCAAAGAAATTTTTTAAGATTTACTTTGAGAAATTTTCAATGGTCAAACCCGCTGATCCTACCTCCTTATGAAAATAGATTGAATTTAATTCACTTGAAAACTTTAAAATTAAGACGAGAAGTTGCTGATGTTATTTTTATTACTGAAGTTATAAAAGGTAACATTTCTTCTCCTCAAATCCTTAATAACATTAAAATTAATTCAAATAATCGTTTACGTAATACTAATTTATTTACGTTGAGTTTTCATAGAACAAATTATGGCAATTATGAACCAATTCATAGGATGTTGATAATGGGTAATAAACACAAGAACAACATCGATTTCACACTTTCAAAACAAACACAAAAACTTAAATTGTATAAATAGAAATATAAATTCTTTTTTTTTATATATATTTAGTTGTTTTTATTGTTCACTTAAATTTTAATTTAAGAAATATGAAATTGTAACTTAATTCATAAGCTATTTTTTTTTTTATATGTTGTATAATACTAATTGTTAAAATTTTTGTAAAGTTTGAGTTAAACTAATAAATAAATAAATAAAATAAATAATTTCGGGTCCTGGAACCCTTGAAATGTTCAAAGACTAACAAACATATATCTTACAAACACCATAACTCAAAAAATAATGCCGGTATTTTGATGAAATTTAACAGTAGGTTACTAGTAATGAAAGTACCATGGGAATTGGTTGTGGTCGAGTTTAATTTCGAAGCCAAAGAATATATTTCCTATGTCCTATGTGTCTCTGAAATCTAGACTTAATTGTAGTGGTTCAGCTATGTTCAAAGGTACTTGCTGCATTTATGTAAAATTTATTTTTATATTTAAATGAATTATATGAAAAGGTGTAAATTTTTAATTGTATTTTAGAAATACACTTATTGCATATTTTTCGTTTATAAGCTTTTGTATTAGGTATATAAACTAACCATTTAAAATAATTGCAATTTTTAAAAATTTGGATTATTAAATATATTATGCTTTGATTATCTTTTTATCACAAAATTTAATAATTAGAATTTTTTCATTTTGTAATTGAATTGGAATAAATATATTTTCATTTATTTCAAGTTTGTTTTTTTTTTAATATTTTTAAATAGATAAATTAGTAAGAATTTGTAGTATTTTTTAATAGATAGGGTAATTAGAAAATGTTTTTAGTATTATACAGTTAATTTGGTTAACTATGTCTTACGATCAAATTAATAACAGCTTCTATGGTGTTAAAATGACTTATGAATATGTCCTTAAATTTGAACCAAATAGGTGTAGGGTATTTCTAAGTCGGTTGCACCGACTGACTGTTTCTTTACTTGTTTTTTTTACCAACTGTTTATATGAAATATAATAAGTCGTAGGTATTGTTTTCACACCAAAAATTGGACTTGAGGTTTTTTCATATATCCATTATTCCGATGTGCAGAAACCCTTAAAACGTGTTTTATTTTTATTATATCTGTCTATATGACTGCGTGGCTGCGTGTTTAACTGTGCATACGTGTATAGCCGAAATGAAATATTTTGAAATTTCATATTTTATTTATTTATTTATTTATTTAATTTCTCTAAAAGAGCCTTTGGGCTCGTACAGAGTTCCTATATGTTTCTTATGATATAATTAGTTACTTTGATTTAATTTAATTTAATTTAAGTACAATTTTCAATAATTTAATTAATATCAATGGTATAACAAAAAATATATATGTATATATGTAATATGCTAATATTTACTTTATAAAATGGCATTGGCTACATTAAATGAGAATTTTACGCTTATAGATAATCAAGTTATTTAGAATGTGTAATTTTAATATTTACTTATGTACAAATTTTTACAATATTTTTTAAATGGATGATAATTTAAGGTCTTAATGTTATTAGGTATACTGTTATATTGTTTTACACTGCTATTAAATATTGGCTCCAGGCCCTGCAAGTTGTTGCTGGCAACTGTTCTAATGTGGTGAGCACTGCGGGTGTTGTATTCATGAACTTCGTTATTGGTTGTTACTTCAGTGTTAGACTTGATGTTGCTTGTGTTCGTGTTATAGATGTGTAGTGCTTGTGTATAATGAATTAGGTCTTCAATTTTAAGGATTTCATATTCTTTATGCATTGAATTTGTTGAAGTACGAATTGGCAAGTTGTAGAGATTTTTTATGGTCCTATTTTGGATTTTTTGAAGATTTTTTATATTGTTGTTGAATGTATTTCCCCATACTCCTATACCATAGGAAATTATGCTATGGAAAAGACTATAGTATGCTGATTTTTTTAAACAATGTGGGAGTCTCCTTCTAGTTTTTTTAGTAATCCGGCTACCCTGCGAACTTTAGGTAACAATTCATTAACTTGTGGGTTCCAGTTTAAATCTTCGACGAGTGTAACACCTAGGTATTTATATTTGCTAACTCTTTGAATTGTGTTATTATTATACTTAACATTAATGTTGACGCTTTTTGATTTAAATAGCATTAATTTTGTCTTATTTACGTTAACTGTGAGTTTATGTTTTGACATCCACGCATGTACCAGTGACATGTCATTATTCGAATTGACAACTTAGTATGGCAGCATTCTGAAATAGAGGCCGTAAAATTTCGAAACTTCATAAATGTGCTTTTTTCATTATATAGCTAACTGTGTAATTTTCATCCTCCTAGTTTAATTAGTTTTGAAGAAATATGAAATTGGTGTAAAGAAGTTGTAAGGCAGCTCCTTGAAAATTGGACCGTAACATTTTGAAACTTCACATAGATGCTTGTTCTATAATATAGCTAACCGTGTTTAATTTTCATCCTTCTAGTATAATTAGTTTTGGAGAAACATATATTGGTGCAAAGAAGTTGTATGGCAGCTCCCCGAAAATGAACCCGTAACATTTTGAAACTTCATATAGGTGCTTGATTTGATCTATTATATAACTAACTGTGTGTTGTTTTTATACTCCCAACGTTGTTAATTTTGAAGAAATTGTGATGCAAAAAAGTTATATGGCACATTCCCGAAGCATGATCCGATTTTAACCAAAAACAAAAGGGAGCCTGGAAATTGTCCAAAAATGACTTTTAGTGAAATTCAAAACTTTAGCCCTTTTAGTTTTTGAGTTATCGTGCCAAAACACGGACGGACAGACACACAAAGCAAGATCGATTTACTTTCGATGCTGGCCCGATACGTACATTTGACACTATATCTAACTCGTCTATATCAATGCATTACAAACGGAGAGCAATTTTAATATACCCGATCACATATGTATGCTGGAGTACAAATATTTAATAGATGTTTCACATTTAAATTTTTCTGTCAGAGCGGTTGGTTCTGTGGTGGAAGCAACATACTTTTTTTAAATAAAAATATTAGATAGTTAATAAATAATTCTTTTATTCGATAAATAATGAAATATAGACATGTACTTTCCTTGAACGTTTTGAGCAACGGCAGAATTTTATTTAAATTACAAATTAATATCTATTTTATATTATATACCTTTTTATTAACTTGCCTGTGTCTATAGGTTTTTTTTTCATTCTGTAAGTTAGTGATATATTCATATTAGAAATCTGACCATAAATTTATAAGAATTGTATTATTGTATTATTATTTTTTAACTTCAACAAAATTAAATTATTTTTTTGGATAGTTCTTTATATATTTGTAACTTTAAAAACTAAAATATTTCACTTTGATAATGTAAAACTATAGACTAAAAAATTTTTAAAGCGATCAGTTTTATTTAAACAAGTTAAACAATAGTAATTTCAGTTTTATTTTGCCTTCTTACTAATTTGTGTTCAATTGATAGTCTATATAATTATTTAGACTAGTATTTTACATTATCAAAATGAAGTATTTTTGTTTTTATAATTACAAATTTTTAAACAAAATATCCATTATCCATTCCAAATAACTAAATTTTATTAGAATTTTTTTTTTGGTTGATGTTTAAAAAAAAAATAAAACTTTTATTTTATAACGAGGATCGAGCTCAAACACTTTACACTTGAACCCACTTTGCTCACCACTACACCATACAATTATTTCTCATTTGATTTTGAAATCAGATTTCTAATATTAAGAATCCACAGTGATACTGACTGAAAAATAAATTTCTCACGTAATAGTTGAGAAAAAGATATTACTGAAACAAAGTAATCCTATAACAACATTTTATTCTTTTATTAACAAACAAATATATTATATATTTGCTTATTAATTTAATATTTAAACAAATAGGTACTTAAATAAAACAAGGGATGAAAATAGCCAAGGTTTTTAAAAAGGACATTTCCAAAATTATATAGGGTTTCTTACTGAGTATTTTATCATTTATTTTTATAATTGTGAAATGTGAACTGCACCAAAGTTTGGAGTTTTACCTAGAATTTTATTATCTAAGCTGTAAGCAAGAATAGTTAAAACTAAAAGACTATTTCTTCAATTTAAAGAAACTCTTTCAAATTCAAGAAAAAGTTTTAACATATCTTGAAACATAATGCTGTTTTTCAGTGAATTAATATAAAAGTAAATTATAAATAATGTTAAGTATAATCGATTCTTAGAATACAATCCCAATGCACTCAAGAAAACCTGTTAGCAAGTGCGAAATAAATGTTGGAACTTCAATATTAACGTTTATTTTTGAAAAACATACACTAGTGAATAAGTAACTGTTAAGCATAAAATATAAAAGCATAAAAGTTTTAATTTTAAAGTCCTAATAGCCCGTGAAAGGGGAAGATTCCCAAATATTTCCTTAGCAAACTTATTATGAATCTGCCCATCTACCTCCTATCCCCACCCTTCAATTTTTTTAGGTTCTAGGAAATCAATTGCGAACTTCATCAAAATTGTACTCACCCTTCAATTTTATAGGTTCTAGGAAATCAATTGTGACACAATTTTATTATCTAAGCAAAAATGTTTAAAAATAAAAGACAGTTTCTTCAATTTAAAGTATCCCTTTTAAATTTCAGAAAAGCCTTTAACATATGTTGAAATATAATGCTGCAGCTTTAAATTTTGTATGTTTGTAAAAAAAAATTTAAACAGGTATTTAAATCACAGGTGTTTAAAAACACGAAATTTCATTTTCGAGCTCCTATAGCTCCTAAAAAGGAAACGTGACAAAAAAATTTTGTTAACCGACTTCTACTAATTTCTAAGACCCTTTTTGGAACGGTTTAGAAGATATGTGGGGCACAAATTTTGCAAAAACTGTGTTTTATCTATGTCTATTAAAGCAGCTCCGTTTTACCGTTTTCAGATTCAAAATACATCCAACAGAACTGTTGTTATAACAATTTAAATATAGGGCTTCTTCCAACTTTGGGGGGCTGTAGCTCTGTTACGGGTGGGATACAAAAAAGGTTCTTCTGCGAAATAATTTTTTTGGCAATATCTACCCGTGGTTGAAATTCTTTTACTCTATTTCAAACGGTGAAAAAGTTTGTGTCAGAATTAAGAAAAACCTTTGACACTCATTGAAACTTTTGTTTTAGAGCTTTCAATTTGGTATATAAATAAAAAAAATTTTCTTAACTGACTGTTACTTATTTCTGAGGATCTAACTTCTCCCAAAATTTCAAATTATGGGGGACTAATTTTGCAAAACTTAGTTTTGGATAACGGTAAATTTTAGTACCTTATGGTAACCGTATACAATTGGCTTTTAAAAATTTGTAAAGCTTATAAGAACAGCTGTCTGTTACCGTTTTCAGGTTGAAAACTTACCTTATAGAACTCTAATTATAAAAGTTTTATCATTATATTATTTTTATTGCAATAACTATCCTTTGCTGATATTTTTTAGTCAGCGGTAAGTAAAACGGGACGGACGGACAGAGTGAAGAAATGAAAATTTTTTGAAAATGTGCTAATAATTAAAAAATTTTTTTTTGATTTTAAATATGTTTAAAAAATATTTTAAGAATTTGCATATTAACACAAAAATTATTTTATATAAATTTTTTGTTTTAGGAATTTTTTTACACTTACCTCCTACAACACGACACGTAATAACAATATCATCGCCTTCTTGTTTTGGTCCTAAAATTGTACCGTTTAATTGCCGTCCCCATCTATCCAATATAATTGGTTGTTCAGGTAATACTGTTTAAAAAAAAAAAAAATTTAAGATAAATTAATTCTTTTATTTAAAAAAAAGTATGGTTAAAAAATCTTGTATTATTTGTACAGTTGATATTTAATAATATTAAAATATATATACTGTATTGATATACTGCAATATGAACAAAATAATATGGAGAAGTAAAAGAAATAAATCAAGAATCAGTTAGTTTATACTATTCAAAATTAAAAGAATAAAAGCTAAATAATTGGCAAGAAGCGAAGTGGAATTTGGACATATTTGAACTAGTAATGATAAAATTAAGTTTTTTAAAGGAGCATTTTAAGCATTAAATTGAAACTAGTATCGCCCTGTGCTCGAGATTCGAGCTATTTTTGCTTTTCAATTTACATACAAAATTAGTTTTTTGAAATTTATAATAGACTAATTTAATACGAAAAATTATATTTTTTTTCCTATACGTAATAAAATATATTGCAACAATGTTGTCAACAATTCTTGCGCTTGAAATTTGCTAAAAAAAAAATTTATAATTTTTTCAGTTATAAAAACGTTGTTGTATTTTTGAATTTTATTCCT
This sequence comes from Dolichopus griseipennis, assembly GCA_963082915.1. NCBI lineage: Eukaryota > Metazoa > Arthropoda > Insecta > Diptera > Dolichopodidae > Dolichopus > Dolichopus griseipennis. The sequence goes on along the minus strand of OY720444.1, from coordinate 37,701,485 downwards.
ATAGCTAAAGTCGCTTTAAAGAGAGTATAATGTGGTACAGTAATACACAAAACAAAGCGATTTAAATTCTTAATATAAATATTGTTCTAATATACAATGTTCTGAGAATTTGATTTAATTTCTAAACATATACATAGGTATATTTACTGAAGTCAAGTAGCCAAAATTCGAGTTAATGGTGTTCGTCATATAGAAAACTAAACATTTTAGTACGATTCGAATTTTTTTGTATCCGTTCCGTATGTATTCTGTTTCCTAATTAAAAATATATGAATACATGCTTCAGTTCCTTTAAATGCATTTTTTAAATCTGAGTAGAGCATGAACTGTCAAAAAAAAAAGCGTGTGATTCATTTTTTTTTTAAAGACATTTTGACGTTTGTTTAAGATTTTACTTGTAAAATAAAAATCAAAATGTTTTAATTTAATTTAATTTTTCGTGTTTTTTTATTAAATCTGAACGCTCTGATCGTACTCTGTTCATGCTCTGTTCATTAGAACGTGCTTATGTTTTTTAGAGCGTGCTCAGATCTCAGCTGTGATTTAAAAAAAAACGCCTTATATAATATTCGTTCGTTATGTCAAAGTAAAACTAAAAAAAGTTTTTATCATGAAAAAACATTATTCGATGTTTAAAATGTAAAATAAAATTTTTAATTATCAGGGCTTAACCTTAATCAAAACATACAACGTACAATTTTCAATAATTGTGAATATAAGGTATAATTGTGAATATTAGAATTAAACATTGTAGAATATGCTAATTTTTGAGCGGATTCTTCGAACTCATTTGCTAGAATTTTACATGATGTTCCAGCTTTAAGCTTATGTATAGTGCTTTTTCTTCTAATGAAATTTTTTTTTGTATTTTTGATACGTTATGTTTTTTTTTTATATTAAAAAATAAATAAGAAAATACTAAATTCATCACGTGCCGTACGCTTTTATTTAGGTTGAACAAATAATTTTTTTTAAGAAAGATAATTTTTTTAGTTTTGCAAACATATTGTTGTATTTTCAATTATTTTGAATATATGTTTTAAAAAAAATTATTTTAAAAAAATATTATTTTAAAATATTTTATTTTTAAAATTTAATCGTAGCAACATAAGAAAAAACAATTACAATATTTTTATACGCTTTGTCAATTTTTAAATTTTAAAACTGCCAGGTATAGTACGTCGCGTATGCTTTCATGTAAATTTATTTACATAACAACTTATTTCAAAATTTTTTGACAGAAACTGAACGCCGTACATGCTGAATTTGGTTGATCCATAAGTAACAAATCATTTTTCTTAAGAAATATTATTTATATTTAAAAACAAAACAAAAACCAACAACAATATACGATTTAAAAAAAAAAAATTTTAAGCAAACGAAAACAAAGTACAGTACTTTTCGGTTATAACGACCATGATGGGACGGAAAATATTCGTCGTAATAAACGAATGTCGTTTTAAAAGAATGCTGTGAGTTTTGAAAAATTAGTATAAGACTTGAACATTGTAGAATGTGCTGATTCTAGAATGGACACTTCGAACTCATTTGCTAAAATTTTATTTGATGTGTCAGCCTCAAGCCTATGTATAGTGCTTTTTCTTCTAATGAAATTTTTTTTGTATTTTTGATGCGTTTTTATACCCTACACCTATAGAATAGGTAAAGGGGTATATTAACTTTGGTATGGTGTTTGTAACCACCTAAAGGAAGCGAGCTAGATATGGAAAAGTATATATATTTGTGATCAGCGTGACCGCCTTAGTCGATATAGCCATGTCCGTCCGTCCGTCCGTCCGTCCGTAGGCACGATAACTCAAAAAATAATGGAGCTATCTTGATGAAATTTTAACTGTAGGTTACTAGGACTAAAAGTACGGCGGGGATTGCATATGGGCGAAATCGGCCCATGGGTTCGGATTCTGGACCTTTTAATCTGTTTCAGGGCTAACGAACAAATATAAAAAATCACGATAACTCAACAACTAATGACGCTACCTTCATCAAATTTGTGCTGTAGGTTACTAGTAATGAAACTACTTCGGGAATTGCGTAAGGTCGGGATTGGACCATGGGTTCGGAACCTAGAACTTTTTGATCGAATTTAGGCCAAACGAGCATAATTCCGAAACCAATGAAGATAGAACCTCCAAATTTAGTATCAGGGTGTCCCTTCCTATTTCCTAAGTGTCTTGTGAATTTGGGTCCCATTGGAGTAGTGGGTCGGGGACCAGCCACACATTTCCGAAGACCTTAAAGCATATCTTTAAAATTAATAAAGATAACAACTTGAAAAAATGTAGAAGCTTCCAATTTGCCACAAGGGTGTTCTTTACTATCTCTTGCGTGTTCCCCTAATTTGGGATCAATTGGAGTTGTGGTTCTGTACCCCTCTCAGACCTCCCAAGTTTTAAAGGCTTATAATCGAAATTACTAAAAATAGTTACTTAAAATTAGGATAGACCGTTCAAATTGTGTACAAGGGTTAACTAGTACTATAAGTACAGCGCGGACTATATAAGGGCGAAATCAGCCCAACGGTTCGGATTCCGGACCTTTTAATCGATGTCAGGGCTAAGGAACATATATAAAAAATCACGATAACTCAACAACTAATGAGGCTATCTTCATGAAATTTGTGCTGTAGGTTATTGGCAGCGAAACTACGGCGGGTGATTACGTACGGTGAGGATTGGACAATGGGTTCGGAACTTAGAACTTTTTGATCGAATTTAGGCCAAACGAGCATAATTCCGAAACCAATGAAGATAGAACCTCCAAATTTGGTATCAGGGTGTCCCTTCCTATTTCGTAAGTGTCTTTGAAATTTGGGCCCCATTGGAGTAGTGGATCGGGGACCAGCCACTCAGTTCTTAGGCCCTTAAAGCATATTTTCGAAATTAATAAAGATAGTAACTTGAAACAAATGTAGAAGCTTCCAATTTGCCACAAGGGTGTTCTTTACTATTTCTTGCGTGCCCCCCTAATTTGGGATCAATTGGAGTGGTGGTTCAGAACCTCTCTTATACCCCCCAATGTGTAAAAGCTTATCATCGAAATTAATAAAACTAGTAACTTAAAATTAAGATAGAGCGTTCCAATTGTGTACAAGGGCTAACTAGTATTGAAAGTATGACGGGACTGCATATGGGCGAAATCGTACCATAATTTCGGGTCCTGGAACCCTTGAAAAGTTCAAGGACTAACAAACATATATCTTACAAACACCATAACTCAAAAAATAATGCCGGTATTTTGATGAAATTTAACAGTAGGTTACTAGTAATGAAAGTACCATGGGAATTGGTTGTGGTCGAGTTTAATTTCGAAGCCAAAGAATATATTTCCTATGCCCTATGTGTCTCCGAAATCTAGACTTAATTGTAGTGGTTCAGCTATATTCAAAGGTACTTGCTGCATTTATGTAAAATTTATTTGAATATTTAAATGAATTATATGAAAAGGTCTAAATTTGTAATTGTATTTTAGAAATACATTTATTGCATATTTTGCGTTTATAAGCTTTTCTATTAGGTATATAAACTAACCATTTAAAATAATTGCAATTTTTAAAAATTTGGATTATTAAATATATTATGCTTTGATTATCTTTTTATCACAAAATTTAATAATTAGAATTTTTTCATTTTGTAATTGAATTGGAATAAATATATTTTCATTTATTTCAAGTTTGTTTGTTTTTTAATATTTTTAAATAGACAAATTAGTAAGAATTTGTAATATTTTTTAATAGATAGGGTAATTAGAAAATGTTTTTAGTATTATACAGTTAATTTGGTTAGCTATGTCTTACGATCAAATTAATAACAGCTTCTATGGTGTTAAAATGACTTATGCATATGTCCTTAAATTTGAACCAAATAGGTGTAGGGTATTTCTAAGTCGGTTGCACCGACTGACTGTTTCTTTACTTGTTATGATCTTTTTTATATTCAAAAATAAATAAAAAAATACTAAATTAATCACCAAGCAACATAATTAGATATAATAATTTTAAATAAAAGAAATATCAATGTAATAAAAAAATTTCATTTTTAGTTAAAATTTAATTCTTTGGCAAAAAGTGGAAAGTTTATTATAATTAAAATTGCACCGAGTTCGTTATTAATGAAAACTACTGTATAAACCAAATGTTTTGCTTTCATTTCGAAAAGAACTCATTTTTTTCGTTCACTTTTTAAGATAAAGAAAAAAAAAAAACAAAAAAAAAATTTTAAAAAAATTTAAATCTTGTTTATTGAATATTTGAACAAAACAAAAAAAAAAAAAAATATACATAAGTCGGCGCCTATAATATTTTGAATTAGATTTAGCGTTACAACCGAAAATGAATTACATTTACACAGAAAGTCGGCGCATAATATTAGAGTCATAAGCCTCAACTTTTAACCGCGTAACCGTTAAATTCAAAATTACGTTAAATTAAAGACAGGTTTTCACCTGAAAAAACGCAATATTCTTAAAAAAAAATATGATTGTCCTATGAAAACAAAAAAAACCTTTCTTTTGGTTGTCGTTTCATTAAAATTGGTTAAATAGTTTACCCAAAAAAAGGATGTTTATATTTGTATGGGAAAAAATAAGCCGATTAAATATTATGATATCAAGGCAAATATCTTAATTTTTAATAATGTACCTAGCTTATAAAAGCACCTGTCGTGTGGTATGTCTAAACTCAAAATTTTTTATAACTTTTATTTTTCGGGTATATCTGTATATATAATTTCATATGCCCATGTACTATAAAAAAGTTATATTTTAAAAGATATATTTATGTATTATTTTATTAATTGATTTTTTTTTCTAAACTTTATATATATCTGACTATTTTATAAAAAATATATTATATCAGTACAGAACAATAGTTCACGGAACAATATATGAATATTGTTTGTATCGCATTGAATATTGAAAAATACATATATTCTTGCGGATTAAATTCATAGTCAATTTGGGTATGTGTATCTGTCAGTAAGTATGTTTTTTCGCGTTTTAGGTTCCACCGATAACTCGTAAAATTTTAAGGCTAGAGTCATGAAGTTCAGGCGACGTGTCATGTGGCCCTTGGACAATATGTACCACCAGAGGAGGGATATTTTGCCTAAATATTGTTGGGGCAATATATCCCACAGTCGGTGAGACACATTAACCTAAGCGAAATTTGGAATTTAATGATTCACCTAAAATTAAAGGGTAATATATCCCTTCAGCTATGGGTTGTATCACCACAAAAATCTTTAAAATCCAATGACCCACTAATCATTTAAGTTAATTTTTAATGAATGTTCGAAATTATTAGGACATTAAGAGTCACTGTAAGTGAGGCAATACACTCTAAAATACTAGTATATAGCATATTAATAATATATAGAACATTAATAATAATTTATTTTTCATTTTAAAAATAGAAATTTGTTATCATGTCACAAAAAAAAATCCTTGAAAAATGCGTACATTAGGAGGGATTTAGAAATTGGTTTCAAAATCAGGCAGGTAGTAGCTTTTTAAAAATGTGCATATAATAAGTATATAATATGTATATAGATAAGTACGAAAGAAACAGTTTTTCTTTGAAAATTTTGTGGTGCTGGAAATTATGAACACTATTATCCAACTATTGATTCCATTTCAAATTATTTTATTAAAAAATATTTCATTGAATGTCATTGATGTTTTAGCATATATTTTTAATAGCAGTGTTTTAAATGGAATTTTTCCAGATCAGTTAAAAATTGCAAAAATATTATAAGAAAGTTGACATGAAAAATATAAGAGGTCTATTTGTATTAAAAGTTTTTGAAAAACTAATTAAAAATACAATTTTAAAATATTTAAATAAAGAAATGTTTTTAGTAGTAAACAGTTTGGTTTTATGCAAAAACTTTCCACAGGTTATGCTCTTTTAAATTTCTGTTCAGACATCCGCGAAAATCTTGACAAGAAGAAATGCTGTACTGGACTTTTTGTGGGCATAACAAAGGCATTTGATATGATAAACCATGATATTTTACTTTTCAAAATGTAAAAAACTGGTTTTCGAGGTGTTTTCTAAACTGGTTTGAATCATATCTTAAGGGTCGAACACAAAGAACTATTGTGAATGGCAACTTAAGTATACCCCTCTTTATCAAGCATGCCGTATCTCCAGGCTCCGTCTTGGGTCCAATCCTTTTTTTATATACTTAAACTCTCTATTTTCAATCAAAATTTTAAAGGTAAAATCACAGCTTTTGCAAATGACTTAGCTTATTAGTATTCCGCAGAGCTAGGTAAAACGTCTTTGAATTAGGGGAATGTTTAAAAAAATGTTTTGTCGAGTTCTTTTAACCGATTTCGAAACAAAAACTTTAAAAAAAAGTTTGCAAAACGGTTTGAACGATTATCTCTAATTTTTCTATACGTAGTGCTTCTTGACAATTTGGTGCTCCTTGACGATAGAGTTGAGGATGGTGGGTTTCCGGCGAATAATGTTAACTGAATTAAAATTTTAATTTTTATTATTATTTAATAATAATGAAAAGTTTCAAGTGAAATTTGATAAATTTGTTGAATATTTTAAATATATAGTTTACATTTAAGTATTATTATACCCGTTTGACTATAGGTCAAAAGGGTATACTAAATTTGCCATTAAATTTATAATATGTCAATAGTAGTTTACTTAAATTGCCAGTTTGAATAAATATAATTGATGGTTTAGAAAAGGTTTAAAAATCTGCTTTTCAACTTATATTTTGTTTTGTATTTACCTGAAAGTTCTACTACGCTCTTCCTCGTTTTTTTAAGATTTTATGAGAGAAATGTAAGCTTCTTTTTTTGAAAACATGTTTTAAAATACTATGTATTTAAGCATAATAGAATTACGAAATAATATTTTTTGATTTTTAGATTTTATTTGATGAAAACTGCAATTTTACACTAAAATCTGTTTTAAAAAAACAACAACTGTAAAGTAGATAAAAAACAAAGACTTACGAAAAAATTTAGAGAAGGAAAATGTTATATTATTTAAATTTAAATTATTCGGATTCTTATTAGCTTTATTTTTATTATTATTAATGTTATCTCATTTAGCTTTTGCACTATTCGAGACTATTTAAGGAGAGCCCTTTTAGTTTATATAAAATTTGAAAATTTCATTGAATCTTTGTGCAAAACGCGTAAACAGGTCAAAACCAAATTAACCCTGTGGGTTTTTATAATTGAAATGCTGGTACAAATTTTTCAATAAAATTCTTTTAATCGTTTAAGCAAATTAAATTTATAGAAAACTTCATGGCGTTGTCGTGGAAAACGGGTTAATCGAATTTAACCAAAACTTTTAGCAGCATCTCTTTTGGACTGCAAAATCATCCTGTAAAATTGAACACAAATGGGAAACACAAAATTTTTAGGAAGTACGCCAGGCCGAGTTATGTTAATTAATTCCAACTAAATTTATACAACTAATTCCGGTTGCAAAGAGGAATATTTGCGCGAAATTTCAAGTCAATCGGTCAAACCGTTTTGACTCGACATCAAAAACATTGAAAAAACCTCATTGCGCCATCGTGCCCAAACGGGTTAACCGAACTCAACAAAAATTTGTGTCAGCCTGTCTTTTGGACTGTAAAATCTCCCTGTAAAATTGGAGAGAAATCGGAAACACAAAATTTTTTGGAAGCCCGCTAGGCCGAAATGGGTTAATTTATTCCAACGAAATTTGTACACCTAATTCCGGTTGCTAAGCGGAATATTTGTGCAAAGTTTAAAATTTATCGATCAAACCGTTTTCACTCGATATCAAAAAAACGAAAAAGAAAACCGTTTTGATTCGACAAACAAACAAACAATCAAATTTTGTTCTTGGTATATTAGATTTTTTTTTTACATTTTGTTCCTAAATAACTTAATGAATATTAAGTAGTTTATACTTTTTCACTTTTTTAGGCTTAAGTAAATACAAAAAATTTTAATAAATTTTTGTATACTCGTAAAAGTATATGGTCACCCCACCATTTAATTTAATTACAAATGAATATAAATTTACTATAAATGGTATTTCAACACTGTTGTCATTTAAAAAAAAAAATAAAAAAATTTTCTCATAAACATATTTATACCCGTGCATACATATATGACATCGGGTATATTAAAATTGCTCCTCCGTTTGTAACGCATCGATCTAGACGAGCTAGATATCAAGGGTACGTATAGGATCAGCATCGAAAAGTAAATCGAACTAGCTATGTGTGCCTGTCCGTCCGTCCGTGTGTCAGCACGATAAACCAAAACTAAAATGGCTAGAGTTTTGAATTCCACAAAAAGTCATTTTTAGACAATTTCTAGGATCCCTATTGTGTTTGGTTAAAATCGGAACAAGGCTTCGGGGAGCCTCCATACAACTTCTTTGTACCAATATGAATTTCTTCAAAATTAACTATACTAGAAGGACGAAAATTATACACGGTTAGTTATATAATGAATTGAGCACTTAATGAAGTTTCAAAATGTTACGACTCCATTTTCGGGGGGCTGCCATAAAACTTCCTTGCACCAATATGAATTTCTTCAAAATTAACTATACTAGGAGGATGAAAATTACACAACGTTAGTTATATAATGAATAGAGCACTTATATGAAGTTTCAAAATGTAACGGCCCCATTTTCAAGCAGCTGCCATAAATATCAATTCAATTCAATAAATATGAATCTAGTGAAGCTACGAGGTTAAAATTAAAATTGGGCAGGTAAAGTAATAGGGCAAATTACTTGGCAAAGTTGGAAATCACTCGGACCAACTTTTAGGGTGGGTGGATTTTGATTTCTTTTGGTTTTGTTTTTTTTTTTTATGGTTTTTTTTTTGTTTGTTTTTTTTTTTTTTAAACTAAAGTTATGGGATGATAAGTTAAATTCTTTTTAACTATTTTCCTTTTTTAATTTTTTTTTGTAATAAATATGTAGCAACAAAGAAAAGATATATAAAAAAAACATATTATACACATAGGCATAATATTTTATTAATGTTTTATTTATTTCCGCTAACCGTCTAATCTATTCAACATATATATCTTGACTGACTCATACCACCGTTTATTTTGTCGTCTATTCTTAACTAAACTGCTACACACTGTTGCCAATCTTATAAACCTTAAAATACAATACTTATTTAGTACTTTTGTTTTTTTTTTCACCACAATCGGCGATCCTGACAGGACATTCGTCCTCGAATGTTATTTTCTTAGCTTTTTCAATAAACCAAGTTTTATCAACAATATCTTTTCTGATTTTTTCATTCAATTTTTTAAGGTTTTGATTTATTTAGAAGGCCTTCTTTTATAGATTTATATTTGATATAATTTAGTACCATGACTTACTATCAATAATAATTTATAATATGTATACTTCATTATAAATTTTAATTTGTACATTTACCTCAAGACAAGACCTGTGGTATATTATTTTAACGTCTGGTACTTTGTTTTACTATATTTGATAAATATTTCAATTCTCAGGATAATAGACGAGACCTTCAGCCTGATAGAAAATTAATTTATTTTACTTCTGTATGAATATCTGTGGGTTAATCAGTCGCAACCGATTAACCTTTTGTTTTTTTTTTTTTTTTTTTTTTTTTTGTTTTTTTACAAAACCTTTGTATAAATTTTAATTTGTACATTTACCTCAAGACAAGACCTGTGGTATATTATGTTAACGTCTGGTACCTTTGTTTACAAAATCTTTTTTTTTTTTTTTTTTTTTTTTTATTGGCTAGTAGTAATTATAACTGAATATTTTTTTTTTGGCTATTTTACATTTGGTATTGACTTCATAACTTAATAATTAACAAAACAAATTCAATTACTAAAAAAAAAAATTCCTATCATATCTTTTACAAATGTAACAAAATCAAAGGTGGTTCTTTCTCAAAGTAAACTTATTACTCTTGTAATCAATCCATACAACGGTATTAAAATTATAATTTATTAACATTAAAATTCATATACTTACATACTACGAGCAATATAATATGCTATAACTTTAAATTTAGTTTTTGATTATTCATTACATGTTTGACAACTATTTGATATATGACAATATACTTCTAATTAAAATTTCCATGGTTTCATGTGATCAGCGGTTGTTGTTGTTTCTGAAGGACCTTCACCACTAATTTTTTTTACTTTATAATGATGACCACTTCTTTCGCTTACCCTATAAGGACCAAAAAATTGCTTAACTAGTTTAGAACCAGAACTGAACTGTGTCGTTTTGATTGCCACTAAATCTCCCGATTTATAGTTTAAACCAATTTTCCGCTTCTTATTAAAATAATTTTCATTTTGTAACTGAGCATTCTTTATTTTATCAGATGAACGTTTTCGTGATTCATTTCTATTATTAACAAAACCAGTTATCATTTCTTTTTCTATTTCCTCTTTTAAGTTATCTAACTCATTATTATTTCTCATTGGGGTACCAAATAATAATTCGTATGGCGTTGTTTCTATACTTCTTTGATAGGTGGTATTTAAAGCTATTTGTATTTTACTTATATATCTGTACCATTGCTGATTATCCATTGACAATTTTGCCATTATCGGAATAATTATACCATTTATTCTTACCACCTGGCCGTTAGCTCTTGGAACCCCTGTTGGTATTTTTATATGTTGAATATTTAAATCTTCTAAATACTCTGCAAACTCATGACTTGTAAAAGCACTGCCTCTGTCGGTTATTATTCGTTTTGCAATTCCAAAATTTGTATTAATACCTCCAATTTATTAATCACTTCCTTAGATGAAGTAGATTTAGTGGGATACAACCACGTATATTTACTAAAACCGTCTACTATTACTAAAACATGCTTATACATTTTGGCGGTAGCTATTATCGGCCCACATGATCCATATGCCACGTATCCATTGGTACATCTCCTTTTGGAATAGGATGCAACAATCCTTCCTTCTTCCCTTGTCTTTTATCCATCAAAATGCATTTAATGCATGATTCCTTAAACTTTTTTAATTTGTCTTCTATATTTGTGATATAATAATTCCTTTCAATTAGTTCCTTCATTTTTTTTAGTCCAAAATGTCCAAGGTCATGGGAATATTTAATAATTTGCTCCTCCATCCTTTTTGGTACCACCAATAAATCTTGACCATACTTTTCTTTATATAAGATGTTATTTTTTAACACATAATTTCTACATTGTTTAACTTTCTCCAATTCCTTTGTTATTTTAAGTAGGTCTTCGTCCTCTTTTTGCATAGACTTAATTTGTTCGATTATTCCATCTTCTATCTCAACTAACATTATATGCCGACTTAATGAATCGACGTGTTTCATTTTGTGGTTATTTCTATGTTCAACTTCAAAATTAAAGTCTGATAAAATCATCGCCCATTTATTTACGCGTGAAGAAATTAATTCTTTTTTATCAATTGATTGCCTAAAGGCGATACAGTCAGTGACGACTTTGAATGAAACTCCTTCTAAATATATCTTAAATTTTTTAATTGCCTGTACTACTGCTAACACCTCTAATTCATAGCTTGTATACCGCTGTTCAATATCGGATGTCTTTTTACTCCAATAATGTATTGGGTGTAGTTCACTCCTGTCATCTTCTTGTAATAAGATTGCTGCTAATCCATATTTTGAAGCGTCTGTATGTAGTTCCAATTTTTGCCCTGGTTTATACAGACTTAACACAGGCTCATTACATAAGGCATCTTTTAATTTCTCTACGGCTGCTTTTTCCTTTTCTCCCATAGCAAATAAAATGTTCTTTTTTTTTAAATCCGTTAACGGCTTTGCTGTCAACGAATAATTGGGTATAAATTTACGAAAGTAACTCGTTAGTCCTAGGAAACTTTCTAACTGCTTTATTGTTTTAATAGTTGGAAACTTCCTTACTGCCTCTGTTTTCAACAGAGAAGGTCGAATTTCTCCATTACTTATTATATATCCTAGGTATTCTATTTGTTGAGTTAAAAATATGCTTTTTCCCCAGTTTATACTTAAATTATATTGCGCTGCCCTCGTTACTGTTTTCACTAAATTGTTTAAAGCTTCTTCTTCCGTAGATCCACCAATAATGATGTCATCCATGTAAGTATGGCAAATTTTTAAATTGATCAAATCCTTAAATATATATTGCACGTACCGAAGAAATATTGTTGGTGATGTACTCAGACCGAAAGGTGCTCGGGTGAACTCGTACTGGTCATTATGTGTTATGAAAGCAGTATATTGTATGCTACTTTCCTCTATTTGTATATGGAAAAATCCGTTTTTCAGATCGATTGTAGAAAACCATCTATAATTACCCAATCGGTCTAATTGGTCCTCAATTAGAGGCATGGGTTGTCTATCCCTTATAATTTTCTTATTAAGTGCTCTGTAATCTACACAGAGACGTTTAGTGCCGTTCTTTTTATTAACCAATACTATTGGACTCGCATAATTAGAAAATGATTCTCTAATTACTCCTTCCTTCATCCATACATTTATTTGCTTTTCTACTGTTTCTTTATCCATTATAGATAACCTACGTGCAGGTTGAAATACCGGCTTATTGTCTGTCAATACAATATTTAATTTAATTGGAGAATCAATTTCTTGCCTTGGAATTCTATCATAGTCGTTATACATCTTATTAATTATTTCAATGCTTTTCTGGTTCACTGTTCTAATATTCAACTCTTTATTATCTTCTATTGTTATATTGAACAAAAATATTTTTGCTGAAGATGGTGCTATTTTTATCTCTGTTTGATGTATGAAAATGGACACATTATCGATGAAATCGGTACCGAGTATAACCTCATATGGAATTGCGTTGTCCGGAACTGAATGAAATATAGCAAAATAATCGTTGTTATCCAGTTTAAAATTTAACTGTGTTTTCTGTATTGTTTCAATTTTAGAGCTGGCTAAACCTATTAACTTTATTTTGCAGTCTTGTGTTTGAGAATTTGTTTTTATTTTATCTAATTCCGATAACTTTATTAAATTAAGATTGCATCCAGTGTTAATCAATGCCTTCATTTTGACTTTATGTTCCATTAAAATTTTTTTAATATATTTATCATTACTACTAGTAAAATTGGCTTCCTTTGCTATTTGGTTCCATGTACAGTTCTTGGCTATATGACCATACCTATTACAATTATTGCACTTATATGTGGATGTTTGCTTTTTAAACCAGCAATTTGTTGATAAATGGCCCCTTTTTTTGCAGATGTGACACGTTGGTTGCTTTGAAAAATTTTGATTGACCTTCTTAAATTGTCTATTTATACCAGTAAATCTTTTTGAGTGATCTTCCACTCGTGTTTGATTATTATTTTTGACCCTAAAATTAAAATTACCAAAGCATTTTACGGCATTTAATAATTCTATTACATTTTTAAAAATACTTATCTTTAATAAATTTTGCAGATTATTATCGTTTAATCCTTCTATTATGTATCTAATAATGGCTTTTTCAGAAAAATGTGCATTCTTGCCCATTCTGTTCATTACCATCACATAATTTTCGGTTGTTTCATTTGATCTTTGTTTCCTATTCTGCATCATTTGATGGTTGTCCGCCTCATTTTTCTCGGTTTGAAAAAATTCTTTTAAATCATTAGTAAATTCTTCCCATCTATTGTGGATTTTTTCTAACGAGTCAAACCATAATTTTGACTGACCCTTTAACTTAAATACGACACTGGCCATTATTAACTCCTCACTCCAACCATACCCTGTTTTTAATAAATTAATGCGATCAATCCATTGGTTCACTCCCAGCGTACCTTCACCTCCAGGATTAAAATCGGGTAATATTTCGATTATTTCCCTTTATCCTAATTGACTATTAATATTTCTTTCTCGACTTTGATCAATTTGCATTCTTTTTTCTTTTGCAGCTATCATTTTCTCACGAACTTCTAATTGTTTCTCTTTACCTGTTACTTCCAATATTCTATTCTGTAACTCGATTTCCACTGCATTTGAGTTTTCCCGTATTTCTGCTTCTATGTTTCCATCGACATCATTAATTATTTCATTGATATCACCATTACTATTAGTACCGTTCTCGCTATTCATTATCCTTTGAACCAATACCGTTTTTGTTCCACTTGTAGATAAGGATTTGCTTCTTAATATTTCTTTTAGCTCTTTTACTTTTAAATTGTTCAACATCTCCATTCTAGTCATTTTTATTGCAATGCAACCGTTACTTTTCATACCCGTGCATACATATATGACATCGGGTATATTAGATTTGCTCCTCCTTTTGTAACGCATCGATCTAAACGAGCTAGATATAGTGTCAAGGGTACGTATCGGCTCAGAATCGAAAAATTAGTCGATCTAGTTATGTGTGTCTGTCCGTCCGTCTGTGTGTCAGCACGATAACTCAAAAACTAAAAGAGCTACAGTTTTGAAATTTTCACAAAATATTTTTCAATCAATTTCTAGGTTCCCTATTTTTTTTGGTTAAGATCGGACCAAAACTTCGGGTAGCTCTCGAACAACTAACTTTTTTAACTCCCATATTTTCATATAAAAATTTGAAATTTATCTGCACATCTTGTATAACATGAATTTATATGAATTTTGTTTTTGTTTGTTTTTTTGTTTGTTTTTTTTTTTTTTTTAGATAGATAACGATTTTGAGTTTCGAATTCATACGATTTAAATGATGCGTAAAATTTTTAAAAAAATTTTAGATTTGGACTTTGTACTTTGAGATTTATGAATTAAAATGAAAAAAAATTATGAATATGATGATAATTTTTGATCATGATGATCTGATCATTATATGAGTATGATTATAATATGATGCTTATTTTGCTTGGTTTTAATATAAGTATTTGTGAATTAAAAATTAATTACAAGAGATAGAATTGAAAAATATGAAGTTTCAAAATGTCACGGCCCCATTATCGGGGGGCTGCCATTCAACTTATTTGCACCAATATGAATTTCTTCAAAACTAATTATACTACGAGGATGAAAATTACAAACTGTTAGTTATATAATGAATCAAGCACTTACATAAATTTTCAAAATGTTACGGCCCAATTTTCGGGGTGCTGCCATACAAAGTTTTCAGTTCAATAACTGTGAATCTAATAAAGCTAGGAGGTTAAAATTAAAATTGGGCAGGTAAAGTAATAGGACAAGTTACTTGGCAAAGTTGGATATCACTCGGACCAACTTTTAGGGTGGGGCATTTTTTTTTTTTTTTGTTTTTTTTAAGCAAAAATTGTGGGATAATGAGTTAAATTTTTTTTAACTATTTTACTTTTTTATATTTTTTGTAATATATTCTAGCATTATAGAAATAAATAACGGTTTATTTTTCATATTATAGTGGGTATGCACGGGTATCTAAAAGTTGACAAGGGCAACTATAATCTTCCTAGTTTTTTTTTTATTATCTCCGACTTTTGTCAGTACTGTACTATTATTATATTAATATAACAGCACTTTACAAACAACAACAGCAACAACAAAAAAAAACAAAATGCAATATTATATTTACTATTGTCTGATTTTCTGTTTTGTTTTTTTTTTTTTTAAACTCTTAATGCCTATTTTGCTTCTTTTCTTTTTTTTTTTAAATAAATAAAATTTTGTTTAAATTTATTTATATTATATCAAAACATCAATATATTTCACTTCTGACACCAAAATATTAGCAACAAAGAAAAGATATATAAAAAAAACACATTATACACATAGGCATAATATTTTATTAATGTTTTATTTATTTCCGCTAACCGTCTAATCTATTCAACATATATATCTTGACTGACCATACCACCGTTTATTTTGTCGTCTATTCTTAACTAAATTGCTACACACTGTTGCCAATCTTATAAACCTAAAAATACAATACTTATTTAGTACTTTTGTTTTTTTCTTCAAAACATATATAATAGCTTAAGGGAAATAAATAACGGTTTTCTTTTATTGTATACATCTTACGGGGTACGCACGGGTATCTAAAAGTTGACAAGGGCAACTATAATCTTCCTCGTTTTTTTCTGCAATTTAATTATAAATTTTATATGTAAACGTAGACTTAAGATATTTTAAGAGAATTCATATAAATAATTAATAAAAAAAAAAAAAAAAAAAATCAGATCCATAATTTAAAGGGACTTTATAATAAATATTAATAATAATTCAGTAGTATTGTATGCGAGATTCTAAATTGATAAGGATTTTATAGTCGGTTACAAAATCAAAGTTATGCAAATATCCTGGGAAAATTTCATAACTCTGATTTCGTAACCAGCTGTGAAAATCCCTCAATCAAAATTGAAAATCAAAATTGTTCAAAATAATATTTCTTTTTTCAATAAAAATTATATCCAACACTACGTTCTTAATATGATTAAAAAATATTTAAATACAAAAAAATATTATTAGAATCGACTTTTCATCCACAGCCACGTTTTAAATGTACCTTCTTCATTCTTTTTCATATACTAATCTCCAAAAAACAGTAAATAAAAAGATTATAAATTCTTACAGATGTGATTCAAATACGAGACATACAGGTGGAGTAACTTATATATTAAAAAATGCTACAGAACGATAGTCATTAATACTTATAGTTTGGAAAATAAACTTTGGATCTTATTTTTAAAAACAAAGATAATAAATAAAGACTTATTAACTGTTCAGATGGGATAGATCAAAACATAAATTTAAATAATTATAATATTTTTTGTGGAGATTTTAATATATACAGAATAAAAATCTACACACTGACTCGATTTTAGAATTTTTCGATAACGTAGATTTAAAACAAATAGTGGATTTCCAGAAACGTATTACACCAAATTCATCCAGTTTGATTGATTATGTACTAACAGATCACATTATTGCGAAAAATATTATCCATTAAGACCATTACATTCTTTCAAAATTTCAGATCATGAAACCGTTTCGTTAATAATTAAAACAAAGAAAATCAAAGCGCAAGAAAATGAAATTTTACTTATTCTAAGTATGATAAGGAAAGGGTTGGGTACGTAATTTCAAATCACAAAATCCCAATCACGATATCCCAAACACAAAATCCCAAAATTTTTTCATCTTATTACAAAATCCCAAATTGCGAAACTTTATTCGGGTTGGCTATGAAATACAGAAAAAACTATTTCTTTTCCAAAATACCATTTACATACTTCCATAATTCCAAAAATTTAAAAAAAAATAGTTCAAAAATAGTTCAAAAACGAGGAAGAGTGTAGTAGAGTAGACTGTGTCAACTCTGGGATACCCGTATGACCGTTATATAAACATTATATCATTATTATTATAAACATTAATTACTTTTGGCAAAATTTCAAACATACCAGCTTTATTAGGTGAAATATAATGCTCATATAAAAGAAGGAGTTGTATGGCAGGTAGTCGAACCCTCTGCAGTAGACCAACCAAATTTTGCAGTAACTTTGGCCATAACACTAAACTATTTTTGGAAAAATATCAGACACCCAACTTCAATAGGTATAGAGTAATGCTCATATAAAATAAGAAGTTGTATGACAAATTTATTATATTTAAGGATTTAAATAGCGATGACGGCTATTGCAAAAAAACGAATTTGCGAAAATTTCAAGATCCTAGCTCCTTTAGTTTTTGAGTTATCGTGCGGACGGACGGGCAGACGGACGGACGGACAGACGGACGGACATACATAGCTAAATCGATTTATTTTTCGATTCTGATCCGATCCATACACTTGAGTCTATACCTACCCCCCGTACTTCTCTGCGTTACAAACGTAATGGCAAATTTATTATACCCTTTGACTATAAAGATTTTTTTTTGAAGTATTAAATATATTTTTATTTTAATTTATTAGAAATTTTATGTCGAAAAATTATGTCGACCAAGTGACCCCCGCTACTACTTCGGCAGGCTTCCAATCTTTTACCAAAATTCTGAATTACGTTGTTCAATAAATTGTTCTGAATGGTTGAAATCTGCTCGATAATGTTGTTCTTAAGCTCTTGAATTGTTGTGAGATTATTGCTGTACACTTTCGATTTCACAAAACCCCACAAAAAAAAGTCCAATTTAAAAAAAATTTATCAACCATCAACTTGTTGGCACGATTTTGTTGGAGCATTTTCTCATCCAAATTTTGTTCGAAATTTCCTAATTACATCTTGAAAACTTTTACCATTTTCAAAATATGTTGTAATAATAAAAACACGTTGTTCCTTCGTGTAACGTTCCATATTAACTAACCGGAATGTATTTAAAATATACCTAAAGAAACCTCATGTATAAAAATTCCAGGTAGAAAAAAAATGGCGGCAAAATCAAAATGATAGCTCAATTTTGTACACCCCTTATAAAATCCCTCCTAATCATTTTTACAAATAAAAATATTTCATATTTCAACAAATAAAAATTTAAAAATATGGGGGCTGTCGCCCCCAAACCCCCGCTAATTAAATTATTATAACTCTGATTTTTAATCCAACTCTAAAATCCCTCCTAATTCAAAATCTAACTTATACAAATTTTTAAATATTCTGGAAAAAGCGTATAATCCTAATTTTGTATCAAACTCTAAAATTTCACTTAGTTTACGCTATGGAAATTATTTTGTTAATTTATTTTGTGGAATTTTTTTTTGGAATTATTGTTTTTCTTTGTTTGGAATTATTTAACTTTGGAAATTTTTTTTTTGAAATTATGACACCTTCATAAATAAAAATATCATAAATAAAAATTGTCTCATAATATTATTATTGAATATTAGAAAAATAAAAATTGGGCTATTCATAAGTGTTATGAAGTAAACAAAAAATAAAAATCACCTGCTAAGCATTATTAATTGATTAATAATTTATATTGGTTTAACCCTAGAGCAGTAAGCTTATTATACCCGTATGACTATATAGTCAAAGGGTATAATAAATTTGCCATTACGTTTGTGACGCAGAGAAGGCGGGGGGGTAGATATAGACTCAAGTGTATGGATCGGATCAGAATCTAAAAATAAATCGATTTAGCTATGTATGTCCGTCCGTCCGTCCGTCTGTCTGTCTGTCTGTCTGTCCGTCCGTCTGTCCGTCCGCACGATAACTCAAAAACTAAAGGAGCTAGGATCTTAAAATTTTCGCAAATTCGTTTTTTTTGCAATAGCCGCCATCGCTATTTAAATCCAGCCATTTTGGTCCATGGGTTCGGGTAGCTGCCATACAACTTCTTTTTTTATATGAGCATTACTCTGTACCTATTACAGCTGCGTGTCTGAAATTTTGCCAAAAGTAGTTTAGTTTTATGGCCAAAGTTTCTGCAAAATTTGGTTGGTCTAGTGGAGTGGGTTCGAGTAGCTGCCATACAACTTCTTATTTTATATGAGTATTACTCTCCACCTAATGAAGCTGGGTGTCTGAATTTTCATTTTATATGAGTATTCCACTACACTTAATAAAGCAAAAAGTAATTAACCGAATGATATAATGTATATGTTACGGTCATACGGGTATCCCAGAGTTGACACAGTCTACTCTACTACACTCTTCCTCGTTTTTTTTCTCTTATTGCCAAGAATACGTCGAATCGACGAATATATATACAAAAGCATTATTATGCCTAGAAAAAATAGAAGAGTCTAATTTTTTTTTTATATTTCTTAAATAATCAAAATAATATAATCTAATATATAAAGGAGAAAATTTGTTTGTTTGTTTGCCCAGGATTCACGTGAAAACCACTGGTCCGATTGTCACAAAATTTTACAGGAATAATTCTGAAAGCCCGGGGGTGACATAGCATGGGTCACATTTTTATAAGTCAACAGGTTACGGCTCCAGAACCGTTTTAAGCTTTTTCGTTTTTTGGATGTCGAGTCAACACGGTTTGACCGATTGACATGAAATATTACACAAATATTTCTCTTAGCAACCGAAATTAGTTGTATAAATTTGGTTGATATAAATTAACCCATTTTGGCCTGGCGGGCTTCCAAAAAATTTTGTGTTTCCGTTTTTGTGTCCAATTTTACAGGGTGATTTTACAGTCGAAAAGAGAGGCTGACACAAATTTTTGTTAAGTTCGGTTAACCCGTTTCGGCACGGGGACCCAATGAACCTTTTTCAATGTTTTAAATGTCGAGTCAAAACGGTTTGATCGATTGACTTGAAATTGTGGCCAAATGTTCCTCTTAGCAACTGGCATTAGATGTATAAATTTGGTTGGAATAAATTAAACCCATTTCGACCTGGCGGGCATCCAAAAAAAATTTGTGTTTCCGATTTGTGTCCAATTTTACACGGTGATTTTGTAGTCGAAAAGAGAGGCTGACCCAAATTTTTGTTGAGTTCGGTTAACCCGTTTCGGCACGGGGGCCCAATGAACCTTTTTCAATGTTTTAAATGTCGAGTCAAAACGGTTTGATCGATTGACTTGAAATTGTACACAAATGTTCCTCTTAGCAACCGGAATTTGTTGCATAAATTTTGTTGGAGTGAATTAACCAATTTCGTCGTGGCGGGCTCCCAATAAAAATTGTGTTTCCGATTTGTGTCCAATACAGGTTGATTTTGCAGTCCAAAACAGAGGCTGCAAAAAGTTTTAGGATTAAGTTCGATTAACCGTTTTCCACGACGACGCCTTTAAATTTTATTTGCTTAAACGATTAAAACAATTTTATTGAAAATTTTGTATCAGCACATAAAAACCCACAGGATTAATTTGGTTTTGACCTGTTTACGCGTTTTGCACAATGACTCAATAAATTTTTTATTTTTTGTATTAGCGCAAGTTAATCTTTATTCCAAAAGCTCACTTAATTGATAATACTAATTTTTTTGCTCTCAAATAGTCTCAAATAGTGCAAAAGCTAAATGAGATAATATTAATAATAATAGAAATAAAGCTAATAAAGAATCCGAATAATAATATCTTTAAATTTAAATAACGTAACATATTCCTTCTCTACATTTTATCGTTAGTCTTTGTTTTTTATCTACTTTGCAGTTGTTGATTTTTAAAAAAAGATTTCGGTGTAAAATTCCAGTTTTCTTCAAATAAAATCTAAAAATCAAAAAAAATTCAATTTCGTATATATTATGCTTAAATACATAGTATTTTAAAACAGTTTTTCCAAGAAAAAGCCTACATTTCTCTCATAAAATCTTAAAGGAAGAACGTAGTAGAACTTTCAGGTAAGTACAAAACAAAAACCTTTTTTTAAAACGAGTTTTTAAGGCATTTTTCAATAAATTTATCAAATTTCGCTTGAAACTTTTCATAATTATTAAATAATAACAATAAAAATTCAAGGAGCACCAAATTGTCAAGAAGCAGAAGAAAAACGTATAGAAAAATTAGAGATAATCGTTAAAACTGTTTTGCAAACTGTTTTTTAAAGTTTTTAAAAAAAGGTAAAAGAACTCGACAAAACATTTTTTTAAATATTTCCCTAATTCAAAGAAGTTTTACCTACTTACAAAAATTGGACGTAATTTACTTACAAAAAGTTTTTTTTTGAATAATCATAGGAATGATAAGTATACACATGTACGCATACAAAATTTACATTCAAGTGGTCAAACCATTTCTGCTTTAGAGTAAGGTAATGAAAAAATCTGTAAAAAGCTGCTGTGCCACAATGGGTTAACGGAACTCAACAAACCTGTTTTTGAAACTTTGACCAATCAATATTTCGCAAAATTGGACGTAATATCCTTTCCAAATTTTTGTTTGAAAAAATTGTTTGGTGGCAACGGGTAACAAATTCCAAGTCTCTCGATAGAGTGAACTCCATTCTCAAAGAGGAACACATAAACAAAATTTTAAGTCAATCGGTTAAGCAATTTCTAATTTATAGCAACGTATCGAAAAAGCCTATAAAAAGTTGTTGGGCTGCAACGGGTTAACGGAACTCAACAATAATTTTTTGAGGCTTTCTTTTTAGACCTTTCTAAAAAGAAAGATCTAATCAAGACAGACCTTTCTTGTTTTGATTAGATGTTCATCCTCTGCAGTGTGTAGGATGCAGTTCTTACTTGTGCGTAGTTGAATTCCTGTATGTGACTATGACCTGACACATTAAATATAAGTACAATACTAAATGATGGAGAGATACACAAAAAGTAGAAAGAAGAACGACAAAAATTCTAAAAACTACACGCAACAAATTTTTGATGTTCGTCGAAACGATGAATACTTACTGTTAAGGGTTAAAGGGTTAAGGGTTAAATAATTATTACTTTCAATTTCTTTCTTTCTTGTAAACATGTTTTGATAAAACACAATAAACATTTATAACTTTGTCAGTGTTTTTTCTATTGCTAGAAGCGTTCTATTCCCTAGTTTGAAGCGTTTAGAAAATATATGGGGCCAAAAATTTTGCAAAAGTTGAGTTTAGCTTAATGGTAAATTTTAGTACCGTATGGCAACTCTATACATTTTAACTCTATATATACATACTCTATACATACCTTACAGTTTTGTGAAGCCTATAAAACCAGCTATCTTTTGCCGTTTACAGATTGAAAATACACTTAACAAAACTCTTGTTATAACAATTTAAAAATAGGGCTTTTTCCGACTTTGTGGGGCTGTAGCTCCGTAACGGGTGGAGCTACAGAAAAAGTTTTAACATTAAATTATTTTTATTGCAATACTTACCCATTTCTGATATTTTTTAGTCAGCTGTAGGTAAAAAGGACGGACGGACGGACGGACAGAGTGAATCTATATAGGCACATTTTTACAAAATTTTTTGAAAATGTGCTAAAAATGTTAGTATACTCACTCTTTTAGAGCATTTAAATTTAAGTTACAGTTCACGAGAGCAGAAGCAATAGTTTTATATTAAGTAATTTACATAAGTAAAATAGAGCAAATTATTTTAAAGCAATGCTCATTGAAAATGAGTATACCTAAATTATAAATTTATACAGCTCTGAAATAGATAATGTTTTTTATATTTTTTAGTGTCGTAAATATTTATTATGAATGGATTTGTTTTTTTATACTATATAATGTATAGTGAATTATACTACACCAATACATAATACGATTACTTTATTATTTAAAAGTATTATACTTACGAACATATAGCAAGCTCGCTCGCAGCATTTAAAATATAAATTATTGCTTAGGATTTGGTTGAAATTAGAGACAAAAGAATTAATAAGTGATGAAAAAAACCAAGGGTTTTTAAAAAAGCACATTTTCAAAATTATATACGGGTTCTAACTGAGTATTTTATCATTTATTTTTAGAAAAATATACATAAAAATAAATTATAATACGAGTTTTATAATTTAGATATTTCATCAATTTATTAATAATTATGGATAATAGTGAAATCAATACTTAGAATATAATTTAATGCACTCAAGAAAACGTGTTAACAAGTGTGAAATATAATGTTGGAGCTTCAATGTAAACCTTTAATTTTGAAATTATGTACACTGTTTATAAGTTACTGATTTATAAAAACATGAAAGTTTTAATTCTTTAGTCCTAATAGCCCTTCAATGGGGAAGGCTCCCGAAACTTTTACTAAGCAAACTTATGAAGATTTTTGAGAATCTACCTACCTCCCCGTCTACCTCCACCTTTTCATTTTTTAGGTTCTAAGAATTAAATTGTGAATTCCACTAAAATTTTGAATTTTATTGAGAATTTTACTATCTAAGCAAAAATGGTTAAAACTTAGAGACACTTTCTTCAATTTAACGAATCCATTTTAAATTTACGAAAAACCTTTCACATGTTTTGAAATATAATGCTGCAGCTTTAAATTTAGTATATTACTAAAAAAAAATTTGGACAGATATTCAATTTTCAATTCTTAAAATATTAAAAACATAGGAAAACAAGTAAAGAAACAGTCAGTCGGTGCAACCGACTTAGAAATACCCTACACCTATTTGGTTCAAATTTAAGGACATATCCATAAGTCATTTTAACACCATAAAAGCTGTTATTAATTTGATCGTAAGACATAGCTAACCAAATTAACTTTATAATACTAAAAACATTTTCTAATTATATTATCTATTAAAAAATATTACAAATTCTTACTAATTTGTCTATTTAAAAATATTCAAAAACAAGCAAACTTGAAATAAATGAAAATATATTTATTCCAACTCAATTACAAAATGAAAAAATTCTAATTATTAAATTTTGTGATAAAAAGATAATCAAAGCATAATATATTTAATAATCCAAATTTTTAAAAATTGCAATTATTTTAAGTAGTTAGTTTATATACCTAATAGAAAAGCTTATAAACGCAAAATATGCAATAAATGTATTTCTAAAATACAATTACAAATTTAGACCTTTTCATATAATTCATTTAAATATTCAAATAAATTTTACATAAATGCAGCA
This sequence comes from Dolichopus griseipennis, assembly GCA_963082915.1. Lineage (NCBI taxonomy): Eukaryota > Metazoa > Arthropoda > Insecta > Diptera > Dolichopodidae > Dolichopus > Dolichopus griseipennis. The sequence continues at coordinate 37,677,082 of OY720444.1, read as the reverse complement.
AGTACCTTTGAATATAGCTGAACCACTACAATTAAGTCTAGATTTCGGAGACACATAGGACATAGGAAATATATTCTTTGGCTTTGAAATTAAACTCAACCAGAACCAATTCCCATGGTACTTTCATTACTAGTAACCTAGAGTTTAAATTTCATCAAAATACCGGCATTATTTTTTGAGTTATGGTGTTTTAAGATATATGTTTATTAGTCCTTGAACTTTTCAAGGGTTCCAGAACCCCAAACCATGGTACGATTTCGCCCATATGCAGTCCCGTCATACTTTCAATACTAGTTAACCCTTGTATACAATTGGAACGTTCTATCTTAATTTTAAGTTACTAGTTTTATTAATTTCGATGATAAGCCTTTACACATTTGGGGGTCTAAGAGAGGTCCTGAACCACCACTCCAAATGATCCCAAATTAGGGGGGCATGGAAGAAATAGTAAAGAACACCCTGGGCCAAATTTGAAGCTTCTACATTTGTTTCAAGTTACTATTTTTATTAATTTCGAAAATATGCTTTAAGGTCCTCGGAACTGAGTGCCTGGTCCCCGACCCACTAGTCCAATGGGGTCCAAATTTCAAAGACACTTACGCAATAGGAAGGGACACCCTGATACCAAATTTGGAGGTTATATCTTCATTGGTTTCCGAATTACGCTAGTTTGGCCTAAATTCGATAAAAAAGTTCTCAGTTCTGAACCCATTGTCCAATCCTCACCGTATGTAATCACCGCCGTAGTTTCATTACCAATAACCTACAGCACAAATTTCATGAAGATAGCCTCATTAGTTGTTGAGTTATCGTGATTTTTAATATATGTTCGTTATCCCTGACACCGACTAAAAGGTCCAGAATCTGAACCCATGGGCTGATTTCGCCCTTATACAGCCCGCGCTTTACTTATAGTACTAGTTAACACTTGTACACAATTTAAACGATCTATCTTAATTTTAAGTAACTATTTTTAGTAATTTCGATTATAAGCTTTTAAAACTTGGGAGGTCTGAGAGGGGTACTGAACCACCACTCCAATTGATCCCAAATTAAGGGAACACGCAAGAGATAGTAAAGAACACCCTTGTGGCAAATTGGAAGCTTCTACATTTTTTCAAGTTGTTATCTTTATTAATTTTAAAGATATGTTTTAAGGTCTTCGGAAATGTGTGGCTGGTCCCCGACCCAGTAGTCCAATGGGACCCAAATTCTCAAGACACTTAGGAGATTGGAGGGGACACCCTGATACCAAATTTGGAGGTTCTATCTTCATTGGTTTCGGAATTATGCTCGTTTGGCCTAAATTCGATCAAAAAGTTCTAGGTTCCGAACGCATGGTCCAATCCCGACCTTACGGAATCCCCGAAGTAGTTTCATTACTAGTTACCTACAGCACAAATTTGATGAAGAAAGCGTCATTAGTTGTTGAGTTATCGTGATTTCTTATATATGTTCGTTAGCCCTTCGATCGATTAAAAGGTCCAGAATCCGAACCCATGGGCCGATTTCGCCCATATGCAATCCCCGCCGTACTTTCAGTCCTAGTAACCTACAGTTAAAATTTCATCAAGATAGCTCCATTATTTTTTGAGTTATCGTGCCTACGGACGGACGGACGGACGGACGGACGGACATGGCTATATCGACTAAGGCGGTCACGCTGATCACAAATATATATACTTTTCCATATCTAGCTCGCTTCCTTTAGGTGGTTACAAACACCATACCAAAGTTAATATACCCCTTTACCTATTCTATAGGTGTAGGGTATAAAAAGGTTAAATGATTGAACGAATCACAAAAATAGAAATTCGAGTAGCTATTTTATTTTAAAATAAAATGTTTAAATTTTTTCTTTTAGCTTTTACAGGACATAGTGTTGGAAGATAGCAGAATTTGTTTTTTAAAATTGGTTTGTACTACAATATTTGAATATAATTTTGAAATAATTTAAAATATCAGAATTATATCATCTACCAATATATGAAATGGACCTAAATAATTAAAGCCAGAGATAACTAATTAGATAGTAAACTAAACTTTATCTTTTTCTCATCCTTATTATTTAAAATTAAATATTAAACTTTCTTTGCATACGATTTAAAACGCATAACATACTTACTAAGGAATTTGCATAACATACTTACATTGCAAATTGAAAAACCAGTAAAACCAATATAGAAAAAAAAAATTTAATTTGCACTTTTATATTGCATTAATTTGCACTTGCACTATTATATTATAATAATAATATAATAATACATATTATTACTAAATTTTTTTTAGCAAATTATTATCTATGTATATCTAAAAAAAAAATAAAATCATACGTATACACGCCGAGCGATAATAATTTTAAAACCAAAAAATTGTCACAAAGAAAAACATTCTTATTTCTTTTTCGACACTAATAAACAAAAATATTGAATATTAAACCTATAAAAAATTTTTTTTGAAAGGCTCGCAAAGCATAGAGCATAAAAATAAAAAAAATTGGCTCGCTCTTCGTGAGCAACATAAAGAACAACAAGATATGAGCTTTTTGTTTAGTGAGCAACTTAAAAAAAAAAGATATGAGCTCTGCGAGCAAGAGCAAACAACATTTTTTTTTTGTATATACTGCAGTATTATAACAAATTTTTTATTGCGTCTCGCTCTTTGAGAGCAGAACATAAAACTAAAAAAAAACGAGGAAGAGTGTAGTAAAGTAGACTGTGTCAACTCTGGGATACCCATACCAGCTTTATTAGGTGAAATATAATGCTCATATAAAAGAAGGAGTTGTATGGCAGCTACTCGAATCCTCTGCAGTAGACCAATCAAATTTTGCGGTAACTTTGGCCATTACACTAAACTATTTTTGGCAAAATTTCAGACACCCAATTTCAATAGGTATAGAGTATAATGCTCATATAAAATAAGAAGTTGTATGGCAGCTACTCGAACCCTTTGCAGTAGACCAACCAAATTTTGCAGCAACTTTGGCCATTACACTAAACTATTTTTGGCCAAATTTCAGACACCCAGCTTGATTAGGTGGAAAGTAATGCTCATATAAAATAAGAAGTTGTATGGCAGCTACTCGCACCCACTCCACTAGACCAACCAAATTTTGCAGAAACTTTGGCCATAAAACTAAACTACTTTTGGCAAAATTCCAGACATGCAGCTGTAATAGGTACAGAGTAATACTCATATAAAAAAAGGAGTTGTATGGTAGCTACCCGAACCCATGGACCAAAATGGCTGGGTTTAAATAGCGATGACGGCTATTACAAAAAAACGAATTTGCAAAAATTGCAAGATCCTAGCTCCTTTAGTTTTTGAGTTATCGTGCAGACGGACGGACGGACATACATAGCTAAATTGATTTATTTTTCGATTCTGATCCGATCCATACACTTGAGTCTATATCTACCCCCCTCCTTCTCTGCGTTACAAACGTAATGGCAAATTTATTATACCCTTTGCCTATATAGTCATACGACATAACGACAGAAAAAATGGCACAACACCAAATAGATAAATTTTGGCGTTATAAAATTTTTATTTTTCAAAATTTAATTATAATTTTATTAGTTTTAAACAGTTTAAATAATATGAAAAAAAAATAAGTTCTGTTCCAAATGAAAGCAACACTTTTTTTTCACTAAAAAAAAATTATTGTAGCATCGTATATTGTTACTGCTTTTTGTTGAATTTTTATTTATTTATTTATTTAATAGGGAGAAAGCCTGTCATACGATATATAAAAGTGTAAAAATAAATGTTTGTTTTTCTGGATCAAGAAGAATAAATACGAATCCCAAGCGAAAAAAATATTGTGTAATGAATTTAAAAGCACTACAAAACGAATATCTAAATAAAAACTGATCTGGATTTGAATTAAACCTTGCAAACTAAACATTAATATATTTCGTAATCCCCGCTTTAACCATCCGACCGCTGTGTTACTTACACATTACTTTCTAATTGTGAATTTTAACAAGACGGGGCACGTGAATTATCAGCAGATCTTAGTCTTTTATTACTTAATATATGAATATTTGAAGGAAAAGAAATTTTCTATACCCGAACATTTAAATTAACATTTAATGTTTTTTTTTGGTTATGTTTATGTATGCAAATATTACAGTTTTTTTGTTTTTTTAATATTTTTAATAGATAAACTAGTAAGAATTTGTAATATATTTTAATAGATAGTGTAATTAGAAAATTTTTTTAGTATTATAAATTGGTTAGCTATGTCTTACGATCTAATTAATAACAGCTTTTATGGTGTTAAAACGCCTTATGGATATGTCCTTAAATTTGAACCAAATAGGTGTAGAGTATTTCTAAGTCGGTTGCACCGACTGACTGTTTCTTTACTTGCTTTTATACCCTACACCTATAGAATAGGTAAAGGGGTATATTAACTTTGGTATGGTGTTTGTAACCACCTAAAGGAAGCGAGCTAGATATGGAAAAATATATATATTTGTGATCAGCGTGACCGCCTTAGTCGATATAGCCATGTCCGTCCGTCCGTCCGTCCGTCCGTCCGTCCGTAGGCACGATAACTCAAAAAATAATGGAGCTATCTTGATGAAATTTTAACTGTAGGTTACTAGGACTGAAAGTACGGCGGGGATTGCATATGGGCGAAATCGGCCCATGCGTTCGGATTCTGGACCTTTTAATCGGTTTCAGGGCTAACGAACAAATATAAAAAATCACGATAACTCAACAACTAATGACGCTATCTTCATCAAATTTGTGCTGTAGGTTACTAGTAATGAAACTACTTCGGGAATTGCGTAAGGTCGGGATTGGATTATGGGTTCGGAACCTAGAACTTTTTGATCGAATTTAGGCCAAACGAGCATAATTCCGAAACCAATGAAGATAGAACCTCCAAATTTAGTATCAGGGTGTCCCTTCCTATTTCCTAAGTGTCTTGTGAATTTGGGTCCCATTGGTGAAGTGGGTCGGTGACCAGCCACACATTTCCGAAGACCTTAAAGCATATCTTTAAAATTAATAAAGATAACAACTTGAAAAAATGTAGAAGCTTCCAATTTGCCACAAGGGTGTTCTTTACTATCTCTTGCGTGTTCCCCTAATTTGGGATCAATTGGAGTGGTGGTTCTGTACCCCTCTCAGACCTCCCAAGTTTTAAATGCTTATAATCGAAATTACTAAAAATAGTTACTTAAAATTAGGATAGACCGTTCAAATTGTGTACAAGGGTTAACGAGTACTATAAGTACAGCGCGGACTATATAAGGGCGTAATCAGCACAACGGTTCAGATTCCGGACCTTTTAATCGATGTCAGGGCTAAGGAACATATATAAAAAATCACGATAACTCAACAACTAATGAGGCTATCTTCATGAAATTTGTGCTGTAGGTTATTGGAAGCGAAACTACGGCGGTGATTACGTACGGTGAGGATTGGACAATGGGTTCGGAACTTAGAACTTTTTGATCGAATTTAGGCCAAACGAGCATAATTCCGAAACCAATGAATTTAGAACCTCCAAATTTGGTATCAGGGTGTCCCTTCCTATTTCGTAAGTGTTTTTGAAATTTGGGCCCCATTGGAGTAGTGGATCGGGGACCAGCCACTCAGTTCTAAGGCCCTTAAAGCATATTTTCGAAATTAATAAAGATAGTAACTTGAAACAAATGTAGAAGCTTCCAATTTGCCACAAGGGTCTTCTTTACTATTTCTTGCGTGCCCCCCTAATTTGGGATTAATTGGAGTGGTGGTTCAGAACCTCTCTTAGACCCCCCAATGTGTAAAAGCTTATCATCGAAATTAATAAAACTAGTAACTTAAAATTAAGATAGAGCGTTCCAATTGTGTACAAGGGTTAACTAGTATTGAAAGTATGACGGGACTGCATATTGGCGAAATTGTACCATAATTTCGGGTCCTGGAACCCTTGAAAAGTTCAAGGACTAACAAACATATATCTTACAAACACCATAACTCAAAAAATAATGCCGGTATTTTGATGAAATTTAACAGTAGGTTACTAGTAATGAAAGTACCATGGGAATTGGTTGTGGTCGAGTTTAATTTCGAAGCCAAAGAATATATTTCCTATGTCCTATGTGTCTCCGAAATCTAGACTTAATTGTAGTGGTGAACATAGCAAAGGTACTTGCTGCATTTATGTAAAATTTATTTTGATATTTAAATGAATTATATGAAAAGGTGTAAATTTTTAATTGTATTTTAGAAATACATTTATTGCATATTTTGCGTTTATAAGCTTTTCTATTAGGTATATAAACTAACCATTTAAAATAATTGCAATTTTTAAAAATTTGGATTATTAAATATATTATGCTTTGATTATCTTTTTATCACAAAATTTAATAATTAGAATTTTTTCATTTTGTAATTGAATTGGAATAAATATATTTTCATTTATTTCAAGTTTGTTTGTTTTTTAATATTTTTAAATAGATAAATTAGTAAGAATTTGTAGTATTTTTTAATAGATAGGGTAATTAGAAAATGTTTTTAGTATTATACAGTTAATTTGGTTAGCTATGTCTTACGATCAAATTAATAACAGCTTCTATGGTTTTAAAATGATTTATGGATATGTCCTTAAATTTGAACCAAATAGGTGTAGGGTATTTCTAAGTCGGTTGCACCGACTGACTGTTTCTTTACTTGTTATTTTATTAATTCTAAGAAATATGTTTAAATTTTTTTTTTTATGAATGATGTGTCACATGCTTTTAATTCATTTGGTAATTTATTAAATGTATTGATGGACGTGTAGTAGATTCCGTCAAGCCCATTGAATTTAGTTTTTCGGTTTGTATTGCGAATTAGACTAGCCGTGCGGGTGTTGTAACTATGTAATTAACTGTTATGTGTTATTGTTGTATTTAATATAATTATATTATTTTGAATATTTTATGTTTGCAGTGCTCGCTTCATTTTTGTGTGAAATTCTATAGGTAGTATTTTTAGTTGTTGATGTATTTTCACAGTAGATGTTCTTTTTTCAAAATCAAAGAGGTTTTTAATTGCTCTATTTTTAATTCTTTGAATTGTATTTAAATTTTTTAAATATGTATTTCCCCACACAAGTATACTGTACGAGACAGTCGAGTGGAAGAGAGAGTAGTATAGTGATATTTTCATTTCTGGCAGAGTCCTATTTTGAATATGTTTTAGTATTCCAGCAATTCTTCTGGCTTTTGTTGTTACTTCAGTAGAGTGCAAGTTCCAGTTTAATTCTGAGTCTAGAGTTACTCCCAGATATCTATAATTTTGCGTTTCTTGAATTTTGGTACTGCCAAACATTATATTTAAAGGTACATTTAAATAATTTTTTATAACCATGTATTTAGTTTTCTCTATATTTGGAGTCAACTTATTCATCCATGTGCTAATTATTTGAATATCTCTGTTCATTGTTATTTACAATTCTGTGTATGTATTTTCTGTGAATATCATTGCTAAATCATCTGCATATAAAAAAGCTTCGCCATGAAGTTTTAGTCTCGAAAAGCTACTTATATAGCAAGAAAATAATGTTGGTCCTAAGGAGCTACCTTGGATAATTGCATATTCTATTTCTCCGCCAATATATCATTAAATTTGTTTATTAATTCTCTTTCTTTTTCCGGTGGTCTATATATTGCGGAGATGCTGGTGTTTTTTTTATTAAATTGAATTATAATATTTACTATGCCGTTGTATTCATCACAAAAGTTCTCCTGTATTTTATAATTTAATGATTTTTGAATAAATATGCCTACACCTCCACCTTTCCGTGTTTTCCTGCATGAAAAAGCATTTGTATAGTTTTTAATATTGGTGAAAACAGTTTCAGATTCTTCCAGCCATGTTTCGGTTATTAAACTAAATGTATTTCAGATTCTAATCCATCCAATAATAGTGAGGTTGAGTCAAATATTGCCATATTTAACTGGACGTTTTTTTTTTTTGCATTATTTTTTTTTAAAATATAATCTCTGAATACCATTCAGGGTTTCGACAAAATCGTGGTTGCGAGTCACTTATAAATTTAGTAACAACTAACTGGAAAATAGCAACTCATGACAAAAAAGTAAGTTGCTGTTTTTCTTGATTTGAAAAGGGCATTTGAAACAATTAGTAGGAATATTTTACTCTCCAAACTTCAGCGTTATGGTGTAATGGGAATATGTAATTAATTAAAATGGTTTTTATCATATCCTACAAACAGATATCAAAGGACAAAGTTAATTGTGAATCGTTAATAGTAATCTCTGAATCAATAAATGTAATACTGGGTGCACCACAAGGCTTGGTGTTGGGCGTTTTACTTTTTATAATATATATTAACGGCATGGAAATTTGGGTAACTTTATGTAAGATTTTGCTTTTCGATGATGATGCTTTATTAAATTTAATTGCTGAAAAGATTAATATTTTATATAAAAATCAAATTAAAATTAAAAAATAATTTTTAGAGAAATAACTTTTTTACATAGAAACTAATTATTGAAAGTAAATATTTAAATTTTGAAATTATAATTCTGATAAATATTAAAACTAAACATTTTTTTGTTAAAAATTTGCAGTAAATTAAAGAAATTAGTTGTTAAAAATTTTATAATCAAATTTATTGGTTATTGCTTAAAAATTAGCTATAAATCGTCGCCTGAATTCTTTTTTGCTCCATATGCCTCAAGGTATATTCCGAGTAAATCGAAAAAGAAAGTTTGGGAGTTAAAAGGCAAAAAATGATCCGATAAACTATAGTCAAAATTTTAACGGAAAGTTTGTTGATTTTTTAACTAATCATATGCTAAATTTTAGGCACTGTCCTCAAATACTTTTCGAGATATTTGATATTTTGTCAGAAAAGTCATTGTGGACAGTTTGTTCCATGCAATACAAAACGATTACAAAATAGTTTTCTCTGTGCGCATGGAGCAAACATGCATTGATCTTCTATTATAATGGTGCAAATAAGAATTAAGAAGGGTGTTAAACAAAAATTTATGTCATGGAGATGGAGCAAATTAGATTAAAAATCGATTAGGACTAATACGAGAAATATAAATTAAAAACCTAAATTTTTTTTTAAATTGTAGTAGAAACTGTAAAAAATTAAAATAATCAAATTTAACTTAGTTTTTTATGTTAATTTTTATTTAATATTATTTTTTAATCAATCATGTAATTATATACTTCAATTATAACAATATGAACATAACAGCCATTTCACAGAATTTTTATAAACGAATTTAAATAATATTATTAATTTTAATATAAATATTTCAATCAAAACTAAAAAAACAAACATAATAGTAATTTCACAACTTTTTAATATTTTTGAAAATTAAACTTATTTTAAGAAATTTAAGAAATAATTTTTTTATTCAAATATCATAGTTTTTATACTAAACACATAACATACATAATAATTATTGTATCACAATATAACTTTATAAAATATACATATTTTTAAACTGATCCAAAAATATTTCAATTAATTTGTAATGTTTAAAATTGCCTTAAAATAGTTTTGATCTGGTAGAGGTAAAAAAGGTATTAATGATTTTAAATCATCTTTTTTTTCTTTTGGCAAGGTCGCTCCTGCAAAACTGGAGATTTACAAAGAAACAAATTTAAAGGCGTAGCTAAAACTTTTTTAATTGCTAGTTTTTTTATATCAACTGTTTTAAAGTCCAAATTTAAAAAAGAATCCTTGTATTCCATCAGAAAAGGTTCTGATTTTTGATATCGAATAATCTTTGTTTTGAAAACGGAAATTTAATAAAACTTAATTTCGCTGCAGGTACAGTGTATGATACACAATTATTTTTTTGTATTTGCAAAATATCTAATTTAATTTTAGGATATTTTAAATTTAATATTAATATTAGTATTTAATTTTAGTAAATGAAGATTAACTGGACTATGTATATCGAGATTTTTTAAATGTTTTTCAATCACTGAATGCACACAGTCAATTTCTTGCAACAGTAAGTGGCCCGGCTCAGAAAATTTTTGGACCAATTCTACGAGACTATTAGAATTTTGTAAAAAATATTTTAAGGCAGTTGAGATTATTTTATTTCGATTTTGTGGTATACAACTATCACTCCAAAAAGTAATTTTTTTCAAAATTGAGTTATCGAGACAAATTTTATTTAAAAGTTTTATTATAGCGTTAGCGAGATCGTTTCCTCCTCTTCCTGTTTGTGCCTACGTCCATATAGCGTTAACATTTTTCTGTTTTTAAATAAAAAAACTAATATTCCCAAATCACAATGTGTATGTGAATATTATGTGCAACTGTGCACAAATAGGGGAAACAAGCTTTAAAAATTTGTTTTCCATGTTTGCTTCATAGGTATTGAAAATATAATAGTAATAATGACAATTTTAAATACCTATGGAGAAAATAAGTACTCAATATAATGGTAATTATATAAACCTCATAGCGCATGGTAATGTGTATAGAGCAAATGAGAATTAACAATGTTAATACCTTTTTTTTCATACAAAAGTTGCTCCATAAAGCAAAAATTTGCTTAAGGAGCAAATAAGCACTACAAAATCAAAATAATGTGTCTTATGGAGCAAAATGCACACTGTATATCTCGGAAACTAAAGCAGATAGGAAAATTCTGATAACAGCATTAGAAAGAGATCGTTTTAAAACCTATAGAACCACTCCTAAGTCAAAAAGTCAAAAAGTGGCGTGTGGAGCAAAAGAGAATTCAGGCGACGAAATTAAGATTTAAGAAGATATAATCAAATAAATAAATATAATAAAATATAATAAATAAATTTCATAAATTTTAGAAATTTTTTTTGATTCCATACAGAATTTGTATAAGTTGTATAAATATTTAATACATTAAAGTTGTATAAATATTTACAGGTTGTTTTGTTCACTGTAATTATTACTTACTATTAATATTGTTAAATTTTGATCTAAATACATAAAATAAAAAGAAATAGAAATTTTTGAAAATTTTGTATTTTGTACATGATAGAATAAGCAAGGAATAAAACATAAATTTCTTCAATACTTATAAAATTATTTTGAACAAATATTGAAAATTTAGGAAAAATATTTTTAAATCTATATTCTTGATATCTCTCGATTCTTCTTCTCAATAAAATTGTTTGGATTTCAGAATTTAAATTTTTCTTGCGAATTTCTTCCCTTCTCATATATTTGATTCATCTTAATTTTCTATTTTCAAATTAGTTTGGTGGACATTTAACTACAAACCTAACATAGACGGTATTATAGGAAACGATAGTACGAAAGAATTAGATGCAATAATTTATAGCAACGAAATGGAGAACTACCTAGAATTAGGAAAAAACATAAGGATTCCAATAAAACAACATGCCTCACAATCTGTCAATAAAATAGAACTTCGCATTGCACACATTAGTACAGTACAGAAACAAGAAATTAACTACCTATATTTGCTGATTCTGACGAAAAACTTACTTGTACCACCAGGGTACAAGCGGAAATCAGAACAACAACAGAAGAACAACAAGGACACTAAAAAATGAGATAGAAGACCAAGTCCGACAAGTCCATCCAGACCATCTAGATCGCCCTACAATTCGCCCGTATGGGAAGCTCTGAAAAAGGAGGATGCTACAGGGAAGAAGAAGTATTGGATGGTGATAGACTGCAGAAAAATGATTAAAATCACGATACCGACTAAATACCCCAAACCCGATATAACTGAAGTATTGGCAAATTAAAGTATTTTCAGTTATTGACCTAAAGAACGGATTTCACCAAGTAACTCTTAAGGAAAGCGACATACAAAAAACTGTATTTTCTATCAATAACGGGAAGTATGAATATACCAGACTCTCTTTCGGGTTGAAAAACGCACCATCACCGTTCCAAAGGGCTCTTGACGACATTCTGAGACAACACATCGGAAATAAATGCATTTGTCTACATTGATGATCAAATACATAATCATACTGGACGGAAATGATGAAGATCACTTTAAGAATTTGGAGGATGTATTCAAAACGATAGAAAAAGCGAACATAAAAGTGCAATTGGATAAGTGCGAATTTCTCAAGAAGGAGGTAGAGTTTTTGGAATAAATTATTACAGGAGAAGGGATAAAAACAAACACAAAAAAGGTTCAAACTATTTGTGAGATGCCTTTACCAAAAATTTAAAAGGACACACATTGATCCTTTTAGGAATGTCAGGGTATTACAGAAGATTTGGCTGTGATTATTCAAAAATCAATGTGTGTCCAAATACCAGTCAGGAAATACACCAATAATCCTAGATGAGGAAGAAAAGAATCGTTCCTTAAACTGAAAAACGTCTTCATTTCTGAGGAAGTAATTTTAAGTTATCCAAACTTTGACAAAGACTTCGAGTTAACAACAGAAACCCCTAATTATGCAATTAGAGCAGTACTGTCCCAATGCAAAAGATCTATTATCTTTTTATCCAGAACATTACCTAAAACCGAAGAGGCATACGCAACGAACGAAAAAGAACAGTTAGGAATTGTTTGGACACTTACTTCTTTGAGAAATTATTTGTATGGAGCAAGAAAAGTTGTGATTTTGACTGATCACCAACCACTTACATACACCTTAAGTAACAAAAATTCTAACAGTAAAATGAAAAGATGGAAGGCGATAATAGAAGAATTTAACCACGAGTTGAGATTAGCCAGGTAACACTAATGTGGTGGCAGATACATTATCCAGACTTGTACCACAATCGCATGTAACAACTTTATTATCACCCAACATAGCGCTGAAAGCTCTTCTCATACAACAATTCGTTGGGACCCCTATCAATACATTTCGCCACCAAATAATTTTGGAATTCAGTAATAAAGCAGATTACAAAGTAATAAATCCATTTCCGAGCTACAATAGATACTTAATAACTAGAACTCAATTTTCAGAGAAAGATTTAGTAGACATTTTAAAAAAAAAATTTAAATGCAAATATATTTAACAGCTGTGTGGCAAAGTGGTTGAGTGCAGACCTTTCATGCGAAAGGCCCCAGGTTCGAATCCGAATGAAAGTGAAAAAAAACTTTTGTGCTTTTCGACTCGACTCAGCTACCATTTGCCACTGGGTATTAATGGCTTACTCAATAATTAATAAATATATATCTTTAATAAAAAATACATATAATTTAATTAAATACTATAACTCACAGATATAGAATACCATATAACTGAAATACAAAATATTACGATATAAACAAAAATATTATTGTATCTATTGAAAATCTAAGACGTTTCTACACAGTAAATAAAACAATTCTCACTCAATCAGGAAGAGTTGTTCACAAATCAAATCTAAAATCATAATTGTTGTAAAACAATTTTTCATTGTATAAATTTTCTTTTCTTTTCCTTTAACTTTTAACAATTTGTTCTCACTCTTCTCGGATTTTATATTTTAACTCCTCATTTGTGGGGAGTAAATGCTTGGCAGAAGTTCAAATACACGATCATACAGAGTCCTACATAATCACTAAAGAATTTGGAGAGGCCAAAATACAGGAAGGAAAACACAGGCTAATACATGTAACGGATTTAACTAACCTTCACAATGCGATAGAACAAATTGAATCAGTCCTCTAAGATGAAACTACAAAAACTCATGCATCGTATCCATACTTACAACACGAAAATCTACAAATACACGAATTTCTGGTCGAATTTAAACCAGCTCGGTCAAGAAGATCTTTGAATTTTCACGGTAGTACGTGGAAATGGATAGAGGGCAATGATGACTTTGTCATGAGCAAAAGGAAGATGCAAAACTTTCTTAAAAAAAAAAACAAAAACCATAATTAATAAGGCCTTTAATGACAGAATCAGCAATATACCCAACACAACAAACCAAATACTACAAAATATAAAAACAGAAAATAATTTAGGAAACCAAGATGTTCTAAAAATTGAAATATAAAATTAATCAAAGAGGAGGTAGTTAACCTCAAATATGCAATACATTGTGCAAAAAACGGTATAGTTAATCCCATTTTTATACCCGTGCATACATATTTGACATCGGGTATATTAAAACTGCTCCTCCGTTTGAAACGCATCGATCTAGAAGAGCTAGATATAGTGTCAAGGGTACGTATGGTATCATCATCGAAAAGTAAATCGATCTAGCTATGTGTGTCTGTTCGTCCATCCGTGTGTCAGCACGATAACTCAAAAAATAAAAGAGCTAGAGTTTTGAAATTCACGCAAAGTCATTTTTAGACAATTTCTAGGTTCCCTATTTTATTTTGTTAAAATCGGATCAAGGTTTCGGAGACCTACCATACTACTTTTTTGCACCAATATGAATTTCTTCAAAACTAATTGTACTAAGAATTTAAAATTACACACGGTTAGTTATATTATGAATGGAGCACTTATATGACGTTTCAAAATGTTACGACTTCATTTTCGGGGGCAAAACTAATTATACTACGAGGAAGATTATCGTTGCCCTTGCCAACTTTTAGATACCCGTGCATACCCACTAACCGTTATTTATTTTTCCTATGCTATTATAAATATTACAAAAAAAATATAAGAAAGTAAAATAGTTAAAAAAAAATTTAACTTATTAGGTATCCCATAATTTTTGATTAACTGATGCTATTATAAAAAAAAAAAAAAATAGCCCACCCTAAAAGTTGGTCCGAGTGATGTCCAACTTTGCCAACTAACTTGTCCTATTACTTTATCTGCCCAGTTTTGATTTTAACCTCGTAGCTTCATTAGATTCACAGTTATCGAATTGATTACTTTGTATGGCAGCTGCCCGAAAACGGGTCCGTAACATTTTGAAACTTCATATAAGTGCTCGATTCATTATATAACTAACAGTGTGTAATTTTTATCCTCGTAGTATAATCAGTTTCTAAGAAATTCATATTGGTGCAAACAAGTTTGTATGTCAATTCGATAACCTAAACTAATGAAGCACCGAGGTTAAAATAAAAATTGGGCAGGTAAAGTAATAGGGTAAATTACTTGGCAAAATTGGACATCACTCGGACCAACTTTTAGGGAGGGCCACTTTTATTTTTGTTTTTTTTTTATGGTTTTCTTAAAAATTTCACTTACATTAAAAACTTACTTCAACTACATGCGATCTGGTAAATAATCATCACATCCCAACAGTGGAGGAAATAGACAGCGTAGTTCGCTTTAGTGCGTACTCCTACTAAATCAGTTCAACGGTACAATTTTAATTAACAAAGAACTTCAAAAGCTGGACGGAACTTATCTCATAAAATTTCGTAATGCTACTATACAGGTTAACAACCAAATCTTCAATTCAAAAGAAGTCTCTGTTGTAGAAGTATGGCCAGCAATTCTGCAACCCCACTTCATGAAAAACTAAATGCATCAGCAATTATCCTTGGAGTTACTTGATGAAATTGAAATACATAACACGAAAGAGGTAGAAATATTGAACCCTGACAAATTTGGTAGGGTCACCGAGACTATAGTAAATTGCGGTTATAGTAAATAGGGTTTATTGCTTACCTTATTACAACACAGAGAAGAAGGACTAAATTTATCATTAATAACGCATCTAAGACAAAGGCGTTAATCGACAATAAAAAAACTTTACAAGAATCAACCACCGCAGTTATTTATCAAGAACCAAAACAAATCCTTAAATTTTTCGCAAATCGTTACTAAATTTTTCATTACTAGGTCACTAAATCTTTCATTACTAGGTCACTAGTAATGAAAAGTACCATGGGAATTGGTTCTGGTCGATTTCGGACAAAGAGTTCGGATTCTAGAAGCTTTTGATCGATCTGGGCCAAACGAGTATAATTTCGAAGCCAAAGAATATATTTCCTATTTTCTATGTGTCCCCGAAATTTAAAATTAATTGTAGTGGTGGTTCAGTTGGCTCCTAAGAAATCCCAAATTAAAAAGCTTATCTTCGAAATTCATGAAGATTGAAACTTTAAATTTGATACACGAGGGTTCTTTCCTATTTCCGTTTTTATTTAACACTTTTATATTTTTAAAAGGCTAAGAATTTTACCATAAAACATATTTTGTATAATATTTTATAAATTAAAAACAAAATATTTTTTTAATAAACGATTAAATTCCTTTTTCTTAATTTTTATTGTGTCACATATTTTATTCAATTATTACCATAGGTGATATATAACTAAAACATTGTGTACAATACTTAAGCTATATTCAAAGGTACTTGCTGCATTTATGTAAAATTTATTGTTATATTTAAATGAACTATATGAAAAGTTGTAAATTTGTAATTATATTTTAGAAATACATTTATTGCATATTTTATAATAAATGTATAAAATAAATGCACATAAGCTTTTCCATTAGGTATATAAACTAACCATATAAAATAATTGCAATTTTATAAAAATTTTAATTGTTAAATAAATTAGGTTTTGATTAGCTTTTTATCACAAAATTTAACACTTAAAATTTTTTCACTTTTGTAATTGATTGAAATAAATATATTTTCATTTATTTCAAGTTTTTTTGTTATTTATTATTTGTAATATTTTTGAATAGATAAAGTAATTAGAAAATGTTATTAGTATTATAAAGTTAATTTGGGTAGATACGATCAAACTAATAAAAGCTTTTATGGTTTTAAAATGACTTATGGACTTCTAATTAAATTTCAAACAAATAGGTAAAGGGTATTTCTTAGTCTGTTTCACTGACTGTTTCTTTACTTGTTTTTATCAATACAAAATTTACATTCAAAAAAATTGTAATGTATTTTTTATACCCTACACCTATGAAATAGGAAAGGGTATAATAACTTTGGTATGGTGTTTGTAACCATCTAAAAAAAGCGAGCTAGATAAGGAAAAGTATAATATATATTTGTGATTAGCGTGACCTCCTGAGACGATTTAGTCATGTCTGTCCGTCCGTCCGTAGGCATATTAAGGGTGCGTTTATGTTGAAGCTGCGATAAGTGATAAAAGTGTCGATAAGAGCATCGGTATGAGCATAGGAAAAGCTATGCACTTATGAAGTGTTTATATTGGGGCTCCAATAAAAACAATGTGGGATAAAAAAATAATATTTTTATACCCGTGCATACATATATGAACATCGGGTATATTAAAATTACTCCTCCGTTTGTAACACATCGATCTACACGAGCTAGATATAGTGTCAAGGGTACGTATCGGCTCAGAATCGAAAAATTAGTCGATCTAGCTATGTGTGTCTGTCCGTCCGTCCGTCCGTGTGTCAGCACGATAACTCAAAAACCAAAAGGGCTAGAGTCTTGAAATTCACACAAAGTCATTTTTAGACAATTTCTAGGTTCCCTATTGTTTTTGGTTAAAATCGGACCAAGGCTTCGGGAAGCTGCCATACAACTTTTTTGTACCAATATGAATTTCTTCAAAACTATTTATACTACGGGGATGAAAATTACACACGGTTAGTTTTATAATGACTCCGGCACTTATATGAAGTTTCAAAATGTTAGGGCCCCATTTTCGGGGGGCTGCCATACAACTTCCTTGCACCAATATGAATTTCTTCAAAACTAATTATACTACGCAGATGAAAATTACACACGGTTAGTTATATAATGAATCGAGCACTTATATGAAGTTTCAAAAAGTTAGGGCCCCATTTACGGGGGGCTGCCATACAACTTCTTTGCACCAATATGAATTTCTTCAAAACTAATTATACTACGAGGCTGAAAATTACACACGGTTAGTTATATAATGAATCGAGCACTAATATGAAGTTTCAAAATGTTAGGGCCCCATTTTCGGGGGGCTGCCATACAAAGTTTTCGATTCAATAACTGTGAATCTAATGAAGCTACAAGGTTAAAATTAAAATTGGGCAGGTAAATTAATAGGGCAAGCTACTTGGCAAAGTTGGACATCACTCGGACTATCGCACTCTTAGGGTGGGCCAATTTTTTTTTTTTTGTTTTTTTTTTTTTATTTTTTTTTTTTTTTAAGCTAAAGTTATGGGACAATGATTGAAAATTTTGTTTTTTTTTTTTTGGTGATTTTTTGTATTTCTTTTAATTAATATTGCATTTACTATATTATTGAACTATCTATTTATTGTAATGTGTATTATTGAATTATTGATATAACTATTATTATCTGTTATATAATTTGTTATTAGGTTATAAGAAAGAAAAGAGAAGTATAAAGAATAAATGAATGAATAAATGAAAATTAACAAAAAAAAAAAAATTATATAATAACTTTTTAAAAATTATAATTAAATTTTTTTCAATTTAATATTTTGTTATTATTACTTTCCTTTTCCAATAAATAACGATAATTCGTTTGTTATGCTTTATTATTATTTATACTTCTTAAAAGTTTTTTAATTTAATTTTGTTTTTCTTTTACCAGAAAAATTAAAAAAAAACCATAAAAAATATTAGTTGCCCTTGTCAACTTTTAGATACCCGTGCATACCCACTATGGTGTATAAGATAAACCGTAATTTACTTCCCTTATACATTTAACTCATTACCCCATAATTTTGACATAAAAAAAAAAAAAAAATTAACAAAAAAAAAAAAAAAATCACCAAAAAAAAAAAAACAAAATTTTCAATCATTGTCCCATAACTTTAGCTTAAAAAAAAAAAAATAAAAAAAAAAAAACAAAAAAAAAAAAATTGCCAACTTTGCCAAGTAGCTTTCCCTATTAATTTACCTGCCCAATTTTAATTTTAACCTTGTAGCTTCATTAGATTCACAGTTATTGAATTGAAAACTTTGTATGGCAGCCCCCCGAAAATGGGGCCCTAACATTTTGAAACTTCATATAAGTGCTCGATTCATTATATAACTAACCGTGTGTAATTTTCAGCCTCGTAGTACAATTAGTTTTGAACAAATTAATATTGGTGCAAAGAAGTTGTATGGCAGCCCCCCGTACATGGGGCCCTAACTTTTTGAAACTTCATATAAGTGCTCGATTCATTATATAACTAACCGTGTGTAATTTTCATCTGCGTAGTATAATTAGTTTTGAAGAAATTCATATTGGTGCAAGGAAGTTGTATGGCAGCCCCCCGAAAATGGGGCCCTAACATTTTGAAACTTCATATAAGTGCCGGAGTCATTATAAAACTAACCGTGTGTAATTTTCATCCCCGTAGTTTTGGAGAAATTCATATTGGTGCAAAAAGTTGTATGGCAGCTCCCCGAAGCCTTGGTCCGATTTTAACCAAAAACAATAGGGAACCTAGAAATTGTCTAAAAATGACTTTGTGTGAATTTCAAGACTCTAGCCCTTTTGGTTTTTGAGTTATCGTGTTGACACACGGACGGACGGACGGACAGACAGACACACATAGCTAGATCGACTAATTTTTCGATTCTGAGCCGATACGTACCCTTGACACTATATCTAGCTCGTCTAGATCGATGCGTTACAAACGGAGGAGTAATTTTAATATACCCGATGTTCATATATGTATGCACGGGTATAAAAAATAAATAATTAATGACATTTTGTATTTAAATAAAATAGTTTTAAATGCCATGTTATAATTCTTTAATTTCCACAAAATTCCTGAAAAGTGGTGTGGTGTACCAATTAAGATAGTATAAAATTAATAAGTATCAAAAGAAAGAAAACAAAAACAAAATATAACAAGGTTAAAAAAAATAAAAATAAAATAAAAAGCTTATTTGCTAAATAGAAGCTCAATCAAAACGTTACATCAAGCAAATCTTCAACCTGATCAAAATTAAAATCAAATAACCTATATTTCAATGCTTTAATAAATTTACTATAAAATCGACATTTTCTTATGTACATATTTAATATGTTAAGAATACTATAAAATCTACGAAAACAAACAGTACGGAAAGTTGGAACATTCACATAGAACATATTATTAGTATACTTCGGTTTTTTACATACTTTTCTTATCACATTCTTCTGTAAAATAAGTATTAGTTGTATCTTGTACCAATGACTATTGCAATTTGGATTGGAATAAGCCATAATAGAAAGTGATTAAAACTTCGGTAGAACATGGAACGAAAGGGGTGGAACGAAAATAACTTTTAATCAATTCTGTATCCCAACACATTTTATTGTCAATAGTAACACCTAAATATTTAAACTGTTCCACAATTTCTAAGTCAAAACAATTAATACTACAAAAAATGTTACTATTGAACGAACAAACAGAACTGCTACATGTACAATAATTAAAAGTTAATTTATGCCTTTCACATTCAAGGGCGTGATATTTAACTTGCCCTACAAAAAGTGTTTTAGGTGGAAGATTGATTAACATAATTTTTGTTTTATTATAAATTACTAGCATATGATATGCGAACCAATTTCGTAGTATATTTAAATCATGGTTAATATCCCAAACCAAATTAAGAGAACTGTCTGATCCATACACACAACCAAGATCGTCCGTAAAAGCAATTGCCGTACATTTAAATTCGAAATCAAATATAGAATTAATATATATTAAAAAGAGAATTGGCCCCAATACAGAACCCTGCGGTACCCCATTTTTTATGTACTTTGTATCCGACAGTTTACTTCCAATTTTCACTCTTTGGCATCGGGACTTCAAATAACTGGCAAACCAATCCAGCATAAAGCCCCTGAAACCAGCATTTTCGATTTTTTTTAGTAAAGTTTATGATTGACCGTGTCAAAGGCTTTTGTAATATGTACGAAAAGACCAGCAGTATATTTACGTACATCCAGATTTTCATACACTCTTGAACAAAATTTTAATAACGCATCTTTTGTGGAAATGCCATTTCTAAATCCAAATTGAGCCGGACTAAAAAATTTTGTATTATTCAGAAAAGCTAACATTCTGGTTTTTACACAATTTTCTCAACAACTTTAGCTATTGAAGGGATAAATGAAATTGGTCTGTAATTATTCAGATTCTTGCAATCCCCTTTTTTAAATCACTCCTGAAAGAATGCTCCTGTTAAAAATATGCGCTAGAATATCACAGATCATTAAATGTATTTTTTTTTAAGACAATATTAGACAAACCATCATACCCACAGAAATACGAATTTTTGAGTGTGTTATTGCTGTAACTATTTCGAGAGAAAAAATTGGTTCAAAACCAAAATTAGTATTACTTCTATAGTGTTCCAGAGAATTAGAAGTACAATTGCAACTATAAGAGTTGGCTTGAGAAATCAAGTTTACAGTAACATAATTAAAATAATCATTAAATAATACTTTTATTTTTTGGTTTACTTAAAATATTGTTAATCACCTGCCACTCACCTTTAAGATTACCTAGATTTTTTGCAAATTCATTCTTATAAAAATTATTCCTCTCTAAGTTGATTTTCGTTTTTAAATTTTTGCTAATTTTTTTATATTTTTTCCTAAGATTATGACTATGTGGTGCCCTGCTACATTTTTTACCTAACTTATTTTTTAAGTTTATTTCATTTATTAACTTATTATTAATCCACAGTTTTAACCTCTTATATTTGCTGCTTAAAGTAAGAGTTGTACTAAATCTACAGATATGTGCCTGCAAAATTTGACTAAAGATGGTATAAGCTTTGGAAATATCATTTTCTACCAGAACTTCTTCTCAGAACTCAAACTGTAAACTTAAATTCAATTTTGCATAATCTATTTTCTTTAGTTGTTTGACATTACTGTTTTTATTTTGTTTGACTTCACTCAATTTTTTCGTAATTAACCCACTGTAGTGATATTCTGATCTAAATTAATTTTTTGAATTAATTCGAGTCTAGATGATCGAACCTAAAAATGGTCAATGCATTTACCCAAAGATGGACGAGTTGTTTCGTTTATCATGGAAGTTAGCCCGTGGGTTGCCAGCAATGTTAAAAGATTTGTTACATCATCATTTACCTTTAATATATCTAGATTTATGTCTCCTACCACGAAAAGATTTTTTGTATTTTCATTATGTAACAAATTGGAGAATTTATTAAGGAATACACTAAAATGGTGTTTATGAAACCTATATATACACAAGGAGGTAAAATTAACATCATTGACTTTACACGAGATTTTTAAAATATCAGCACTCATAAGATTATAGTTAACAACTACACACTCATAATATTTTTTACAAAACAACCAACCACCAGAAACATAATTACCATTTGTACATGCATAAGAGTCATACCCTGGAATGTGAAAATCCGAAATTTCATAATCCTATATCCATATTTCCGAGACAAATAAAAAATCTGGTAGTGATTTTAAACCTTCAAGTTCAGAAATAAGATGGTTGAAATTTTGCCTTAAGCTTCTAATGTTTTGATGGACTAGAACAAAATTATTAAAACAATTGCTATTAAAATTTGCAACATTATCAATAATAGGTAATGTAAGATCATTGTTAACAAGTTCGTAATCGAAGTTAGAAATATCAAGTCTTATCAGCCTCCACTTTTCTAAGAAATATTTTGCAATTTTGATACCATAAATACATAAAATTGTTTTGCTTTTTTATTTTTTTTGCTTCCATATATAAAGCTTTGGTATAATTTTTAAAAGCTTCGTTTATGTAGATGCTACTTTTTTTTGAACCAAAAGTAGATGCGTTGAGTTTTTCTAAATTTGATGATTTTGCCTTCATAATTTGTTCCTTTGTATCATACGACTTAAAATCCACACATAACACTTCTTTATTTTTCGTTTTAATATTTTTTAATGTTTTAACATAACAATTACTAATATTATTCTCATCAACGCTTAATTGTTAACAATCATAAAAAACTTTCTTTGCCGTTAGTATTGCGTTATTGTTTTTGTGATTTGGAATACCAACAATTTCAATTGCATTATTCTTCTTTTTTTGTTTTATAACATTAATTCTTTGCTCCAATGTGTTGATTTTTTTCTTAAGTATAATGTTCTCCCCTCTTACCAATGATAACTCACTTAAAAATCGAGCGTTATATCTTTTATCTTTACTAATTCTTGATACAGTAACTCCATAGTGACTTGTTTGTTGTTGTTGTTATTCTCTGCAGTTAATGAATTGAGCGATGAGTAGAATTAATCTCTGCTCTTTTTCTGTTTGTGTTTCTTTACTATTCTCTGTAGAAAGTATTTCATTGGCATTTATAACTGATGAAGTAGACGGACTCATCTGAGTAGTATAACTACTACTACCAGATGAATTATGTTGATCGTGAATATTAGATTAACGTCTCACTTTCCTTAAAATAAGATAAATCCTCTTCACGAAGATTATTACAGACAGCATGAAAATTGTTATATAAACGTCAGAGCGCTGCAATTTCTTTGTACATGTAAAGCAATACATTTTTTTTGTGTTTGTTATCTCTTTAGAATATACTATTTTTTTTTTATTTTTTAATTAAATTTAAAATGCTTTTTTTTTTTCACTGTTATATTTCTCTTTTAAATAATTCCAATAAGTAGACTCTTTTTTAATATTTTTTTCCTTTACTTATATTTATTATGTTTTTTTTTTGTTTTTGCTCTCTATTTTGTTTTTCTTTTCTCTAACTATTTTATTTTTTATTTCAGATAATTATTTAAAATCCAAATAATAATTTATAAGAACAATCACTAATTTATAAGTTCAAAAATTTATTATTTTAATACAAAAAAAATTTTTTTCTTTTTTTTTTTTTTTTAACACTTTTTTGATTTTTACATGTTAAAAATACAATAAATATTCAAAATTATAGTATATTCAATTTGATTAAATCTGTATAATTTTACTCTTAATCCATGTGCAACACACACAAATACATTAGAGAGACTGATAAAAAATGTAATTCCACCTGCTTGAGATTTTGTATTAAAGAAAACATTAACAAACAAAAATAACAAAACATTTATATAAAAAATTAAAATAACAAACGAGAGCAAAACATTTATTTAAAAATTTTGATCATCGATAAGAGCGTAGAAAACTTAAGAAAGATTTTTCTATGTTCTTATCGCTTATGGATGATCAAAGTGATGCTCCAACATAAAGACGTCTATTTTAATTGTATATTTAGTTTTCTACGCTAGTTTTCTACGAAATTTTAGGTGTAGTTTACTATAACTTAAAGTACGGCAAAGATTGCATATGGGCCAAATCGGGTCATGCGTTCGGATTCCGGGCTGTTTAATCGTTCCAAGGGCTAACGAACATATAAAAAAAATCAGGATAATTCAACAACTAATGGAGCTATTTTCATAAAATTTGTGCTGTAGGTTACTAGTAATGAAACCACGACGGAGATCGCGTACGGTCGACATCGGACCTTGAGTTCGGATTCTAGAACTTTTTGATCGAATTTACATCAAACAAGCATAATTCCGAAACCAATAAAGATAGAACCTCCAAATTTGGTATAAGTGTACCCCTTCTTATTTCCTTAGAGTACTTGAAATTTAGGACCAATTGGAGTAGTGGTACGTCCATAAAGTTCCGAAGATCTTAAAGCACGATAACTAAAAAACTAATGGAGCTATCTTGATGAAATTTAAACTTTAGAGTACTAAAGTAAAAGTACGGCGGGGATTACATATGGGTTAAATCGGCCCGTAGGTTAGTATTCTTGATCCTTTAATGCGTCTCAGGGCAAATGAACATATAAAAAAATCAGGATAACTCAACAAGTAATGACGCTATCTTTATATGTGATGTAGGTTATCAGTAATACAAATACGGCTGAAATTGCGTAAGATCAAGATCGAATAATGGGTTCCGGTCCTTGAATTTTTTTGATCTAATTTGGGCCAAACGAACATAATTCCGAAACCAATGAAGATAGAACCTACAAATTTGGTATAAGAACACCTTTTTCTAGTATCCTTGAAATTTGGAACCAATTGGAGTAGGTGGTCGGGGCCCACCCACACAATTCCGAAGGCATTAAAGCATATCTTCGAAATTACTAAAAATACTATCTTGAAACTAATGTAAAAGCTTCAAATTTGGAACAAAATTGTTCTTTACTATTTCCTGCGTGTCTTCTTAATTTATCTTCAATTGGAGTGGTGGTTCAGGGTTCAGTGGTGGTTCTCCGAAGGTTTAAAAGCTTGTCATCGAAATTAATAAAATTGGTAACTTAAAATTTAGATAGAACGTTCCAAATGTGTACAAGGTTTAACTAGTATTGAAAGTACGGCGAAACTGTATATAGGCGAAATAGGACCATGAGTTCGGGTCTGAAAAAATTCCGAAACCATACATTTAAGAAACACGATAACTCCAAAACTAATCACCATTTTTTGATGAAATTTAGACTCTAGATTACTAGTATTGAAAGAACCGCGGGGATTGTTTATTGTGGAGATCGGACAATGGGTTTGGTTTTGAAAAGCTTTTTGTCGAATTGAGGCCAAACGAGCATAATTTTTAACCACAGAAAATATAACCTTAAAATTTTGTAAATGATACTCTTATATTGTTTTTAAAAAGTTAATATTTTTTTACAAAATTTACATAATACTTACTTATGACAGATAGATTGTATCGAAAACTTTGTGTCTGGCTTGTTCGAAAATCAATACGGCATCGGTAAATCCCTTGGTCGTGGCGTTTTATATCCTGTAAATAAAAAATTATGGGATATTTTATAAAATAAAAAATTAAATTTTATAATGCAAAAAATTTATAAAATATAGCATTATATCTGATAAAAGAATGTAACTGCGGCGATGTTATTAAATTGATGTTGTACTAGTTATTCAAAATTTTTTTATGAACTGTAACAGAAACCTCATTGAAATTTAAAATGGTCAACAAATATCAAATAATAATATAATAAAAAAAAAAAAAAAATCTTAAATTAGATATATGCATAACTTCAGTTCTATCCAAAATTATTGAAAAAGTGTTTAACCATCAAGTTCTCAACTATATTGCTTTTTCTCTTAATGTTAATATGTTTTTAGGATAAAATTGAACATGAAACTGTTATCACCGTTATGTTGAACCATATGCAAAAGAAAACAAGATATTCGGACGTCAGTACTCTTATAGTAAACAAGAAGTTTGGCCGGTGATCCATAATAACAAAAAGAAATATAATCCATAATAATAAATCAATAAATTACATTAAAAATTAAATAGAAAATTTTCTATTACAATCAAAATTTTATATTAACTTTTAAACTTTGAATGCTTTGAATAAATTACTGAATGCATTGAATATTCAAAAAATTACCACCTTTAAAGTTTTACAAAATTAATAGGCGTTAGAAGACGTTTAGATAAGACTACTTACAAATTTTGAGGACTTTTATCATACAGCTGCGCTATACGTTGAAAAGGTGCTTTGCATGATCATCCGAGAGCTTTAGAATTTAAATATCGTTTAAGATCATATTTATTAAGTAATTATTTTTTTTTTAACTATTTTATGTAATTATATATAAATTGACTAAATAAGTTAAACGAAAAACTACTAAGTGATATTGTAATACTAATTATGTTATTATAGTTGAGTATTTTTTAGGATGTAATAAAATTTGATACAGTGGATTGTGCATAAATTTTAAATTTTTCTATAACAAATTTTTTTCTCTAGCTAGTCAACAGTCTTGTTCTGACTTTTGGATTGTACTGATCGATTGTTGCATTTGTTAATTTCTAAAATATAACTTAATTAAAACACAATAAATTAATTTTTTTATGTGTGTATACCATAATTATTCTTTTTTATTTTTGTTTGGGCTGTGGCACTGAGCGACCAGAAGGTGACAAAAAACATTGTCAAAACTGAAAAACTTTCAGCTTTGTTAATTGCCAAGGTGCAAACCACAGTGCTGCTTTGAATTCATGCCCATCTTACGCTAAGGAGTGAGAAGTTTTAAAAAGTAAAACTGATAAACATGTTGGTACAATGAGAAGCGTATTTATAATATGAAAAAATTTTTAAAACGCCATAAGTACCTTCAACAAAAACTTTTGCACAGCTGTTCAATAATTAAATAAATTCTAAAGAGAACGAAACCATAAAACTTAACGAATAATGCCGCACCGATGATCCAAACCATACAAATTTATTAAACAGAGCGAAAAACACAACAAAAAATTATGCGATAGCAGAGCTTAATGCAGAAATGAGATCGACAATTACAGAAGTTAATGAAACGATGAGTAATAAAACTAAAATAAATAATATTTCAAATGATAATACTGAACATTCATACCTGCATGACAGTAACAAGTTTCCAAATTACAATAAAAACAAGTAAAGAAACAGACCGACTTAGAAATACCCTACACCTATTTGGTTAAAAATTTAATTGGAAGTCCATAAGTCATTTTAAAACCATAAAAGCTGTTATTAGTTTGATCGAAAGACATAGCTAACCAAATTAACTTTATAATACTAAAAACATTTTCTAATTATTTTATCTATTCAAAAATATTACAAATTCTTACTAATTTATTTATTTAAAAATATAAAAAAACAAGAAAACTTGAATTAAATAAAAATATATTTATTTCAATTCAATTACAAAGGCAAAAAATTTGAATTATTAAATTTTGTGATAAAAAGCTAATCAAAGCATAATATATTTATTAATTAAAATTTTTCAAAATTACACTTGTTTTAAATTGTTGGTTTATGTACCTATTAGAAAAGCTTATAAACGCAAAATATGCTGATGAAAACTTATAATTCATTTAAATATAACAATAAATTTTACATAAATGCAGCAAGTACCTTTGAATATAGCTTAAGTATTGTACACAATGTCTTAATTATATATCACCTATGGTAATAATTCAATAAAATATATGGTATAATAAAAATTAAAAAAAAGGAATTTAATCGTTTATTAAAACAATATTTTGTTTTTAATTTATAAAATATTATACAAAATATGTTTTATAATAAAATTCTTAGCCTTTTAAAAGTATAAAAGGGTTAAATAAAAACGGAAATAGGAAAGACCCCTCGTGTATCAAATTTAAAATTTTCTATCTTCATGAATTTCGAAGATAAACTTTTTAATTTGAGATTTCTGAGGAGCCACCTGAACCATCATCTCTACAATTAAGTCTAAATTTCGGGGACACATAGGAAATAGGAAATATATTCTTTGGCTTCGAAATTATACTTGTTTGGCCTCAGATCGATCAAAAGCTTCTAGAATCCGAACTCTTTGACCGAACTCGACCAGAACCAATTTCCATGGTGATTTCATTACTAGTAACTTAGAGTTTAAATTTCATCAAAATAGCGGCATTATTTTTTGAGTTATACTGCTTTTAAGATATATGTTCGTTAGCCCTTGAACTTTCAAAGGTTCCAGAACCCGACACCATGGTACGATTTCGCCCATATGCAGTCCCCGTCATTCTTTCAATACTATTTAAACTTTGTAAACAATTGGAACGTTCTATCTTAATTTTAAGTTATTATTTTTATTAATTTCGATGATAAGCTTTTAAACCTTGGGGGGTCTAAGAGGGGTTCTGAACCACCACTCTGATTGAATGAAACTTCTACATTTGTTTGAAGTTACTATCTTTATTATTTTCGAAGATATGCTTTGAGGTTTTCGGAACTGTGTGGCTGGTCCTCAACCCACTACTCCAATTGGTACCAAATTTAAAGGACACTAAGCAAATATAAAGAGACACCGTGATACTAAATTTGGAGGTTCTATCTTCATTGGTTTTGGAATCATGCTCGTTTCGCCTAAATTCGATCAAATAGTTCTTGGTTTCGAACCCATTGTCCATTCCCCACCGTTCGCAATCTCTGCCGTAGTTTCATTACCAGTACCCTACAACACAAACTTTATGAAGATAGCATCATTAGTTGTTGAGTTATCGTGATTTTTTATATATGTTCGAAACCGACTAGAAGGTCCAAAATCCGAATCCTTGGGCTGATTTCGCCCATATGCAGCCCCGTCATACTTTCAATACTAGTTAACCCTTGTACACAATTGGAACGTTCTATCTTAATATTAAATTACTATTTTTTTTAATTTCGATGATAAGCCTTTAAACCTTGGGAGGTCTAGGAGGGGTACTGAACTACCACTCAATAGATCCCAAATTAGGTGGACACACAAGAACTAGTAAAGAACACTTTTGTGCCAAATTTGAAGCTTCTACCTTTTTTCAAGTTGCTATCTTAATTAATTTTAAAGATATGCTTTAAGGTCTTCAGAAGTGTGTGGCTGGTCCCCGAACCACTACTCCAATTGGTCCCAAATTTCAAGAACACTAAGCAAATAGAAAGAGACACTCTGAAACCGAATTTGGAGGTTCTATCTTCATTGGTTTCGGAATTATGCTCGTTTGGCCTAAATTCGATCAAAAAGTTCTAGGTTCCGAACCAATTGTGCAATCTCGACCGTACGCAATCCCTGCCGTAGTTTCATTACTAGTAACCTACAGCACAAATTTGATGAAGATAGCGTCAATAGTTGTTGAGTTATCGTGATTGTTTATATAAGTTCGTTACCCCTTGGGCCGATTAAAAGGTCCAGAATCCGAAACCATAGGCCGATTCCGTCCATTTGCAATCTCCGCCGTACTTTCGGTCCTAGTAATCTACAGTTATAATTTCATCAAAATAGCTCAATTATTTTTTGAGTTATGGTGCCTCCGGACGGACGGACTTGGCTATATCGACTCACGAGGTAATACTGATTATAAATATATATACTTTTTCATATCTAGCTCGCTTCCTTTAGGTGGTTACAAACACCATACTAAAGTTAATATACCCTTTACCTATTTCATAGGTTTAGGGTATTATAACACGCATTTAAATCATACAAAAATCATAAATTTAAATATTGATAATGATGAAACGTTTAATGATTTAAGTTCAACAGCTGATATTGCTTTACCTTTATCTGATGTTGAATCTTTTGACTTTTAAATCTAAGTTACATAGTTTTCTTTTTTATTTTTGTTTTCTTGCTAAATTTCTTTTCATAATATACTTTTTTTTTTCTCTTTATTTAAATTAAATTAACTCAATTGAATTTACTGAAATAATTTATTTATTTTATTTATTTATTTATACTGCTTAACACACACAGTTTACAAAAATGCTTACAAGTAACAATTAAAACAAGTAAAGAAACAGTCAGTCGGTGCAACCGACTTAGAAATACCCTACACCTATTTGGTTCAAATTAAAAGGGAAGTTACTAAGTCATTTTAAAACCATAAAATCTTTTATTAGTTTGATCTTAAGACATGGCTAACCAAATTAACTTTATAGTACTAAACAAACTTTTCTAACTACTTTATCTATTCAAAAATATTACAAATTCTTACTAATATATCAATTTAAAAATATTAAAAAACAAAAAAACTTGAAATAAATGAAAATATATTTATTTCAATCAATTACAAAAGTTAAAAAATTTGAATTATTAAATTTTGTGATAGAAAGCTAATCAAAGCATAATATATTTAATAATTCAAATTTTTCAAATCCATCAAAAGCTTCTATAATCCGAACTCATTGACTAAACTCGAGCAGAACTTATTCTCATGATACTTTCATTACTAGTAACCTACAGTTTAAATTTCTTCAAAATAGCGGCATCATTTTTTGAGTTATGCTATTTTTAAGATATATGTTTGTTAGCCCTTGAACTTTTCAAAGGATCCAGAATCCGAGCCCTTGGGCTGATTTCGCCTTTATACAGTCCGCGCTGTACTTTAAGCACTAGTTAACCCTTGTACACAATTTGAACGTTCTATCTTAATTTTAAGTTACTATTTTTAATAATTTCGATTATAAACTTTTAAAACTTAAGAGGTCTAAGAGGGATACTGAACCACCACTCCCATTGATCCCAAATTAGGGGGACACGCAAGGGATAGTAAAGAACACCCTTGTGCCAAATTTCAAGCTTCCACATTTTTTTAAGTTGTTATCTTTATTAATTTAAAAGATATGCTTTAAGGTCTTCGGAAATGTATGGCTGGTCCCCGACCCACTACTACAATGGGGCCCAAATTTCAAAGACATTTAGGAAATAGGAAGGGACACCCTGATACCAAATTTGGAGGTTCTATCTTCATTGGTTTCGGAATTATGCTCGTTTGGCCTAAATTCGATCTAAAAGTTCTAAGTTCCGAACCCATTGTCCAATCCTCACCGTACGTAATCACCGCCGTAGTTTCATTACCAATAACCTACAGAAAAAATTTCATGAAGATAGCCACATTAGTTGTTGAGTTATCGTGATTTTTTATATATGTTCGTTAGCCCTGACACCGATTAAAAGGTCCAGAATCCGAACCCTTGGGCTGATTTCGCCCTTATACAGTCCACGCTGTACTTATAGTACTAGTTAACCCTTGCACACAATTTGAACGGTCTATCTTAATTTTAAGTAACTATTTTTTAGTAATTTTGATTATAAGCTTTTAAAACTTGGGAGGTCTGAGAGGAGTACTGAACCACCACTCCAATTGATCCCAAATTAGGGGAACACGAAAGAGATAGTAAAGAACACCCTTGTGGCATATTGGAAGCTTCTACATTTTTTCAAGTTGCTATCTTTATTAATTTTAAAGATATGATTTAAGGTCTTCAGAAATGTGTGGCTGGTCCTCGACCCACTACTCCAATGGGGCCCAAAGTTCCAAGACACTTAGGAAATAGGAAGGGACACCCTGATACCAAATTTGGATGTTCTAGCTTCATTGGTTTCGGAATTATGCTCGTTTGGCCTAAATTCGATCAAAAAGTTCTAGGTTCCGAACCCATGGTCCAATCCCGACCTTACGCAATCCCCGAAGTAGTTGCATTACCAGTAACCTACAGCACAAATTTGATGAAGATAGCGTCATTAGTTGTTAAGTTATCGTGATTTTTTATATATGTTCGTTAGCCCTTCGATCGATTAAAAGGTCCAGAATCCGAACCCATGGGCCGATTTCGCCCATATGCAATCCCCGCCGTACTTTCAGTTCTAGTAACCTACAGTTAAAATTTCATCAAGATAGCTCCATTATTTTTTGAGTTATCGTGCCTACGGACGGACGGACGGACGGACGGACGGACATGGCTATATCGACTCAGGCGGTCACGCTGATCACAAATATATATACTTTTCCATATCTAGCTCGGTTCCTTTAGGTGGTTACAAACACCATACCAAAGTTAATATACCCCTTTACCTATTCTATAGGTGTAGGGTATAATAATACGTTTAAAATCAATATAAAAAAATTACATTTTTGAGTAAATATTAGAACTAAAAATTTAAAATTATGAACTTTACAGTACAACAAAATAAACTAAAATTATCATAATAATAGCGATTATATGATTTTTGTTTTTTGAAATTTTTTGAAAGTGTAAAGTTAATATTAAGTTTGTGTTTGTTACCTATAATAAGCATTTTATTAATAGGTTAAAATTTGCCATAATTAGCCCTAGTATTATTTGTTTTAGATAAATTGCAAGAGCGAAGGCGTTGAAGATTTCTAATAATAATTTTACTAGAAAATAAAGTAGATTTAACGTTACCCTTGATAATTTCTGAAATAAAAATGACATCAGAAACCTCTCGTTGAAAATTTAAAGTACACAAGTCAATTAATTTTAGCCTTTGTTCATATGGTGGTAAGATAATGATATTCGACCATTGCAAGAGGCGTAAGGCAAATCTAAGAAAAATTTTTTGTATTGTTTCAATCCAATTTTTTGTATTGTGTACCATATAAAACGGAGACCAAACTTGACTAGCATACTCAAGGTTTGGTCTTAGAAGACAAGTGTACAACGATTTAAGAACGTAAGGATCTGAAAATTCCTTTGCAGAACGTTTAACAAATCCCAATAATGAATTAGCTTTATTTATAATATTATTATAATGAGTTTTAAAGCTAAGTTGGGAATCAAAATAAACTCCTAAGTCCTTAATTGAGGTAACATTAGGTAAACTAATACCATCTAAGTTAAAATTGAAACAAATAGGACAAGATCGGCGTGTATAAGATATCAATGGTCACTTATTTACATTAAGTTGTAAACAGGTATTAACTAATTTTCAACGTTTTGAAGATCATTCTGCTGATCATTCTAAAATGTAATATTTTTAAAAAGTTTCATATCATCAGCGTGAGCTCTAAGATAGAAATGATAGAAGAAACGTCATTTACAGATAAGATAAAAAGTGGACCAAGGTGGCTACCTTGTGGGACTCCCGAATTTGTCACGAAAGGTTTTGAAATTACATTTTTAAATATAACACTATAGGAGCGATCACATAAATAAGAATGTATCCACTTAAGGAAGAATTGTGGAAAGCCATAATTTTGAAGTTTTATTAAAATAATATTATGTGGCAATAGATCATATCCTTTACTAAAATCAGTATAAAACAGATGTTGTTTATACTCAAATCAAATCCTTCTTCCAAGTTATTAAGGAGAAGAAATGTGGTTTCAAATAAATTGTTCACAGTAGATTTTTGTTTTACAAAGCCATGTTGGTTATCTATTAAAAGATTTCTACAGAGATTGATTGTTAATTGAATACTATAATTAAATAAAATATTTGAATTATTATAAATTTATTAAGTTAAGTAGGACTTGTCTTGTTTTTGTTCTAAGACCTCTGACATTTTGATAATATAATGGTAAATTTATCAAAATTGAAGGATCAATCAAAGATGTACAGGTTTTATTAAAATTATTTTTTGACATGAAAAAATTTATTAATATGATCAATTGAAACATGTAAGTGATTGTAATAATTACTACTACAATAACTACGGTATGCCTTTAGTTTCATGAAATTTAATATATAATTTATATAATTCTTTGTATCCGGTTAGTAAAGTAAACCTTCGTTATGAATTAAAACTTTTGTACTTGTTCTGGTCTTACCTCCAAATACTTTATTATATTCATCATCAAAGAGGTATGCTAAATATAATCTGACCATTTTATAAACTTTATCATCTCTAATATCATCTCTTTATAATCGTTGTTGGCAAGATATTGCTGTGTCATTCTTGTTATTGGTGGTAAAAGTGGGTTAATAATTGAAGGTTGAAGAGTTTCACTTCGAACAAAATTTATGAATTTGGAAGTAGAAGGTTTGTTTGAAGAAATCAAAGAAGAAGAAGGAGGTTCAATAACTGAAATACAATTTGAATTAGAAATTTCAGGCTGTTTAGATATTGATGTATAGCATACAGTGGAATATGCTAGGTTATGTAGCAAATTGAGAATAAAAAAATTTAAATGCAAATTCCCAACAAAATAATAATTTTCTGTCAATTTTCAACAAATTTTTGACTTTTAAAGTGAGTTATGAATAATTGAATGAATAATTTTTGAACGCAAATTTTATAAATCGAGAATAAAAATATATAAATGCAAATTCTACGCAAAATAATAATTTTCTGTCAATTTTCAACAAATTTTTGACTTTTAAAATAAGTTTTTAAACCAGGCAAGCAGGAATGAATAATTTCAGAACGCAAAAATACGAAATTTAGAATAAAAAAATTTAAATGCAAATTCCCAACAAAATAATATTTTTCTGTCAATTTTTAAAAAATTTTTGACTTTTTAAATAAATTTTTTTACAAGGCAACCAGGAATGAAAAAGCAAATTTAGAACTACTTATTAAACAGTATAAACCACTAATAGTTACTTTACAAGAGACACATTTACTCGAAACTTTTCATGCATTAATTGCTTAAATTATAACTGTTTATTTTCTGCCAAATTGTCAAAATACTGGTGAATTGGGCTTTTTAATAAATAAAGGTTTAAATTACACAAAAGGACATATTAACACTCATATTCAAACAAGTGCTATTAAGGTTAATTTTCCTAACTATGACAAAAAAATAACAATACTCAACTTATATCTTGAATGCAACTTAAACTATCAAAAACAAGAGCTTGCCATTCTAGTTTCCCAAATAGATAAACCCTTTATTTTTACTGGCGGCTTCAACACTCGTTATTTGGGGAGATCAGGTAACAAATTCTAAGGGTGAAATGGTTGAAAAATGGTTGGAAGAAAATGATGAACTCATACTTTTAAATGAATGATCACCAACCCTTTTACCTCGAACACGACACTTTAACATGAATTGATTTGACAATATGCTCTTTTCGAAAGGAAAAATTAGCAGACAACATAAATGGTCAAGAGAATTACTGGAAAAAAGCCATGAGAGTAATAGGACGTAAAAGTAATGGAATATTTGCAATTAAACATCACCCTAACCGCAATTTTATTACCACTTCTGCTGAAAATGCCAACTTTATGGCAAATATGTGCTCAGAAGTTTCACATGATAATATTTATTCTCCTGAATTTCAAATAGAAAAAGCAGGTTTTGTCCTCCCAGACACAAATTACATCACCCTAGATGATAAAATCATATTAAGGGAAGTGAATAAAGTTTTATCCAAATTTACTGGTACATCTCCAGTCATCGATGGAGTTTCGTATAGTATGCTGAAATATACCACTATAAACTTTAAAAATAGACAAGTACTCTCAGGGCTCCCCGTTATTAGTATACCTATTTGACACGTTTATAGCTTCATTGCGTCAGAGGAGTCCAAATATTTTAATCATTTAATATACGCCGACAATCTTTTGCTTTATAGTATAGTCAAGGATACTACAATTCACACAAATCTTCAAATAGGTTTAAGTGCAATAAAGACTTTCTTAACTTTCCTGCAGAAAAAACGGAAATTTTACATGTTGCAGAAAAGGAAATTGCACTCTAAATGCCTTAA
Source organism: Dolichopus griseipennis (assembly GCA_963082915.1). Classification (NCBI taxonomy): domain Eukaryota; kingdom Metazoa; phylum Arthropoda; class Insecta; order Diptera; family Dolichopodidae; genus Dolichopus; species Dolichopus griseipennis. Next base: position 37,641,321 of record OY720444.1, on the reverse strand, counting down.
CCCACGACAATATATGCATTTAAGAGGTAAATACGATTTCAATTTTGGTACTTACGTTTACTAAAAAGCTGAATTATGAACCCCACATTAAAAGTCTTGTAAGAAAACTAAAACAAATAATTTATTCAAACTAATTTGCAAAAACAAGTTTGGTCCTCCAATTAAAACAGCGTTACAAATTGCAAAACCTTTACAGTTTGGCAAAATTGATTACGTCATATCGGTATATGGGTATACCAACAAAACACATATCGATCAAATACAAAAGCAACTAAACCAGTCCGTTAGAATTGCTGTAGGAGCTTTAAGAACCACGAATATCGACAGTCTATATATAGAATCTAGCTTCTCTACATTCGAAGAAAGAAGAGATCTGTTGTCCTCCAAATTTCTACACAAGCAGTTTAATGATTTTGAACAACCTTTAAATAAATTAGTCTCAGCAATAATCAATGAAGACAAAACTATACCAAAAATGTCCTCAATGGTGGAGGCCATAGATTTTTCAAAGCATCATGCTAGACTCTTTGAAAAACCATTACCGAAAACTTAGAGAACAGAACCTTGGTTAATTAACATAAATACATATATTGACGCATCTCTAGCAGATTTTACAAAACAAAAAACCAATAATGAAATCTATCATCAGTTATTTCAAAACATTTGTAATTCTTATCCTAATGTATACAAAATCATTACTGATGCATCTAAATCCGAACTGGGCGTTGCAATAGCCGCTGTAGATACCGATAAAATAATCATTAAGAAAAGCTTACCAGCAGACTCGGAAATTTACAACGCAGAAATAACTGGTATATATAAAGCTGTGAGATATTGTGCCAATCTAAACAGCAGCGACATAATAATTTTCACTGGCAGTTTAAGTGTAGTTAACACACTGAAGAACCCCTCAAACAAACAGCCAGTGGTTGAAAAAATCAGATACTTTTTAATAAACTCAAATAAAACCATAAAACTAATATGGATTTCCGGCCACTCAGGAATATCAGGTAACGAGTTTGCCGACAGTGAAGCGACGTTAGCAGTATAAAGTCCAACAATTTTTAGTAAAATCTATTTCTCTAGTGTAAAAGCGAAGGAAATAAACAAACAAATCTTCGCTAATAGACAATTAAAATGGAACTCCTCAAGCAGCTTTCTAAAAAGTCACTGGCACACAGCATGGTTCCCAACATATCAAATTGGCAAAAGATCGCTAGAAGTCAAAATATGTAGAATCCGTCTAGGATATACTTTTCACACAAAGCAACATTTATTTTCTAATTCAAACCGATTTTCGATTAAGCATATATTTTTAGAATGCCAGATAATGCTAAATTTTATTCAGACATCAAATACAAATTTTACTTCACTATTAGTTCCTAAATATGAAAATGTTCTAGAGATAGTAGAAAAAATAATCAGATTGTTTAACATATGGTTCAACATCTAATTTTGCTTAGTATTTGTTGTATAACATGCATAACCTATTAAATTATTAACTTAGTTAACTTAAAGAAAAACTTTTGTAAATAATGTAAATAAATTTTTGTAAATTTTTGTAAATAATTTTGTAGCTACTTAACAAAATTGTAATACTCAAAAAACTTTTTTCATGTTTATATCAATATTCTCTTACCCGTAATGGCACTAGCAGCCGAAGGTAATACTAACATTACCTAAAATTTTTATGTAATATTAGAAACTTAAATAAATAAATAAATAAATAGCTAGTCCAAATTGCCATGGGACTTTTGATATATTTATTTGCGTCAGAGTTTCGTTGGAAGAATTTGCGGAATTCTGAATTAAGAAGTATTTTAGAGTTGGATTCATAATTCATTATCCAGAATATCCTAAATTTGAATTTAATTCTAAGATCTAATTAGTTTTTGATTGAATTTGACTCTTAGATCCCTCCTAGCTCTCCTTAATTTTCAATGTAAAATTTTTTTTTGAAATAGCGGGATCGCTCCTTTTTTTTTGTTTATAGCGTATAGGCTCCAAACGTGCTCAGTCAACTATCATGAAAATTTGTATATAAAGGTTTTAGTGTACGGGAAGTGTTCTACCGACAAATTTTATATACGTGTTGCTGTTAGCAATGCAGTTTACTCTTTAATAGACTTTTTATAGAAAAAAATTTAGAAAATTTACAAACATTTTTAAAACACTTGTGTTGATTCCGTTAATTTATTCCGGTAGAATTTACAAATTGTACTTTTGCTTTCAATTAAAAACCCCTTGAGAGGCGCAGAAACGCTAAACCGGATATTATCTAATTTACTTGTAAATATCATTTTATCAGTATGACTGTAGGTCAAAAGGTTATACTAAATTTGGCATTACGTTTTGGGCACAGAGAAAAAAGGGAGTAGATATAGACTCAAAGGTATGGATCAGATGAGAAGTGAATCAATCTAGCTATCTATGTTAATTTTACACGACAATTCAAAAAAATATAGAGCTAGGGTTCTCAAATTCGTTTTAATGAAAGAGCCGTCATTGCAATGCAATCAGTTAGCTTTAATTATTGAAGTCCACCACGGTAATTTGGTTGTGACCTATTTACGCGTTTTGCACAAAAATGCAATGAAATTTGCGAATTTTTGGTATTGGCGCACGTTAACCTTTACTCCAAAAGCTCTTTTAATAAAACTAATTTTTTTTTTTCCTCAAATAGCTTAAAGCTACCCGTGGGAACGATACCTAATGACGTTTCAAAAGTTTTATAACAATATTTTAAAACTCTAAAATTTTTAAATGGACATTTCTAATATTAATAATCGGTCAAACTGCCCAACTGTTTTTTAAGGTTTTTTTTCGCAATCGGTTAAAAGAACTCGACAAAACATATTTTTAAACGTTCCCCTATTTCAAAGAAGTTTTACCTACTTTCAAAATTGGACGTAATTTACTCAGAAATTTTTTTTATAATAATCGTAGGAATGATAAGTATACACATGTACGCATGCAAAATATAAAGTCAATTGGTCAAACTGTTTCTGCTTAAGAGCAAAGTAACAAAAAATATGTAAAAATCTGGTGTACCACACCACAATTAACGGAACTCAACAATTGTTTTTTTGAGACTTTGACCAAGTAATATTTCGCAAAATTGGACGTAATATTCTTCTAAAATTATTTTTCGGACAACCGTCGGGGAGGCATGGGTTAACAAATTCCAAATCTGTTAATGAGCTCCATCCTTAAAGAGGAGCACATATACAAAATTTGAAGTCATTCTATTTTATGGCAAAGTAACGAATAAAAAGCTGTTGAGCCGCAATGTGTTAATGGAACTCCACAAATATTTTTCCTACGATTCGTCAAAAAAAATTTGTAAGTAAATTACGTCCGATTTTTGGAAGTAGGTAAAACTTCTTTGAATTAGGGGAATGTTTACATAACAGTTTTGTCGAGTTCTTTTAACAGATTGCAAAACAAAAACTTTAAAAAATAGTTTGCAAAACATTTTGAACGATTATCTCTAATTTTTCTATACGTGGTGCTTCTTGACAATTGGTGCTCCTTGACGATAGAGTTGAGGATGGTGGACTTCCGGCGAACAATGCCAACTGAATTGCAATTATTTCATTATACTATGTCAGTAATAGTTTACTTGAATTGCCAACGTTTGAATAAAATTTAGTCGATGGTTTAGAAAAAGTTTAGAACTCTGCTTTCCAACTTATATTTTGTTTAGAACTTTGTTCAAAACGCGCAAACGGGTCAAAACCAAATTAACCCTGTGGGTTTTTATTAAAATGCTGGTACAAAATTTTCAATAAAATTCTTTTAATCATTTAAGCAAATAAAATTTATAGAAAACTTCGTGGCGTCGTCGTGGAAAACGGGTAAATCGAACTTAAGTAAAACTTTTTGCAGCCTCTCTTTCCGACTACAATATCACCCTGTAAAATTGGACACAAATCGGAAACACAAAATTTTTTAAAAGCCCGACAGGCCAGAATGGGTTAATTTATTCCAACCAAATTTATACAACTAGTTTCGGTTGCTAAGAGGAATATTTTAATAAATATTATTAAAATATTATATTAAAAAGCTTCATTGCGCCCTCGTGCCCAAACGGGATGACCGAACTCAACAAAAATTTGTGCCAGAATCTCTTTTCGACTGCGAAACCACCCTGTAAAATTGGGCACAAATCGGAATCACAAAATTTTTTGGAAGCTCGTCAGGCCGAAATGGATTAAATTATTCCAACCAAAATTATACAACTAATTCCGGTTGCTAAGACTAAACAAATAATCGTAATCTAGGAATAACAATTTACTTTCATTAAGTTTAAGTTCCTCAAAACGTAGTGAAAATGCTGCTGAATTTGGTTTAGTAAAAAATATAATAAATTTTTCAAAATTATCATGTTTGTTGCTGTATGAAAATTTGAACAATGTTTTAAATTAAACAGTTCCAAATTCAGTATAATACAAATTTATTTTTAAATGATATTGCCGACTGTAACATATTCTCTAATAAGCCAAGTTCTGAGAGAAAACTAAAATCATGGATGGCGGACCAGATTTTAAATAATAAATTAAGCTCAAAAATACAATAAAAAATTTTTTAATAAAGTAAGCTCAAAATGTAAAAAAAGCCAAAATAACTTAGAAATGCAAAAACTATGTAAGACGTTGTACAAAAATATTAATTTAAAGATAAAAAATGCTTCGTGATAATTATTATAATTACTGCCGAACTGAATAAGTGGTAAGAATAGTGGTAGTTCTAAAATGGAATGGAAAGTAGTCAATGTCATTCAGCTCGAGAAAATTAAGCCTGTCGAGAATATTAATATATGCAAAATAATTTTAAATGAAATAAATACTAGTATATTCAATGAATTTATTGTTAGATCAAAAATTACACAAATTGTATCAATGAATTTATTGTTAGATCAAAAATTACACAAATTGATTTTAATTTGAGTAATTATTCTTGTTTTCAAAATCAAGCTAAATAATTTCTAGTTTTTGGAAATATCATTTGAAATTTTGGATTCTATTATAGCACTAATTAATAAAAATGCAATTAAAAACCGTTCCGTTCTTAAGAAGATAATTATTTCTGTGGTCATGTACTAACATGACCACAGAAATAATTATCTTCCGGTACTAACATGACCACAGAAATAATTATCTTCTTAAGAACGGAACGGTTTTTAATAACGTATTAATTTATACTTTTAATTTATCTCTGTTTCACTTAAAATACTGGAGTAATCGCAGTTCATAAAAGATAATAAAGACATCGTCTATATATAGATTGTTATCATCGGATATCGTCTACTTTGTTGCTAACTTGTATTAGCAAACTATTTGAATAAATCTTAAAAAAATGCACTATAATAAAAAAATTCGTAGACAATAAAAACACTTCCAACACAATTTTAAAACACAATAATAAACTTTCTACTAAACAGAAAACACTTCTTTTAAATCCGTTTGCCGTTCCTTTCAACAATCATACAAAAAAACACATCCTAGTCAAAAAACAACAACTAATAGTTCTAAATACAAAAACTTTACTAGAGGAGAGACTTTAAAGCCAGCTTCTTTTAATATTATTAAGAATGCTAATAATAATAATAACAATGAGAATAATCATAATAATATTAATAATAATAATGACAATCATAATAGTAATAATATTAATATTAATAATGATAATACTAATACTATTAATAATAATAATAATAATAACAATAATAATAATAATTATAACAATAATAATAATAGTAATAATAATAATATTAATAATAAAAATAATAATAATGACAATAATAACAGTAATAATATTAATATTAATAATGATAATACTAATACTATTAATAATAATAATAATAATAACAATAATAATAATAATAATGTTAATAATGATATTGCTACTACTAATAATAATAATAATATTAATAATAATAATAATAATAGTAATAATAATAATGTTAATAATGTTATTTCTAATACTAAAAATAATATTAATAATAATAACCTTAAAGCTAATTTCTCGTTAAACCCTCTGTTACCTCCAATTGTAAGAATGACTCAGAAATCTCTAACAGAAGACTGTACCTACGCACTTTCCAGATTTAGAGATGAAAAAATTCTAAATTATGCGAGGCTATTTCTAGCATTTTTACATGATGACAAAAATAATCGCGTAATTGAGGGTAAAACAAGAACAAATTTACAAAACAAGAACAAATTTACTTGTGTTGATACATAATGAAGGGTTACCATCTAATTACAAGGAATTATATGACCTTTATTTTAAGTATCACATTAAAATTGGTTTCACTTCCAAACAGGTAGAAGAAGATCTTAATGCTTTTCGTAGTCATTGCAATAGCAATTACTATAATCACCTGTACCAATCTTGTGAAAATTATAATAAGTTTTTTCGGCCGAGCAGAAAATAACTATTTAAATTCAAAATTCTATATCGATTCTTACACTAATTCCAATTTAGTCACACTGTCTAACCATAGTATCAAAAATAAAAATAGCGTTAGTTCCTCTAATAAACTGAAATTATTCTACCACAATTGCAGTGGTATGAGGCATATGTGGCATTAATCACTAGGACTTACCACTCTTTTGATCACCAATTTGTTAAAGTTAACTTAAGTAATAATTTTTTATACCTGGGTATTGTTTACTTTCCTCCTAATTCTGACAATTCCTCTTATTCGGAATTTTTCGAGATATACCAGCAGGTTATATCAAATATGAATGAGGATGATTCAATTATAATTTTAGGGGACTTTAACCGTCCTTTTTTATCTTTTATTGTTGACGAATCTGATAATTTGTTACTACCAATCAACTTTCAGGACGAAATAGATTTCGATCTAATTAATGTATTTTATGGTAATGATTTACAACAAATTATCAGCTTTCCGAATAATTATTACAAGTGGTTAGATCTTGCATTCACGAATGCATATGATAAAGTGGTGGTAAAGCTCGCTGATGATTCAGAAAACCTTTTTACAAACACTCCGCATCATAACGCAATCATCTTCGAATTTTCCACTGCTATACCTCTTTTTACCAAATCTTACAATAATACTTTTGTATATGACTTTCTTAATGCTGATTATCAAAGCATTAATAATGCTTTATCAGTCATCAGTTGGGACGACCTGTTAATCGAACAGGATATTGATTTGATTATCTCTCAATTCTATGCAAAGTTATTTGAGATAATTAACTCCTTTGTTCCTAAAATTCGCAAAAAGGACAAGACAACCGAACCTTGGCTGAACAGTGAACTTAGGACATTGCGTAACCAACGCAATAAACTATACAAAATAATTAAAAATTCAAAAGAACCTAATAATGACTTATTAAACAAGTACAAGGATCTTGCTTTTGAATTTAAACAAAAATCTAATTTGGCTTATGATAGATATCTCACTAACGTAGGCGACAAATTAATTACAGATCCTAAAAAGTTTTTTGACTTCGTTAACACAAAACGTAAAAGTTATGGTTATCCAAGCGTAATGTCAAAAGACAATACGTTTTCTAATTGTCCTAAAACGATCTGCAATTTATTTGCTAAGTCTTTTCAAAAAGTTTATCGTCCACACGAGTCTCCAATTAATTTCGATTTCTCTAACTTAATTAATAATTCAAATCCTATTATTACGGACTTATATCTTACCGAAATTGAAATATTTGAAGCAATCACTAAACTTGATACTAAAAAAGGTATAGGACCTGACCTAATCCCACCGACTTTTTTATACAACTGTGTTAGTTATCTAACTTATCCACTTCATTATATTTTTAATAAATCTCTTTCTTCAGGTATTTTCCCTCTTGTTATTCATAAAAATTCATAAAAAGGGAGATAAATCATTCGTCGAAAATTACCGTGGCATTGCTATTTTATCAACTATTCCAAAGTTGTTCGAAAAAATGGTTGTTAACAAAATTACGCCCATCATTAATACAAAACTAAACGAACAACAACATGGATTCAGAAAGGTCGTTCCACAACAACAAACCTTTTGGTTTATACTTCTGAAATCCTTAATGAAATGGAAAATGGGCACCAAGTTGATGCTATTTACACGGACTTTAGCAAAGCATTCGATCGTGTTGATCACAAAATTCTACTAAACAAACTTGCAACTTTAGGTATTTCTGGCTCTTTTCTTTACTGGATATTCTCCTATATTTCAAATAGATCGCAAAATATCAAATTTCAAGGATTTTTGTCGGACCCAATTAATGTTGCATCAGGAGTACCACAAGGTAGCCACTTAGGACCACTCTTGTTTAATATATTCATTTCCGATCTTTCTAGTAAACTTCTCGGTGTGTCACATGTTGCATTTGCTGACGATCTCAAGATTTATCATGTAATTAAAAATAGCTCTGATGTTGCATTACTTCAGACAAATCTTAATTCTCTACAAGAATGGTGCTTCTCTAATAAACTAGAACTAAACATTGAAAAAATCCAAGGTTATAAGTTTTACACGTAAGAGATCTACCATTTCATTCGGTTATAATATAAATAATGTAACCCTTGAAAGGGTTAGAAGCATTACCGATTTAGGGATTCTGTTGGATGATAAACTGAACTTCCATCTCCATTATGAGTATATGATTTCCAAGGCAAACAAAATGCTCGGCTTTATAAAAAGAAGAGCTAAAGAATTTAGCAGCATTGCTGTAACTAAAGCTCTTTATTGTTCTTTAGTACGTTCTATTCTTGAATATGGGAATATTGTGTGGGATCCTGCATTTCAAATACATTCTGATAGAATAGAATCCGTACAAAAGCAATTTCTTCTTTTCGCTTTAAGAAATCAATATAATCCTAGAGATTATTCAATTCTGCCTAGCTATCTCGAAAGACTTAATTCATTGAATATGTTAACGTTATCCTCACGCAGGCAAATTCTTTCTTCCTGCTTTACTTTTGACGTCTTAAGAAAAAACATTGACGTTCGGTATTTATTGGATAACTTTAAAATAAACAATGGTGCGAGAAATACGAGAAGCACTAAATACTTAGTTGAAAATACTCATAGAACTGAATATGGAAAAAATGAACCAATAAATAGATGTTGCATTACATTCAATAAACACAGTCATCTTTATTCTACACAAATTTCTCGATACACTTTTAAACATAAATTAAACTTAAAATTCATTCATGACCTAAGACAATAATTTTAACCTTCATTATATCATATTACACTTCAAGTTCATATTATTTTTTTTAATTTAGTTATTTTATACAGTTTGTTAATACACTTAGTATTCATAAATTTAATTTCAACTGTGTTTTTGCTTTGTATGCATTTTCTACAAATAAACAAATAATTATACTTTTGATTCTTAATGTATTTAAAATTGTTTTGGCTATGTAATCAAATTTCATGTTAATTATAAGTTTTAGTTTTAAGAATTTTTTTGTAAAAACCTTGTTTTGGTTCAAATAAATAAATAAATAAATAAATAAATAAATAAAAGTGTTTCATTTTAATAAAAGCAATTTTATTAATTTTTTTTTATATAAACATAAATTTTATAAAGTTTTTTTATTACAATAAAACTTATAGTAATAAAAAAAAATGAATCGTATTTACGTTAAAAAAATCAATTATCCCATATATCTGATAAAATAATTAAATAAAAAGATATTTAGTAATTTATTAAAAATATTTTACTTTTTACCACTACTTCAATTAGTCCCAAGTTCAATGATACTAAGGAAATAGGAAAAGACACTCTTTTACTAAATTTAGAGATTCTATCTTCATTCGTTTCGGAATTATGCTCGTTTGGCAATCAAAAGCGCCTTGGATCTATGGGTCCGATTTTTACCGTACACGATTCCGTTCATAGTTTCATACCTAGTAATCTAAAGTACAAATTTCATCAAAATATCGTCATTAGTTGTTCATTTATCGTGATTTGGGACATATGTTTCTTAGCCCTTAGACCGATCAAAAGTCCCAGAATCCGTAACCTACAGTTGGACTCAGGAGGTCACGCTGTTTGCAAATATATATACTTTACCATATCTAACTTCCTTCCCTTACAAATGCCATACCAAAGTTAATGTACCCAATTACCTATTTTATAGGTGTAGGGTATAAAAAACATGTTTTATGGGTTTCTGTACAGCAGATTAATACATACATGCAAAAATGTCAGGGTGAAATTTTTGGTGCGAAAACGGTAGGTAATGTTTTCTTTTTTGCTTTTTAAGTTTCATATAAACAGTAGGTAAAAAAAAATTTATTTTATTTATTTTTAACATTGTGTAAAAAAATTTATAAATATTCTATTTACAACTTACCTTAATATCTAAAGAGGCTGGCGATGAATTGAAATTGAAATGCGCACGTGGCCCAAAGGCGTCTGGTGCTGACCAATGTTGTAGTGAATCTGGTTTTGATTTATCTCGAACATCAAAACTGAAATAAAAAAGTTTATAATTGTTTTATGTATCTTACTAAAATATTATTGCTAAAAGAAAATTCAAAAAATAACCGCAGGCATTTTTTTATCGACATTTTTGGGACCGCAAATTCATATTATTGTATAAATTTTCGTAAGTCGGTAAATTCACGCTTAAATTTCACTCCACATTATATATAATATATCACTTTCGTCGAGTGCTTCCCTTTGAACTTCGAAATTATCTTTTTTAATCCCTATTCACAAAAAATTAAACAAAGTTAATGTTGAAAACAATCGAGGTACTGCCGTCCTTTCGACTATTCCAAAATTGTTCAAGAAAATTGTAGTGAGCAAAATCACACATGTAATTTAAGTGAAATTAAATGAACACCATATGGTTTCAATGTAATAATTTCAAAGCTTTTTGAAAAACTATAGAATAAAAATAGGTGTAGGGTATTTCTAAGTCGGTTGCAACCACTGACTGTCTCTTTGCTTGTTTTTTATTTTTATAGCGTATAACTTGCTCCAAACTTGAACAGTCAATTATCATGAAAATTTGTATATAAAGATTTTAGGGTACGCGAGTGTTGCTGTTAGATAATGCAGCACGGGAGTGGACCAAATTTTATATACGTGTTGCTGTTAGATAATGTAGTTCACTCTTTAATAGACTGTGTTAACCAATATTGGGGTGATGATGAATCTCAAAAAAATTTTGAAAATCCACAAACATTTTTAAAACACTTGTATGTATTGATTTCCGTTAATTTATTCCGGCACAATTTACAAATTGTACTTTTGCTTTCAATTAAAAACCCTTTGAGAGGCGCAGAAACACTAAACCAAATATAATCTAATTTTCATTTATTATTGTATGGTTTTTATACCCTACACCTATGAAATACGAAAAAGGTATATTAAATTTAATATGGTGTTTGTAACTACCTAAAGGAAGCGAGGTAGATATGGAAAAGTTTATATATTTGTGATCAGCGTGACCTCCTGATTCGATATAGCCATATCCGTCCGTCCGTAGGCACGATAACTCTAAATTTTAACTGTAGGTTACTAGCACTTAAGCTACGGCGGGGATTACATATGGGCGAAATGGGCCAATGGGTTCGGATTCTGGACCTTTTAATTGTTCTAAGGGCCAAGGAAGTTGTTCTGTAGACCTTAAAGCATATCATTGAAATTATTAAAAACGTGGAAGAGTATAGTAGAGTAGACTGTGTCAACTCTGCGATACCCGTATGACCGTAACATATATATTATATCATTTAGTTAATTACTCTTGGCAAAATTTCAAACATACAGCTTTATTAAGTGTAGTATAATGCTCATATAAAAAAAGGATTGTATGGAAGCACCTCGAACCCTCTGCAGTAGACCAACCAAATTTTGAAGAAACTTTAGCCATTACACTAAACTATTTTTGCCAAAATTTCAGACACCCAGCTTCATTAGGTGTAGTGTAATGTTCATATAAAAGAAGGAGTTGTATGGCAGCTACTCGAAACCACTGGAGTAGACCAACCAAATTTTGCAAAAACTTTAGCCATAAAACTAAACTACTTTTTGCAAAATTTCAGACACGCAACTGTAATAGGTACAGAGAAATACTTGAGAAAAGAAGTTGTATGGCAGTTGTATGGCAGAAATACAGAGAAATACTCATATAAAAAGAGAAGTTGTATGGCAGCTACCCGAACCCATGGACCAAAATGGCTGGATTTAAATAGCGCTGACGGCTATTGCAAAAAAAACAAATTTGCGAAAATTTCAAAGTCCTAGCACCTTTAGTTTTTGAGTTATCGTGCGGACGGACCGACATACGATTTATTTTTCGATTCTGATCCGATCCATACACTTGAGTCTATATCTACCATCCCTCCTTCTCTGCGTCACAAACGTAATGGCAAATTTTTTATACCCTTTGAGTATATAGTCATACGGTTATAATAAATTTTACAACTATCTGAGGTTATAAGGGCTTAAAGTCCAATATTTTTAACAAAATATCAATTCAAAATATTACCCTTCTCTTTTCCTCCATTTTGAGTATACTAGCACTTTTATAGCTCAAAAACTTTGGAAGTTATAAAGTAAAAACTTTTTTGTGATACCTGAAATTTATTTCATAACTTTAGGACTTTAAGCCCTTATAACCTCAGACTGAGAAACTTTAGAGTAATGTTTGATAGTACTTAAGAAATCTGCATTAATAAGCATTTAAATGCTATACTTACTTTTTTTTTATCTTATTTGGTTCCAATTTTATCGAAATAAAACTAAATTATGATTGAAAAATAGTTAAGGCCCCATAACTTCTAAACTAATGAAAATAGACCCCCCCCTTTCATACAATTTTTTGTTCTCCTCGATATGCCCGATCACCCATTTGAAGAAAGACCATCGAGTCGGGAACACCCTGTATAAGCGTTACTCTCCACCTAATGAAACTGGGTGCCTGAAATTTTGTTTAAAATAGTTTAGTATCATGGCCAAAGTTTCTGAAAAATTTGGTTGGCCTACTGTAGAGGATTCGAGCAGCTGCCCTACAACTCCTTATTTTATATGAGTACTAGCAGAATTATCCGGCGTTGCCCGGAAGCTTGCAAATTGTAAACAGGCAAGTTTCAGCCAATTTTTTGAAATACTACTTTGCTTATAAATGAAGCCACAAAAAAACTGGTTTGTTTAGTTCCGTTAACCCATTGTGGCCCAACAGCTTTTTATAGGTTTTTTCGTTGCTTTGCTATATATTAGAAATGATTTAACCGATTAACTTCAAATTTTGTAAACATGTTTTCCTCTTTGAAAATGAAGTTCACTTTACTAACAGACTTGGAATTTGTTAACCCCAGCGGACCCGACGATTGTTCAAAAAAAAATTTGTAAGTAAATAACGTCCAATTTTTGAAAGTAGGTACAACTTCTTTGAATTAGAGGAATGCTTAAAAAAATGTTTTGTCGAATTCTTTTAACCGGTTGCAAAACAAAAACTTTAAAAATCAGTTTGCAAAACAGTTTGAACGATTATCTCTAATTTTTCTATACATGGTGCTTCTTGACAATTTGGTGCTCCTTGACGATAGAGTTGAGGATGGTAGGGTTCCGGCGAATAATGTTAACTGAATTAAAATGACTATAGGTCAAAAGGGTATATTAAATTTGCCATTATGTCATTATACTATGTCAATAGTAGTTTTCTTGAACTGCCACCGTTTGAATAAAATATAGTCGATGGTTTAGAAAAGGTTTAAAAATGTGCTTTTCAACTTATATTTTGTTTAGTACTTACCTGAAAGTTCTACTACGATTTTATGAGAGAAATGTAGGCTTCTTTTTTGGAAAAACTGTTTTAAAATACTATGTATTTAAGCATTATATATACGAAATTGAATTTTTTGATTTTTAGATTTCATTTGAAGAAAACTGCAATTTCACACTGAAATCTATTTTTAAAAAACAACAACTCCAAAAAAACAAAGAATTACGAAAAAAGTGGAGAAGGAAAATGTTATGTTATTTAAAATATAAAGATATTTTTATTCGGCTTCTTTATTAGCTATATTTTTATTATTATGAATATTATCTCATTTATCTTTTAATTATTTGAGACTATTTAAAGAAAAAATTAGTCTTATTAATTAAGTGAGCTTTTGAAATAAAGGTTAACTTGCGTTCATACTAAAAATTTTTAAAATTTCATTGAATCTTTGTTCAAAAAGCTCAAATAGGTCAAAACCAAATTAACCCTGTGGGTTTTAATTAAAATGCTGGAACACAATTTTCAATAATATTCTTTTAATCGTTTAAGCAAATAAAATTTATAGAAAGCTTCAATGCGCTCTCGTGCCCAAACTGGTTAACCAAACTCAACAAAAATTTGTGCCAGACTCTCTTTTCGACTGCGAAACCACCCAGTAAAATTGGACACAAATCGGAAACACAAAATTTTTTGGAAGCCCACCAGGCCAAAATGGGTAAATTTATTCTAACCAAATTTATACAACTAATTCCAGTTGCTAAGAGGAACTTTTGTGCAAAATTTCAAGTCAATCGGTCAAACCGTTTTCACTCGACATCAAAAACATTGAAAAGGCTTCATTGCACCCTCGTGTCCAAACGGGCTAGCCGATCTCAACAAAAATTTGTTTTGCCTCTTTTTTCGACTGCGAAACCACCCTGTAAAATTAGACACAAATCGGAAACACAAAATTTTTTGGAAGCCCACCAGGCCAAAATAGGTTAATTTATTCCAACCAAATTTATACAACTAATTCCAGTTGCTAAGAGGAACATTTGTGCAAAATTTGAAGTCAATCGGTCAAACCGTTTTGATTCGACATCAAAAAAATTTATAAAGCTTCATTGCGTCCTCATGCCCAAACGGGTTTACCGAGCTCAACAAAAATTTGTGCCAGACTCTCTTTTCGGCTGCGAAACCACCCTGTAAAAGTGGACACAAATCGGAAACACAAAATTTTTTGGTAGCCCGCCTGGCCGAAATGGGTTCATTTATTCCAACCAAATTTATGCAACTAATTACGGTCGCTAAGAGGATTATTTGTGCAAAATTTTAAGTCAGTCAGTCAAACTGTTTTGACTCGAAATTAAAAACATTGAAAAAGCTTCATTGGGCCCTCGTGCCAAAACGGGTTAACAGAACTCAACAAAAATTTGTGTCAGCCTCTCTGTTCGACTGCAAAATCACCCTGTAAAATTAGACACAAATCGGAAACACAAATTTTTTTGGAAGCCCGCCAGGCCGAAATGGGTTAATTTATTCCAACCCAATTTATACAACTAATTCCGGTCGCTAAGAAGAACTTTTGTGCAAAATTTGAAGTCAATGGGTCAAACCGTTTTGACTCGACATCCAAAAAACGAAAAAGCTTAAAACGGCTCTGGAGCCGCAACCTGTTGACTTATACTGTACCTGTTGACTGGGCTCTCAGAATTATTCCTTTAAAATTTTTGCATTCTGTAATTAAAATATTCAAATGTGGTTAAAATTAAAAATGATAGGATATGATATGTGGGGTTACTTAAACTACAAGCTCTAAATGTATTATTTGCTGAATTTATTACATGAAATTCAAAATAATTTTAAATAACTTTTTTTTAATTTTATATTTTCTTTTTTTTTTTTTTTGCCAAAAAATTTTAATTAATTTAATGTAATAAGCTCCATAGAAAGAAGAAGGAATGAGAAAGAAGTATCAAAAGTAAATCAAAACAAAAATCAATCAAAAACTAGGGAGATTATAATTGCCCTTGTCAACTTTTAGATACCCGTGCATACCCACTAACCGTTATTTATTTCCCTTATCTATTATAAATATTACAAAAAAAAATATAACAAAGTATATAACTTATTATTATAAGTTTTGCTTAAAAAAAAAATAACAACAAAAAAAAAAAAATTAAATTTTTAATTCATTATAGCTACCATAATTTTTGCTTAAAAACAAAAAAAAACCATAAAAGTTGGTCCGGGTGATGTTCAACTTTGCCAACTAACTTGCCCTATTACTTTACTTGCCCAGTTTTAATTTTAACCTCATAGCTTCATTAGATTCACAGTTATCGAATTAACAACTTGGCATGGCAGCTGCCCGAAAATGGGGCCGTAACATTATGAAATTCCATATAATTGCTCGATTCATTATATAACTAACAGTGTGTAATTTTCATCCTCGTAGTATAATCAGTTTCCAAGAAATTCATATTGATGCAAAGAAGTTGTATGGCAGTGCCCGATTCATTATATAACTAATCGTGTAAAATTTTCATCCTCGTACCTAGTATAATTAGTTTAAAAGAAATTCATATTGGTGCAAAAAAGTTGTATGGCAGCCACCCGAAAATGGGGCCGTAACATTTTGAAACTTCATATAATTGCTCGATTCATTATATAACTAACAGTGTGTAATTTTCATCCTCGTAGTATAATCAGTTTCCCAGAAATTCATATTGATGCAAAGAAGTTGTATGGCAGCCCCCCGAAAATGGAGCCGTAACATTTTGAAACTTCATATAAGTGTTTGATTTATTATAAAACTAACCGTGTGTAATTTTCATCTTCCTGGTATAATTACTTTTGAAGAAATTCATATTAGTTTAAATAAGTTGTGTGGCAGCTCCCCGAAATCTTGGTCTGGTCTTAACCAAAAGGAATAGGGAACCTCAAAAATGTCCAAAAAATGTTTTGTGTGAATTTCAAAACTCTAGCTCTAATTTTTCAATTCTATTTCTTGAAATTAATTTTTAATTCACGAATATATTAAGCTTAAGCAAAATAAGCTTCATATGATCATATTCATATAATGATCATAATGATAGATAATAATCATCATATTCATAATGAATTTATCTATCAATATCAATAAGCCATTTACTTAAAAAAAACCTTTGTGTTCTTTTTTGCTTATCTTAAATAAACTACGCATCATTTAAATCATATGAAATCGTAACTCGAAATCGTTATCTACAAAAAAAACAAAAACAACAAAACAAAACAACAAAAAAACAAAATTCATATAATTTCATGTTAAATACAAGATGCATAGCAAAATTTCAAATTTTTATATGAAAATATTGAAATTAAAAAAGTTAGTTGTTCGAGAGCTACCCGAAGTTTTGGTCCGATCTTAACCAAAAAAAATAGGGAACCTAGAAATTGATTGAAAAATATTTTGTGAAAATTTCAAAACTGTTACTCTTTTAGTTTTTGAGTTATCGTGCTGACACACAGACGGACGGACGGACGGACGGACAGACACACATAGCTAGATCGACTCATTTTTCGATTCTGAGCCGATACGTACCCTTGACACTATATCTAACTCGTCTATATCGATGCGTTACAAACGCAGGAGCAAATCTAATATACCCGATGTCATATATGTATGCACGTGTATAATAATCCAATCAAATCAGATCAAATGAAATCATCAGACCACGTAAAAATAGGTTATTGTAGCAAAAATAAGAATAGCGAAGGATTAAATATAATTATGAACGTTACACTATAATATTATTAATTTGTATGCAATCCAAATTTCTAATTCATAGTTTAACCTCTTTAATAAAATTGGAGTAAACATTAATAGATCTTATGACTTCCGCAATAATATTAAATAGTTTAGATGCTATGATACTATAAAAATTTTTATAAAAGGTTGTTCTAAACCTAAGAACATTAACAAGAAACAAATAGTTGGCTCTTACGTCATGCTTTTAAATAATTCGACTACAAATATAGCCACCCCGTTGAAAAAAAGTTTTTAAGACTTTGTAATAATAAAAATGCTTTAGAGGGAAATTCATTAGCCTTCTAAATAATCCCAGGCTTCTATGACGACGAGTTTTTTTGCAAATAATTCTAATTATATGTTTTTGAGCTTAGCTGAAACATATTTCTAACGGTTGCTAAAAGGTTTTTTTTTAAGAGACAAAGTTTGCTCTAGCCATTTAAGTTTTTTATTAATAAAGATACCTACATATTTGAAAGTAGCAACTTCCTCAACTGTAAAACACTCATTTGAACATATACCTACATTATAAAATATTTCATCATGAATTAAAGCAGGACAATTATCAGTAAATTTCATTAGCCTATTACAATGAACAAAGTGATTTACAATATCACATGTAGCTAAAGCGGAACTATAGATTTTAAAATACATAACTTTCGTTTGGAAATTTTCCGGTATGACTTATAGAAGTGATGTAATTTGTAATTATTAATTTCATAACTATAAATCCATATTTCAGATACCACAATATGTCAGGTTTCTTAATAAAACTTTCTAAATGATCCACCAAACTATTAAAATTTCTACGTAGACTTCTGATATTCTGTTGAACAATTGAAAGATCATTTGATTGTCCTCTAAAAAATTTTTCACAATTCCTGAAACTATTTAAGGTTATGTTATCAAGAATATACTCCTGAATATAATACATGTAAGTATTATTTTACCCGTATGACTGTAGGTCAAAAGATTATACTACATTTGCCATTACGTTTGGGTGCAGAGAAAAAGGGGAGCAGATATAGACTCAAAGGTGTGGATCGAATCAGAATTAAAATATAAATCAATTTAGATATGTATGTCCGTCCGTCCATCCGTCCAACTGTCCGTCCACACGATAACTCAAAAACTAAAGGAGCTAGGATCTTGAAATTTTCGCAAATTGGTTTTTTTGCAATAGTGCGTCATCGCTATTTAAATCCAGCCATTTTAGTCGATGGGTTCGGGTAGCTGCCATACAACTTCTTTTTTTATATGAATATAACTCTGTACCTATTACAGCAGTGTGTCTGAAATTTTGCTAAAATAGTTTAGTGTAACGGCCAGAGTTTCTGCAAAATTTGGTTGGTTTACTGCAGTGGGTTCGAGTAGCTGCCATACAACTCCTTCTTTTATATGAGCATTACACTATACCTAATGAAGCTGGGTGTCTGAAATTTTGCCAAAAATAGTTAAATGTAATGGCCAAAGTTACAGCAAATTTGGTTGGTCTACTACAGAGGGTTCGAGTAGCTGCCAGACAACTCCATCTTTTATATGAGTATTCCAATTTACTTAATAAAGCTGTAGGTTTGAAATTTTGCCAATAGTAATTAACCGGATGATATAATGTATATGTTACGGTCATACGGGTATCCAAAAGTTGACGCAGTCTACTCTACTACACTCTTCCTCGTTTTTGTTAATATATACTTATATAAACATTTTTTTTTGTTAATACATATTTATACATTTTTTTTTTTCATACATATTTATACAATTTTTTTCTTGAATAACTTTTTGTACTTGTTTATGGATATGAATTAAATATTATATTTTTGCTTTATCAGCTCTAATGGAATTAGGTTATTGTCACCTATTGGTGTCAATGTAATTGTATTTTGATTGTTACATTGAGGAGCCAGTGACGTAACTTGTTTTAAGTTTTTTAGTTTTAAGATTTTCCTGAATCTTGGTTATATTATTTTTAAACTTTTTGAGCTTAGTTACATATGAATATAGCGAGAATATCGAGAAAAAAATTTTTACTAATATTAAGACCAAATGAAATATTAAACGAATAGTTGATTTTTATACCCTACACCTATAGAATTGGTAAAGGGGTATATTAACTTTGGTATGGTGTTTGTAACCACCTAAAGGAAGCGAGCTAGATATGGAAAAGTATATATATTTGTGATCAGCGTGACCGCCTTAGTTGATATAGCCATGTCCGTCCGTCCGTCCGTCCGTCCGTCCGTCCGTAGGCACGATAACTCAAAAAATAATGGAGCTATCTTGATGAAATTTTAACTGTAGGTTACTAGGACTGAAAGTACGGCGGGGATTGCATATGGGCGAAATCGGCCCATGCGTTCGGATTCTGGACCTTTTAATCGAAGGGCTAACGAACATATATATAAAAAATCACGATAACTCAACAACTAATGACGCTATCTTCATAAAATTTGTGCTGTAGGTTACTAGTAATGAAACTATTTCGGAGATTGCGTAAGGTCGGGATTGGACCATGCGTTCGGAACCTAGAACTTTTTGATCGAATTTAGGCCAAACGAGCATAATTCCGAAACCAATGAAGATAGAACCTCCAAATTTGGTATCAGGGCGCCCCTTCCTATTTCCAAAGTGTCTTGGGAATTCGGGCCCCATTGGAGTAGTGAGTCGGGGACCAGCCACACATTTCCGAAGACCTTAAAGCATATCTTTAAAATTAATAAAGATAACAACTTGAAAAAATGTAGAAGCTTCCAATTTGCCACAAGGGTGTTCTTTACTATCTCTTGCGTGTTCCCCTAATTTGGGATCAATTAGAGTGGTGGTTCTGTACCCCTCTCAGACCTCCCAAGTTTTAAAGGCTTATAATCGAAATTACTAAAAATAGTTACTTAAAATTAGGATAGACCATTCAAATTGTGTACAAGGGTTAACTAGTACTATAAGTACAGCGCGGACTATATAAGGGCGAAATCAGCCCAACGGTTCGGATTCTGGACCTTTTAATCGATGTCAGGGCTAAGGAACATATATAAAAAATCACGATAACTCAACAACTAATGAGGCTATCTTCATGAAATTTGTGCTGTAGGTTATTGGCAGCGAAACTACGGCGGTGATTACGTACGGTGAGGATTGGACAATGGGCTCGGAACGTAGAACTTTTTGATCGAATTTAGGCCAAACTAGCATAATTCCGAAACCAATGAAGATAGAACCTCCAAATTTGGTATCAGGGTGTCCCTTCCTATTTCGTAAGTGTCTTTGAAATTTGGGCCCCATTGTAGTAGTGGATCGGGGACCAGCCACTCAGTTCTTAGGCCCTTAAAGCATATTTTCGAAATTAATAAAGATAGTAACTTGAAACAAATGTAGAAGCTTCCAATTTGCCACAAGGGTGTTCTTTACTATTTCTTGCGTGCCCCCATAATTTGGGATCAATTGGAGTGGTGGTTCAGAACCTCTCTTAGACCCCCCAATGTGTAAAAGCTTATCATCGAAATTAATAAAACTAGTAACTTAAAATTAAGATAGAGCGTTCCAATTGTGTACAAGGGTTAACTAGTATTGAAAGTATGACGGGACTGCATATGGGCGAAATCGTACCATAATTTCGGGTCCTGGAACCCTTGAAAAGTTCAAGGACTAACAAACATATATCTTACAAACACCATAACTCAAAAAATAATGCCGGTATTTTGATGAAATTTAACAGTAGGTTACTAGTAATGAAAGTACCATGGGAATTGGTTGTGGTCGAGTTTAATTTCGAAGCCAAAGAATATATTTCCTATGTCCGATGTGTCTCCGAAATCTAGACTTAATTGTAGTGGTTCAGCTATGTTCAAAGGTACTTGCTGCATTTATGTAAAATTTATTTTTATATTTAAATGAATTATATGAAAAGGTGTAAATTTTTAATTGTATTTTAGAAATACATTTATTGCATATTTTGCGTTTATAAGCTTTTCTATTAGGTATATAAACTAACCATTTAAAATAATTGCAATTTTTAAAAATTTGGATTATTAAATATATTATGCTTTGATTATCTTTTTATCACAAAATTTAATAATTAAAATTTTTTCATTTTGTAATTGAATTGGAATAAATATATTTTCATTTATTTCAAGTTTGTTTGTTTTTTAGTATTTTTAAATAGATAAATTAGTAAGAATTTGTAATATTTTTTAATAGATAGTGTAATTAGAAAATGTTTTTAGTATTATAAAGTTAATTTGGTTAGCTATGTCTTACGATAAAATTAATAACAGCTTTTATGGTGTTAAAATGACTTATGGATATGTCTTTAAATTTGAACCAAATAGGTGTACGGTATTTCTAAGTCGGTTGCACCGACTGACTGTTTCTTTACTTGTTTTATGATATTTTAGTTCTTCTATTTCTTTTAGGTTATCTTTATGTTTTATATAAATTTCTTCAAAAGTAAAATTATTGTTTATGAAGACAATATGTTTCCCATTTGGTATTACAAATCGATCGACAAATTCAAATGATTTACTAGTATATTTCTTATAATCTATTTCTACAGCACAATTATCAAATGTAATAAAATAGTTTCCTTTGAGTATAAAATTTCTTTCGTCACAAGTACTATTAAGTTTTTTGTTTCTTATATTTTTTAAAATTAATATATTATTAGGTATAGTTCTATTAGTTAGTTTAAGTTCTCTTAAAGATTTCTCTTCTTCGATAGTATAAGTTTAATTAGCTATTTTCACAATGTTTTCCATTTCTGGATCTATTTCCTTGTAGTTAGAATTCGGAATAGAAATCAAAAATTTTTTGTTAAATTTTAAAGATTCAGTTGGAATTTTGATTGCAAAAATGATTGCATTTTCTGAATATTTGGCTACACCTAGTCTAATATTGGAAAGTTATTTAATATCTATATCATATTTTTCTATCTCAGTATTAGTTAATATATTTGGATGGAGTATTCCTAATGTAGCAGAGGTTATATTTTCTTGAATATATTCGACCTGTTTATTTATTACAACTAATTTAAGCATAAATTGTGAAAAAAAACCGATTTCTAAACTTTCTCTTTCCATTTGTTCAATATTATTTAGCTTTTTTTTTTTTTTTTTTTTTTTTTATTTAATTTCAGATAATTTTACAATAATATATAAAATTATGTATAAGAAATTAAGTAATTCTTAAACTACAGCTTATAACTAACATTTAATAACTTAAAATTTTTTACAATTAAATTTTCAAATTTTAAAGATTAATTTCTAAGATTTTTTACAAATTTTTTAAGTTTACTTTTAAGTTTTAATTTTAATTTTTACTTAATATTATTGTTCAGGATATTATACATGTATTTACATTTTTCAAAGTAAATTAGTTGGTTAATATCCAGTGTATCAATTATTTTATATAAATTATTGGTTCTAGTTCTTATATTCAAATTAAATAAAGTTTTGAGGGCTCTATTCATTACCGCACTCATTTGATTTTTATGAAAACATGAACAATGACTCCAACTGCATATATTATACCTAATTCTTGATAATATATGGCCATTATACATAAGTTTAGCAGCATAATTCGGAATACTCCCCATTTTTCTGACAGCCATTGTTATAGGAATAATTTTTATACCCGTATGACTATATAGTCATTATACCCGTATGACTATATAGTCAAAGGGTATAATAAATTTGCCATTACGTTTGTGACGCAGAGAAGGAGGGGGGGGGGGGGTAGATATAGACTCAAGTGTATGGATCGGATCAGAATCGAAAAATAAATCGATTTAGCTATGTATGTCCGTCCGTCTGTCCGTCCGTCCGTTCGGACGATAACTCAAAAACTAAAGGAGCTAGGATCTTGAAATTTTCGTAAATTCGTTTTTTTGCAATAGCCGTCATCGCTATTTAAATCCAGCCATTTTGGTCCATGGGTTCGGTTAGCTGCCATACAACTTCTTTTTTTATATCAGCATTACTCTGTACGTATTACAGCTGCGTGTCTGAAATTTTGCCAAAAGTAGTTTAATCTTATGGCCAAAGTTTCTGCAAAATTTGTGGGTTCGAGTAATAGAGGAGTGGGTTCGAGTAGCTGCCATACAACTTCTTATTTTATATAAGCATTACTCTCCACCTAATGAAGCTGGGTGTCTGAATTTTTGGCAACAATTGTTTAGTGTAATGGCCAAAGATTCTGCAAAATTTGGTTGGTCTGCTGCAGAGGGTTCGAGTAGCTGCCATACAACTCCTTATTTTATATGAGCATTACTCTCCACCTTATGAAGCTGGGTGTCTGAATTTTTGCCAAAAATTGTTTAGTGTAATGACCAAAGTTTCTGCAAAATTTGGTTGGTCTACGACAGAGGGTTCGAGTAGCTGCAATACAACTCTTTATTTTATATGAGTATCCCACTACACTTAATAAAGCCAAAAGTAATTAACCGGATGATATAATGTATATCTTACGGTCATACGGGTATTCCAGAGTTGACACAGTCTACTCTACTACACTCTTCCTCGTTTTTTTAATGCTTTTTATATGTCTATCCCATCTTAAGTTTTCATCAATTATCATTCCCAAGTACTTAACATTATCAACTTGTTCTATTATAGTATCCTTTACCTTAAGCGTAATCTTATCATTTGTTTTCTTTTGCATTTTGAATATCATATAATTAGTTTTTTTCTCATTTATACATAATTCATTTTGGTCCAACCAACTGCAATATATCTTTAAGTCATCATTTAGTATATTTTGAAGCTCTTCTAATGTTTTAGCTTTTGCTATAAGATTAGTGTCATCTGCATAAATGTTGTACTTTGACTTAATATTGTTTTTAGGTAAGTCCATTATATACAGCAGGTATAATAACGGCCCCAGTAATGAACCTTGTGGTACGCCTGTTTTTATTACTAGTTCATCACTTAGTACTTCATTAACTTTAGCACATTGAGTTCTATTTGTCAAGTAACTTTTTTGTAAAAGATTACTGTTACCTCGAATTCCTATGTTATCTAGCAATCTGATAAGTCTGGAATGACTTACCATATCAAATGCTTTTGTTAAGTCAATAAAAACTGCGCCAACATAGTATCCGTCATCCAACGCATCGTGAATATGTTCCAAGGTTGCTGCGATAGCTGATTCTGTACCACTTTTTTCTAAGAAACCATACTGATTAGCATCAAAGCCTATTTTTTTAGTAATGAAACTTCTTATTCTTGAATTAATAACTTTTTCATATATTTTCGAAATTGAGTTTAGAATTGAAATTGGTCTATAGTTACCACAGTCTTCTTTTGACCCACTTTTGTGAATAGGAACTAAATAAGCTTTTTTTAACGAATCAGGAAATATACCATTAGTCAAACTTTCATTTATCAGTTTCACTAAAGATGGAGTTATAATATTGACCAACTCTTGTAGATCTCTCACTGTAATTTTATCCAATCCTGGAGTTGCATTTTTATTTAAATTCATAATAATTTGATGGATTTCTGGTTCTATAGTAACATCGTTGGTATTTAGAATGTTTTTTTTAATACGTTCTCCTATTTCAGTAAAAAAATTATTGAGAGTATTTGCAGTTTCAACATCATTTTTAGTTTTTTCAGCATTGCTTTTAATAACATGACTGACATTTTTCAGTTTATCTTCATTGGTATTTTTTATAGAATTATTCAATATTTTCCATAATTTCCTAGAATCGCTCCCGGCTTTTTCAATATTTCTATTAATATAATTTTTTTTTTTCTTCTTTTATTAATTGTTCTATCTTTTTCTTCATTTTTATATATTTTGCTTTTTTTTCACTATTGGTCGGATCATTTTTATGTCGATTATATAATGCTTTTCTTTTTTTCAACTTGTCATGAATAAAAGGTGTTATCCAGCTATTATTTCTCGTTCTCATCGATATTGTCTTAGTACATAATCTTTTAGCTTCTTGTATAATTTTTACTAAGGTTTCGATTTCTGGTATATTATTATTTTCAATTTTGTATTTTATTATGGAACGCATTTGATTATAATCGATTTTGTTTATGTTGTACTTTTTCATTGGTAACTTCTCAATGTTAATTGCTTTAACAGTTACTATTGCCAATTGATGGTCCGATAGGCAGTTATTTTCTATTATATAATTAACATCATAATTGCCATTTATGTTTGTTATTATATGATCAATTAAGGTGCTAGAGTTAGTTGTATTTCTTGTACTTTCCGTTTTATTAACTATGCTATATCCAGAAGTTGCTATAATATCCTTATACTTAATAATTACATTGGAGTTCTCAAATAGATTTAGATTGGTATCTGCAAAAAATATATGATTTGCCTTATCTACCAGTTTAGGTTCAAGAAACTCCATAAATAGGTTGCTGTTTTCCACTGGAGCTTTATAAAATGTACCGATTTTTAATTTTGGTTTTGAATTCAGGATTTCAATTACAGTAAAGTTATATTTTTCATCTTTACATATTTCATTGAAACTGATATTATTTTTAATAAAAATGGCAGTCCCACCTCCTCTTTTTTTATTTCTACAGTTGTAAACTGCTTGATAATTGGGGATGTTGTAGGTATCTTTTTCATAATCATAAATCCAAACCTCTAAAATTATTACTATGTCTATTTTTTATATTCATTAATTAATGTTTCCAGTTCCAGTATTTTATTTCTAATGCTACATATATTTTAATACAATATCTTTAGATCACCAATTTGCATTATATTTTCTTGTTCTGCCATTATTATCTGCCGATCAGGTAATTTTGCCAAGATTCTCTTGTCTTTTGAAGATTTTCCCTATATTTGTTATAAACATGTCGTCTATATGTAGCTAGATCATTCGAAACATCTTTATTGCAGATTCCTATGTTTTCGTGGTATCTGTCATATATTCTCCGAAGTTCCGGATAGTCAGTTGGTAGTCCTTCTTGATTAATTAAAACCTTTATATTGGTTTGTGTTATACCATCAAAGCAAATATCATTTTGATCGTGGAAAAATGCTAAATATAATCGCACATTGTTATATATTCTGTAAACCCTTAATCTGGAAAGAACATATACACTATCTCCATTTTCAATTGCTCTTTTTATAAGCCTTACAATTGGGGGTGACATGGGATCAACAAAACTTTTGCTATCATCTTGGAATTTAGAGTAACCTATTTTTCTTTCAGTTGTGTTCTCTGGATTTATTGTTTCGCCTTTATTCCAGTTTGGGTATTTGGAGTCTTTTATTTCTACATTATTATGACTATTATTATTGGTTTGATTAATTGTATCATTTTTTATCTTACTAAAACTATCATTTTCTCTTTTTTCTGTACTTTTATCATAGCTTGGGTTAATTTTATCGTTTTTAATTTTACTTTTTACATTATCATTGGTTTGATGAATTCTATCGTTTTTAATCTTACTTGTACTATCATTTTCTACTTTTTCTGTATTATTAATATTATTATTATCATTTTTTTTTTGGTTAATTTTATCATTTTTAATGCTACTTTTTGAATTATTATTAATAGTTTTATTTATTTTTATATTACTTTTAAGGATAGTGTTCTTATTTGACCATAATTTTGGAAAATATGAAAGAATATAGTTATGCTTCTTTTTATCTTTATTATAATCAATTTTGTTAGTCTTTTCACTGTTATGGTTAATATTATTATTATTACTATTATTATTATTTTCATTGTTATTATTTTCATTTTTTATAAGAGTTATATCACTGTTAGTGTCTCTAATATTATTTATACTTGGTTTAACATTAGTATTATTCTTATTAATCTTATCATTAACATTATCAGTTCTGAATGCAGAATCACTTTTTTTATTTTCATTTACATTTATATTTATTTTGTTATCTTCCTCTTCTATTTTCCTTAATTGCTAGTATCCGATTTTTTGTTTTCTTATACTTAATTTATTTTTATACACTGGACATGATCTACTAAAAGTTTTATGATTAACATCCAACCCCAAACTGAATTTTTCGTTCGATTTTAAGCAATTAATGCATTTATTAATTTCCTCTTTTTGGCATTCACTTGTCTTGTGTTGTTGGTGGCACTTCAAGCATGTTTCTTTATTCGTGCATTCCGCAGCCCTATGGTTAAATCCTTTACATTTATAACATCTAGAGACTTTTATGGCATCAAAGACCTTGCACCTTTCCCATCCAATACATAATTTTTCATTAGCTATTATTTTTGGGAATGATTCCTTATCCACTTCTATAATTGCATTAAACATTTATTTGTTGTATTTTTCACTGGATATATCTTTAATACTTTAAGTTCACTCATTTGTAGAAAAGAATTTTGTTTTTTAAGTTTTTCCACAATATCATTTTCACTAAATTTATTATTCATGTGCACAATTTCTATGTTAGGATTAATGACCACCGGTATTTTGATATCTTAATTATCTTTCATTTTTTCTTCTAATTCCTTTTTGATATTTTCACGATCTTCGATGGTTTCCGTTTCTATTAAAATCATCCCATTACTTTTGTTTTCAATATTCTTTATTTTCAAATTTTTTGGGTCTACCTTTGTATTTAAATCACTTTTTGTTTTTTCAGTTTTCTGCTTATTCTTCGGTTTTATTATTAAAGGTAACTCTTTCTTCATTTTTAAATTTACACTTGCTTTAGTATTTTTAATTACATCAGCAAATGACACTGTTTGACCCATATTCGAATTTATATTATTTGTAACATTAATTTTTTTGCAGACCTCATAATTTTTTTTAATTGCACTAACAAATGATTCATTCACTTTTTCTGTTTCAATTTTGAAGACTTCAGTAAATTTTTGCATTTTCTCTATTTCATTTTGTTGACTGGCTTTAATTTCTTCCAATCTCTTCATGTAATTAGTTTCAATAGCCTTAAGTAATTCAACGGCTTCATTTTCATTTTTTTTTTATTGCACGTTCAAATTCCTCTTTATATTCCTTAAGGTACTCATTATTTTTTGAAACTGCACTGTCCATGTTTTGTAAGACCAAATCAACATTTTGTATAATATATTGAATACAGTCGTCACAAATAAACTTAATATTCCTATTGGTGTATAGTAAGTTCACCGTAGACTGATCCATTCCTGAACATTTTAACGCCTCATGATAAAATTTTTTGCACACACCTGCACATTCTACACCCGTTTCTCCTTTAATTTTTAGTTTGCACTTTTGGCACGAAGCCATTTCGCGTATTTTAATTTTTATTTTTTTTCCTTATTACTCCTCTTGGGAGCATAGGATATCTACTAGGCATCTCCACCTGACTGTATTCGGAGCAGTTATCTTTGCTTCCTCCCATGTTTTCTCAATTGAATCTAGCTCTTCCGAAATCGTTCGCCTCCAGGTGTTATTAGGGCGGCCTCGTCTTCGGGTTCCTTGTGGGTTCCATTCTAGTGCTTCCCTTGCTATGCTATCTTGCGGTTTTCTCAGTGTGTGCCCTATCCATTTCCACTTCTTCCTTTTGATCTCTTGCCCAATTGGTTCTGCTTTGGCAAGTTTCCATAGGTCCTGGTTACTTATTATGTTCGGCCAGTATATTCTGCATATTATTATCCTTAGACATTTGTTGATGAAGACCTGTAGTTTCTGTGTGATGTTGTTTGTAACTAACCAGGTTTCACTTCCATATGTTAAGTCGGTCTTTACGCAGGTTCCAAATATCCTTAAATTTGTCCCCCTGGACATTTGTGCGCTTTTCCATAATGGCTGCAGGCGACCGAACATTGCCCTGGCCTTTTTGATCCTGCTTTCGATGTCGGCGTTTATGTTACCGCTGTTATTTATGATGCAGCCTAGGTAGTGGAAATTATCTACATAGTCGATTGGTGTGTTGTTTATCACCGGACGGCGTGGGTTGTTGATGTTAATGGCCATCGCTTTCGTCTTTTCGATATTTATTTCCAGGCCCACACTTCGAGCTAATGTTGCTAGATGGTCTATTTTAGCTTGCATATTATTTATTGTGTGTGATAGCAGGCAGATGTCATTGGCATAGTCCAGATCTTCTAATTGCCTGAAGAGATTCCATGTTAATCCAGTTCTTTTGGTACTAATCTCTTTCATTATGTCATCTAGCACTACTGTGAAGAGGATTGGTGACAGTGGACAACCCTGTTTTACTCCTATGTTGGTGATGAATGGTTCGCTGGTATTACCATTGTGGAGTACTGAGAGTTGTGTCTCTTCATACATGTTCTGTATTATTTCTATTATTTTTTCCGGCACATTTCGGTTTCTAAGTGCTTTCCATATGGCTTTTCTGCTTATACAATCAAACGCTTTCTTGAAATCGATGAAAACCAGATATAATGGGGCTCGCCATTCTATTGACTGTTCAACGATGATTCTGAGCGTATTAACCTGGTCTATGCAACTTCTATGGGGACGAAAACCTGCTTGTTCATCTCTTATTTGGTTCTCAAGTTTCTCTTGCAGCCTTGTTTGTATTATTGTTGCCATAATTTTGTAGATTGTGTTTAGCACTGTTATGCCTCTCCAGTTGTCGCACTTGATCAGATCACCTTTCTTTGGAAGTTTGATGATTATTCCATTTTTCCATGTGACCGGTAGTCTGCCCTCATCCCATGCTGTTGTGATGTGAGGTTCTAAAAGGCTGATATTTCTGGATCTATTTTTATAATTTCTGCTGAGAGCCCATCTTCGCCTGTTGCTTTGTTTATTTTTAGCTTTCTTATTGCCTCTTTGATCTATGCTTTGGATGGTTTATTTATTCTGATGTTGTAATTGTTATTATTTGTGCGATTTTCTGGTCTGGTTTCTTCTATGTTGGGGTCGTTGTTATTACTGGTTTCTGCGAAGTGTTGTCTCCATATTCGGGTTTGTTCTTCGGGACATGCTATTAGTTCACCATTTTGATCCTTGATTGGGTGATTTTTGTTGTTTCTTCTGCCAGTGAGCTGGTTTACGATTTTATGTAGCCCTCTTGTGTTGTTGTGTATGGCAGCCGTTTCAGCCTTATTTGCGAGATCGTTAAAGTATGTTCTTTTATCTCTTCTTGCAGCACTTTTGACTTGTTTAGCTATATTATTGTATTGTTGTCTTATAGCGTTATTGGTATTCAATTGCTTTTTTAGGTTATTTCTTTGTGTTATTAGATTCCAGGTGTTATTGGAAATCCATATCTTTCTTTGCGGCTGAATTGTCCCTAGGTGTTCTTCTGCTGTGTTTTTGAGGGTCTCGACAATGTGGTCCCATGTGTGTGGTTGGTCTATTGGGACGGTTTGGCGTATTGTTTCTACGATGTTATTTCTTATTTCAGTGTTACGGAGTTATTAGAGGTTTATCTTTCTTCTTATGTTTCTTCTGGATCTTCTTTTGTATTTCTGCCATATTCTTACATCTCCGGTTATTAATTCGTGGTCGCTTCCTATATCTGCACCTCTCTTGTTTCTGACATCTTGCCGTGTGTTTCTCCATTTTCTGCTGATACATATATGGTCAATTTGGTTTTTCGTTTGACCGTTTGGTGAGGTCCATGTATACTTATGTATGTCTTTATGGGGGAATAACGAGCCGCCGATAATTAATTGGAATGTCTGGCATATGTCTATGAGTCCCTCTCCGTTATTGTTTCTAACTCCGCAGCCATGTGTCCCTATTGTATCTTCTATACCTTGATTGTCTGATCCTATTTTAGCATTGAAGTCACCCATTAGTATCGTAATATCTCCTTTTCTTATGCTGTTTAACGCCGTTGTTAGTTGTTCATAGAAGTCGTCTTTAATCCCGTTTTCTGCGTCTTCTGTAGGAGCGTAGCATTGTATTATCGTTACACTTTTACTTTTTGTCGCAAATCGTGCCATGAGTATTCGGTCTGATATTGGCTTCCAACTGCTTAGTGAGTTACGAAAATTCCTTGATATTATGATACCTACTCCGCTTTCACCACCCCTATCTTTTCCACTGTATATTAGTTTGTTCCCATTTGATGTTATTTCTTCTCCACTTTTGTTCCACCTCATTTCGCTAATTCCGAGGATATCTAATTTATATTTGCTCATTTGCTGTTCTACTTGCGCCAGTTTGGATGCTTCACGTAGCGTTCTGACATTCCACTGTCCTATTCTTGTCCTTTTGACTGCATTAAATGTTGTTACCGTGAATTCATTATTGTATCCGAGGCTCTGCCTTGTGTTTCGAATCGTTTTTCCTTTTTTCAATTAAGTAAATGATTAGTCTACTGTAATTTATCTACAAGATGTCGCTTCTTAATTTTTTCCCTAGTGTCATCTATCGGTCAAGTAGAGAAACCGTGTCATGTTTTTAGGTGCGTACTGCCATTGTAATTGCATATGACAATTGCAATTACATTGTTGTTTCTATCACATATGTCATCTCTGATCATATGCACATATAGGTTATTGTTTTATTCAGTATTAGTTATTAGATTATAGAGTATAGCTGGAAACACGATTATAGGTATATTTTTTTATATTATTTGTTACTAATTATTTATTATTATATTTTTAGGTATAGTATTATTATATTATAATTTATTATATATTAATTTATTATAATTGATAATTTTGATATCTTAACATTTCGCGTAATTAATATATATAATAATTTTTTTTTTTGCGTAATTGCTGATTATGCTTTTTCTGTTTATCTTTTATTAATTAAAATAATTATAATCGATAAAGAAAAAGTAAAGACATCCGCACCGTACTGTAGTAAATTAATTACTGATTAATTACTGCTTATTTAATAGATCCGTCCTGTCTGAATTTATTGAAGTTTTTATTAACTGAAGTGTATTATTGAAATTCTCATTTATTACAATTTGCTGATTAATTGATCTAATAATGTTATGATTATTTTCGTCAGAAATTTCAAAATGATTCTCTATATCTAGCTGATCTTCATCGTCCATATTCCCGAATAACCATTTGTTTGCACTACCACTATGTGGTAAAATGGTTCTAATTTTATTCTTAATAGTATTAATTTTGCGAAGTCTTTAATATCTTTTAAATCAAACGAATTTACCTATAGTACTTTCTAAATCATTAACTATCTGGAAAATTTCAAATGGGTATATTATATGTAAAATTATATCGAATTTACTTACTAACTCTACTTCATCTGTTTTGACTTCTACATAACCTGTTTCGGTATTAATTTTTTCAATTTTTAATGTTGAAGACGTTACCTGAATTGCTAGCACTATTAACAGTGCTATCCATATTAGTTTCAACTAAAAATGTTAAAGCTCTTTTAATATTGTTTTTATGTACATTTTGCAAAGGATATTTTCTAAATTTAGGTTGTTCTTTATGCCTTACACTAGTATATTTTTTTATAAATCCTTAGTTTCGAGTTTCTTTATAAGTTTCCCGTTGTCTATTATGTTTTGGTATGATTTTTTATTTCATTTAATTAATCTTATTTCTAATAACGTCATTGTTAATTTTAGAATTTTGTACTTTGAGTAGAGTTTCTTTAATTGTAGAATGGTAGGTATTATTATAGTATTCTATGGTCTTGGTAATTTGATCTTTTATATGGCTTTTATTATCTAAATTTAAAACTCTAATTTTTTCAGTTATGGTATTATTAAGTCTTTCAGTGTCACTGTTTCCTGTATGACTATTAGGTTTAAGAACATGAATTTCTATTCCTTCATTTTTAGCAAATTGTTTGATTTTGAAACTATTGAACTCGTTATCACAAACAAGTTTTTTCATTTTCCCTTTTATGGAAATGAACAAACGCAATTTACTTATAACTGTTTGATTATTCCTATCTTCTAGAAAAAAACTTCCGGCATGCTTTGAAAACTTATCAATAAGGTTTATAAATGAATGTTTACTGTTTACATAAATATCAACATGTACTATTTCGTTAATTTTGGAAGCGGTTTCATTGAATTCAAATTTGTTCCTAATAGGTTTTCTATCATATTTAGCAGCAGTACAATGATCGCAATTATTAATTACTGTGTGAACCAAGTGCCTTAAATTTGGGTAATAAATTTTATGTTTAATGTACAGATAGTTTGCAACGATATCAGGATGCCCCAATTCTCTTTTATGCGATAGAAATATTTGCTTCAAAGCCTCATCCTCGTGTTAGGAAAAATCTGAATAATTTTCTGTTGAAGAATATTGTAAATATGGTCTTCTAATTCTGAATATATATCTGTTTTGCCGTTTGTAATATATCTTTGGACTATATCATCCACATTATTGGGGATATCGTTCCTTTCTATAAATATTCTTCTGTTTCCCAACACAATTTTAAGTTCCCTTTCTTTATATTTTACTAGAAAAATTTTAGTCTTGAAACGATTAACTACTGCTTCCAAAATTGGAATATGTTCAACAAGATTCTCCTTTTGAGAGTGAATTGTTTGTACTTCTTTGTAATTGTTTGTGTAGTTGATGGTCGAAGTAAGTCGAATTATTTGCCATATAAATATGGACGGAAGTCGTTGAATAATTTTTCTCATGATCGTTTAGAATTCTAGAAGCATAGCAGATGGGGTGACCATCTAGAGTCAAAACTGCACCTAGTTCAAAGTTGCTTGCATTAGTGACTAATTTAAATTTTTTATTAAAATTAGGATATCTTAGTATAGGGTAATCGGTAATAATATCCTTTAATTTTTCAAAGGCATCAATGAAATTTGGATCGTTCTTATTAATTTTAATGTTTTTTTTTAAAGTACTTTACAATAGGATATGCAACTTTGGCATTCTCTTTAATAAACTTTCTATAAAAGCCAGTCATACCAAGAAATGATTTAATTTGTTTTGTTGTGACTGGTAGTTTTAGATTTCTGATCGATTTTATTTTTTCAGGGTTTGGTTTTATTCCCTCTGGTGTTAAAATGGGCCCTAAGTATTGTGTTTCTTTAGATAAGAAATTGCATTTGTCTATTTGAGCCTTAAGTCCAGCTTTCTCTAATGTGTTTAGAATATTTTTTAGATTTGTCATATGTTCTTCTAGATATGTGCTAAAAATTAATATATCGTCGAGGTAAAAGACACAAATTTTATTAATATATTCCCGCAATACAAAATTTATCAGTATTTAAAATGTCGCTGAAGCATTTTTGAGTCCGAAGGGCATTCGGACATATTCATAATGGCCAAATGGAGTTGAGAATGCTGTATTACTTCTATCCTCGGGCCTTAATAATATCTGGTGGAAACCTTTAGCAAGGTCGAGTGTTGTGAAGTATTGCGACGTTACCAGCTTATCTTATATCGACTCAATATTAGGAATTGGGAATTTATCGCTAATGGTTAAAGAATTATTAGAAGTGGGAAAATTATTTTGAAATTTATTATTTGTTCTATTATTCATATTAAATTTATTGCTCATATAAAAATTACCGTTAAAATTTGTTCTTCTACTATCTTTAGTAAAATTATTATTTTTAAAAAAAATAATAATAAAAAAATTAAAATTATTAATTGTTTTTTATAGTTGAAATCTATAGTTCTATTATCATCTAAAAGTTTTAGTTTTGAGAACTTATTAAATATTTCTAACATTGTCATATTTTCTTCTCTATGAGCCCTAATATTTCCATCAATCTTTTCTAACAATATTTCAGTTAAGTCCCTATCAGCATTTAGGGTTATAATTTGAGGTTTTCTACCATCGAAATCATAGGACTCATTCAATTTATAACTTATATTTCTAAATTTTTCAAATAAATTTCTTAAATTACTAACCTTTACATATCTACAATAATTATACAGTTCAGCATACGATTGTTGAGGCTAGAAACACTGCTTCAATTTTGATTTTACTTCGTTCCAAGTTGGATTATTTCCAAGTTGTAGAATACATCTTCCGGCTTCGCCTTCAATTTTCTCATTAATTATCATGTTTATGACAAATTGATGTAATTGCAAATAATTTCCGCAAAGAGAAATGGTAGCTTCAACATTTTTGATGAATGATGACAGGCTGTATTCAGAACATCCATTAAAAGTTTTGATATGATTGAATTGATTTAAGACATGTTAATGTTGAATTTTATTGATTAGGATTTATTTGTGGTTGCTGTTGTTGTTGTTGTTGGAATTCAAATTGCTGCCGTTGTAATTATTGACGAAGTAATTCATCTCTTTCCTGTTTCTGCAATATGGGGTTTCTGTCTTCCTCACTTATTTGGTTGTTCATATTTCTATTGTTGTCAAATATTCTTTGCCGAATTGAGTACATACAAAGTTATATTTTAAATTTATGTTTCACAATTTTATTTAAAAATGATTTTTGATATTTAAATTATAATATTGTGAACGATAGTTTTTAAATTATTTTACACTTATTAAAAAGTGTTTTTATTTTTAGTTTTAATTAATTATTTTGTTTTTAATTTTAATTAATTAGTTTTGTTTTTAATTTTAGTTTTAATTAACTAATATTGTTTTTATAATTTGAATTAATTAGTTTTGTTTTTAATTTTAGTTTTAATTATTTATTTTATTTTTAATTTTAATTTTAATTAATTTGATAATTTAATTAAATCGGTTCGATTTAAATCGATCTTTTGATTGATTTCCTTTTGGGACTGCGCCAATATAGTTTTTCGCGTTCTATTTAAAAAAAACCAAAAAAAATAGCTTTCCATACATTTTAATACATTTAGTTTAACCTTGATTAACCAAAGCTAATATTAATTCATTCAACTTTTATGAAATGCTATTTCGCAAAATAATAATTAGTAGGTATGAAGGCACTTTGGCCAGACGGCCTTGACGTCATCACGTAATGTATGGCGTCAGTGTTATAGAAGGTCAACTAGATAATGTAGAACAAGTAGATAGTGCAATGGCCTAAACAGGTGTGTAGTATTTTTGCCGGTTGCATGATTAGTTTCCGGAAAAAGCTTTTGTAAATAAACTAGATAACGTAGAACAAGTAGATAGTGCAATGACCTAAACAGGTGTGTAGTATTTTTAACGGTTGCATGATTTGTTTCCGGAAAAAGCTTTTGTAAATAATACAAGTAAGTGCAATGATCTTGTTGTGATAGTATAATTTATTTTATTTTTTTTTTAATAAAAAGCTTTCACGGTCAATTAGTTATTTTAACGTAATATTAACACAAGAATGCAGTTGTTATTTATGAGATAAATAAAATGCAGATATTGACCTTCATATTGTATCTTAGTTTTAAAGTAATTAAAAAAATGTATTTATTGATTAATATTTATATTTATTGCAGAAAAATTTTTTTACATTAAATAATGAATTTATGTTAATGTAAATTGATTTATTATATTAACTACTTTGTATTTTGCAAATAAAAAAGTAGCATTATGTAGCATAGTTACTGTTAAATTTTCTGCTACTTTGTATAATGTAAATTAAATTTCCTGTTATTGTACATACAAATTAGAACATTATAAAATCAAATAAATTTATTGTGTTATGAATTACAAGTTTCATATTTTAATTCCTTTTATATTACGCATATGGTAAATAAAAGAAGTAAATTAATTAATATAGAAATCGTGATTTTAAAAATATGTCAAATAAGATTTATGTAAAAGAAATTGGAATGCGGAATTATTTTTAATATATTATACACTTGCCTTTTTATATGCATACTACGCAGGTGTGCTAAAATGATGAAAAATTTATTAAATTTAATTCTTAACTAATGCAAATTAAAATAAGCTTATATTATTTTAAAATACATACTTTGTATAATGTAAATGAAACAAGTTAAGTAAGTTATACAATGTCATTTTTATTAATCTAGAAATTATAATTTTCAAATAATATATTTGGAGATGTATTTTAATACGTTTTATTCTATTTGACGCCTTTTAAACCCATACGGCAATAAACTGTAGTCTTCAAGAAATTTTCTTTTTTCTGCCATTGGTCGATAAAGTTTTGTTTCAGGAACGCTAATTACTTCATGATTCTGAGTACGACGTATATTATGTGATAAAATATGTATAGGTTCCACTTCATTATAATTCAACACAGCATTTTTGATCGTACTGAAATTGACCTTTTGCGATGCTGAATAATTAAGTGATATTCCCTTTACTTAACATACAATTTTTTCTGTATTATCTCTAGTAGAATGTACTTTAAAAGCATAATTTTTTGGGCCACCACTTACATATTCTGTATGTAACTTTTAATTTCATAGCAGTCTAACTCATCGGTCATGTCTCCGATAAAAATTTGTCCATCATCTTAGTGAATAAACTATCATAATTGGTTAGTTTGTCATATTTAACAACATTGTATTCCCATATTTCATAAATTTCCAGTATTACTCCAGTTTTTCTCCAGGGCTTTTAAAACTTCGTCTATAACCCATGTTCCGATTAAAGCTCGTTCTTCATTAGGGTGTGTACAAAAATCATTTTAGCTTTTTTCTTCTCCGCATTTGTGACACAAAGAAAACATTAACTTGTTGTTTTGTTTAATTGGTAATACTGGATGTAATAGTTCTTCAGGTGGAAGTATTTTCCATTTAATGAGACCGTTCATATTTTCTAAATTTTGTTTGATGCATTTAGAATTACCCACGTAAATTTTTGGGCGGCCTATGGGAAGTTTTCCATATTTACATACATATGGATACAACGAGCATACATCAATGTATTTAATTTTTCTGCTTCTTTGCATTTGTAATATTGATACATATTTCCGGTGCGACCTGCGTAAAAAGAATCTCTGGGATTTAGAGGAGCATTGTGTATTAACGGATGATTTTTTAAATGTGAAAGTTATTCTCTTAACAAGTGCTTTTTAAATTCACAACTCCACTTTTCAATTACTTCATATCTACTGAACAAAAGAAAATGTATATTATATGAAAGCAGTTTTAATTTCATATTTTTAAAAATATGAAATAAAATATTGTAATACATACCCTAATTTTCTTAATCTTTCAGATTTTTCTATTGTTCTTTCATGTCGTCTGTTTAACGTATCATTCGGATCGTCATGCAATGGTCTGTCTCTTTCATGTTGTAAGCATACAGGATGACCATGAAAATAGCACCCATGGGATTCAAAAATTTCACGGGTTTCAGGGCAATATCTATCAACATTTGTTCTTGAAATAATAGCTTCCTTTTCTTTAGCTGCATGTCTGATATTAATATTCCTTTTTGCTTCTTCATAAATCAACAATTTTACATCACTTAAACAGTACTCAACAATATCTCTCTGCATGTTAAATTCTTCATTTTTATGTTCCTCATACCATTTAATAAATTGATTGCGTTCTTCTTCTTTCATTGTGTCAAGGCTATAAAATTTCTGTGGTGGTAGTATTCCAATGTAATTTTTATTCTCAGTTGTATTGAAGTTATGTGGAAAATATCCCTTCTTGAATGCTCGCGGTAACCCAAAAGTCTTAGGTAATTTTCCTAATGACATAGGAAAATAATTCAATGAATCCAAAAATTTTATATTTCCTATTGTCATTAAAATTATCTTAGTACCTCGCATTATTAATTCAATAAAATTTGGATGCTTGGTGTTTTCTATTATGTACTTTAGTATGAATTGATGGTCATATGCTTGCCCATTATGTGCTATTACAATTCCTTTTTTAAATATTTTACGCTGATTCAATATAAATTGTACGAAAATGTCAATAATATTTATTTTTAAAATATGTTGCCTTTGTCCACATCTATCGCAAAATTCTTCTTTTTATACCCTACGCCTATAGAATAGGTAAAGGGGTATATTAACTTTGGTATGGTGTTTGTAACCACCTAAAGGAAGCGAGCTAGATAATAATGGAGCTATCTTGATGAAATTTTAACTGTAGGTTACTAGGACTGAAAGTAAGGCGGGGATTGCATATGGGCGAAATCGGCCCATGCGTTCGGATTCTGGACCTTTTAATCGAAGGGCTAACGAACATATATATAAAAAATCACGATAACTCAACAACTAATGACGCTATCTTCATAAAATGTGCTGTAGGTTACTAGTAATGAAACTATTTCGGAGATTGCGTAAGGTCGGGATTGGACCATGCGTTCGGAACCTAGAACTTTTTGATCGAATTTAGGCCAAACGAGCATAATTCCGAAACCAATGAAGATAGAACCTCCAAATTTGGTATCAGGGCGCCCCTTCCTATTTCCAAAGTGTCTTGGGAATTCGGGCCCCATCAGAGTAGTGGGTCGGGGACCAGCCACACATTTGCAAAGACCTTAAAGCATATCTTTAAAATTAATAAAGATAACAACTTGAAAAAATGTAGAAGCTTCCAATTTGCCACAAGAGTGTTCTTTACTATCTCTTACGTGTTCCCCTAATTTGGGATCAATTGGAGTGGTGGTTCAGTACCCCTCTCAGACCTCCCAAGTTTTAAAGGCTTATAATCGAAATTACTAAAAATAGTTACTTAAAATTAAGATAGACCGTTCAAATTGTGTACAAGGGTTAACTAGTACTATAAGTACAGCGCGGACTGTATAAGGGCGAAATCATCTTAAGGGTTCGGATTCTGGACCTTTTAATCGATCGAAGGGCTAACGAACAAATATAAAAAATCACGATAACTCAACAACTAATGATGCTATCTTCATGAAATTTGTGCTGTAGGTTACTAATAATGAAAATACGGCGGTGATTACGTACGGTGAGGATTGGACAATGGGTTCGGAACTTAGAAATTTTTGATCGAATTAAGGCCAAACTAGCATAATTTCGAAACCAATGAAGATAGAACCTCAAAATGTGGTATCAGGGTGTCCCTTCCTATTTCGTAAGTGTCTTGGAAATTTGGGCCCCATTGGAGTAGTGGGTCGGGGACCAGCCACTCAGTTCCGAGGACCTTAAAGCATATTTTCGAAATGAATAAAGATAGTAACTGGAAACAAATGTAGAAGCTTCAAATTTGGCCCAGGGTGTTCTTTACTATTTCTAGCGTGCCCCCCTAATTTGGGATCAAGCGGAGTGGTGGTTCAGTACCTCTCTTAGACCCCCCAATATGTAAAAGCTTATCATCCAAATTAATAAAACTAGTAACTTAAAATTAAGATAGAACGTACCAATTGTGTACAAGGGTTAACTAGTATTGAAAGTATGACGGGACTGCATATGGGCGAAATCATACCATGGTTTCGGATTCTGGAACCCTTGACAAGTTCAAGGACTAACAAACATATATCTTAAAAACACCATAACTCAAAAGATAATGCCGGTATTTTTATGCAATTTAAACTCTAGGTTACTAGTAATGAAAGTACCATGCGAATTGGTTGTGGTCGAGTTTAATTTCGAAGCCAAAAAATATATTTCCTATGTCCTACGTGTCTCCGAAATCTAGACTTAATTGTAGTGGTTCAGCTATGTTCAAAGGTACTTACTGCATTTATGTAAAATTTATTTTTATATTTAAATGAGTTATATGAAAAGGTCTAAATTTGTAATTGTATTTTAGAAATACATTTATTGCATATTTTGCGTTTATAAGCTTTTCTATTAGGTATATAAACTAACCATTTAAAATAATTGAAATTTTTAAAAATTTGGATTATTAAATATATTATGCTTTGATTATCTTTTTATCACAAAATTTAATAATTAGAATTTTTTTCATTTTGTAATTGAATTGGAATAAATATATTTTCATTTATTTGAAGTTTTTTTGTTTTTTAATATTTTTAAATAGATAAATTAGTAATAATTTGTTATATTTTTTAATAGATAGTGTAATTAAAAAATATTTTTAGTATTATAAAATTAATTTAGTTAACTATGTCTTACGATCAAATTAATAACAGCTTTTATGGTGTTAAAATGACTTATGGATATCTCATTAAATTTGAACCAAATAGGTGTAGGGTATTTCTAAGTCGGTTGCACCGACTGACTGTTTCTTTACTTGTTCATCTTTATTAAGGCATAAATTACAACGTTGTTGTAGTAAACATTAATTAGGTTCATGTTTCTTTATTTCATAAACTTCATTATCAATACACTGTTCTCGGAAAAATTTTTCCTGCATGCACTCCAAATCGTAAAAAATATAGAGAACATCTTCAATATTCGGGTTTCTTTCATCTGGTAGTATAAAACAATAATGTTCCTGAGGAACATGTTTACTACATGTTTTACAATAATATTCGCCGCAAGTATGTTCTCTATTTGTCTGGTATGTTCTTAGACATTTTGTGCATCGCTTTGCTGTGCTGCAAATGGATGCTCGCTTCCGTGAATTGGAAGCTTTATGGTTATTAAAACAATCATTCCCTCTAAAATGGCGGTTACACTCTGTACACAAAATATTTAATTGGTTTTTTGGGCAAGCTGGAGAATATTGACATTGGGGATGTCCACATGTGTTCCGCCACATCTGTGACGATTTCGGATATAAAATGGCTTATGGCACTTTTCACAATAATAACTACAGCAAAATGCCGCAGTAAGCGAAGTGATTACGTTGTAAAGGCCTTTGTCGTACAGGAGATTGATCCTTTTTTCACCGCCATTGCCCTCAAGTATAATATCTCTACCTTTGCTTCCATATTCATAAACGGTTATGGAGTATTCCTTTAAATATTGTTGGAACTGCTGAAGTTCTGGTATTCCACAACCTTCTTGAGGTATATTTATGTTGGCGTTGTTAATAAGTTCTGCTGTCTTCATTGTTTGTAATTTTTCAGTGTCTTTTCGAATTTTAATGTAATCAGAATGCTTATCAATGTAAGACATTGCCACTACTAACGCTCTTGGAAGGCATAAGTTATCGTTGTTGCTAATACTAACGATACCTTTTTTCTTAGCACATTCCTCATCGAAAGTATTATAATTTTTTCCCCTTCCTCTGCCCTGAGAAGTAATAAATATGCAAAATGTATCAGTACTAAGTCCTTCAGAGTTGTTTTGAAAAATTTTTGATATCATTTCGCAGATATCTCGAAATTTAATTTCTGAAGCGTCTCTAAAATTTATCCAGCTGGGACCTCGCTCTTCAAAACTTCTTCCACAAAATGTAATACCCACCTTATTCGTAGGGTTGACATGTTCAAGAATGTAAGTGTTACTTTATT
This sequence comes from Dolichopus griseipennis, assembly GCA_963082915.1. Lineage (NCBI taxonomy): Eukaryota > Metazoa > Arthropoda > Insecta > Diptera > Dolichopodidae > Dolichopus > Dolichopus griseipennis. The sequence goes on along the minus strand of OY720444.1, from coordinate 37,598,764 downwards.
TATTGCATTTTTGATCCAATTGGTTGGTTCTTCATGATCCGGTACCGGTTTGATTTTAAATTCAATTTTACGTCTTTATAAATTAAACCGTTGATTTGCTGTATTTTTTAAAAAACTACTTGTTAAATACCAAAAGAATTTGTATTCCTATGCCATAAAAGAATAAAATATAAATTTAATTTCGAGTCAATATAACATTAGGAAAAGTGAAAGAATTGATTCTTCTTACAACAGTTTAATAACAATTGTAATAATTAGCATAATATAAGATTGTATTTTATATTTGATCGAGAAATTAATTACCGTTAAGATTGCAACAATATTCAAATGAATTTATAAATTATTGTCTAACAAAGGAAATTAGGAGTGTTTAAATTCCTTTTATCCTTTTATTTCTTTGTTAAATGTAGCTTAATTGTGCGTAATAAATTATATATTACTAGTATCGCCTTGTGCTCGAAATTCGAGCTATTTTTTCTTTTAACATATAAAATTCGTTTTGTGTAAATTACATTAGACTATATATAATAAAAATTATGCCAACAGTGTTGTCAACAATTCTTGCGTCGTACGTATTCTGTATCCTAATTAAAAAACTCTATGAATACATAATAGTACAACAAAATTTAACATATCATAATTCATAAGTTTAACATTTAGTATTATATTATATTGAAGCTGCCAGAAGTACAAATAATAGTCAAGTTAACAGAAGTCTTTTTTTAAATCTCAATCTTATGATTTATAGCAAAAAAAAAGTTTTTCAATAAATCAAAGAATAAATATTTCCTACCCTTTTTTCATTTTTAAATTTAATAGCTACATAGGTAAATTTTTACTACAAATGTATGCCTATTTAAAGTTCTGAAAACATGCGAAAAATGATTCTGAATTCCTTAGTTTACTTTATACCTTTTTGTCTAGTTTATTTATTTAATATTTCCTAAGTTTTTTATTGACAAAAATATATTTCTATACATGGTCATGAGCCATGACTCATAACTAAATATACAAATAAATATTATTGCTTTTATTCCTTTATGAGAAGTAAACTCTTTTCTACTCTCAACTATTGCCAGCTACTTCAGCCCTTGTAAAAGAGTATATGACAGAGTAGATAAATAATTTCCGGCAGATGGCTTTAATTAAAATTTTCTTGAATAGGTTATGTTAAATCATATTTTTAATTTGATAACCAATAAGCACTTACCCCATTCCATTTTAAAAAATATTCTTTATATTTATATCAGCAATGAACCTTAATTTTTTCACTTTATTAATATTTAAATACTATTAAATACAATTAACTTCTCAAATGACAGGTAGTTTTAAAATGTCAAATATATATATGACGATTAATCTGACAATTATGTACTACTGAAACAAAAATTAGCGTTCAAACTACGCCTATCTAATCTTCATGTACACTTTTTGATATATAAAATTTGTTCGTTTTGTCAAAATAAAACTAAAAATAGTTTTTTTTATTATAAAAAAACATTATTCGATGTTGAAAGTGTGAAATAAACATTTCAATTATTAGAATGAAATCAAAACATACGCTGTACAATTTTTATACTGCATTACGTCAATACGTCTGTCTACATATCCATTATCGGTAAATCGATACGCGCGTACAATATTTAATTTATCAAAAATATTTATTTGAATGTTTTAATTTAGTACCTACAAAAAATATTTTTAATTTCATGTTATAGGTATTTTGAATATAAGATATTTTTCAATAAAAATTATTGTAAAAAAATATTATATTTTAAAACATAATATTAGTAATATAAGAAAAACCAATAATAATATTTTTATACATTTTGTCAATATTTATAAATTTTAAATATTTGAGAAATTTATGCTAATTTAAAGACGGGTTTTCACCTGAAAAAACGCAATATTCTAAAAAAAAATATCATTGTCCTATGAAAACAAAAAAAACCTTTCTTTTGGTTGTTGTTTCATTAAAATTGGTCAAATAGTTTGTCGTAAAAAAGGATGTTTATATTTGTATGGGAAAAAATAAGCCGATTAAATATTATGATATATATATATAATAATTAAAAATTATGCATATATTTTAATAAACCAAGCTTTAAGAATAGAACAATTTTAAAAAGAGATTGTGAGTTGTTAAAAAAGATTTATTATTCAACAAAGAAATTTAGTGTATAAATTTTCTCATATGTTCAGTTCCTGGTTAAATAATTTATGCTATTTATTAGATTAATTTAAACTATGGTAGAAAATACTTTCCTAAAAGTATAAAAGAAAACACAAAAGTTTTATTTTCATCAGTTGAGTTCTACACAAAACATAATACAAATATCCAGTTCCAGTACCAGTACGGAAAGAAATAATGGTAATTAGATTTGAAGTTTTTTAAAAAATTTTAATAATTTTTTCAACTTTTTCAATTATATTTTTAATTATTAATTTTATTTTCATTCAGGAATTCGTAGACAGCTTGATAGCAATTGAGAACACGAAATTTATGTTGCAATCACAAAAGATGCTAGTACGATGGTCAAACGGTTTAAAAGAATGGAAATTCTTAAACAGAAAAAGGGGTTAGAGAACGGTTCTCTGAAAAGGAACAAGTGCTTTGGATGATTTTTCTAGCAGGATTACTTTTTTATGCCGGAGCGGTTCTCCAAAAAAATTGTATCGGAAAAAGAATTAAAAGACCTGAATAACCAGGGCTTTTATTTTAAGTTTATGGGACGGGACCCAAATAGGTGGAATATGGCTTTGTTCGAGTTAATTCCAAATACGAGTATAGACTCGCAAGAAAAATTTTTAAAATAAAATAAAGTCAAAACAAAAATTTTTTTACAAATTATGAAAAATTTTACAGATTTTAAGTAAAAGAATGTTAAAAATTTAAGAATAATAATAAAAAAAAAAAGAAAATTTAAAGAATATTAAAAATTTTGTGTATTTAATTCTTTTTATTCAATTACATTTAATTTATTATGATTTTTTCCCCCTCTTTATAAATCGTATTAGTTATAAATTAGAGGATTTCAAGGTATTTTTAAAATAGTAAGGCACAAAATGAGCAGCAGGAAGGCAGTTGTAGCAGATTTGCAATTCATTGTTGGAAATAATAAACAATATTTCTTGAAGGAATTTGCTTTGATAACTGATGGGTCACTGATACCAATGCTGTTTATGTTTAAAGTACCTTATTCGTTCGAAGATTTAAATAGTGATGTTAAACAGCAAAATGAATTCAATAAAACACAAGTAAATGGTCTTAACTGGGATGATGGTTTTATAGAATATTCAGCAATTAAAAATACCTTAAAGGAACATTTAAATTCATTCGACGTCGTTTATGTAAAGGGGTACCAGAAAAAGGAATTTTTAGATAAATTTGTTTCGAGTTGAGTAGAAGTTATCAACTTAGATAATGACATTCCATCTCTTCAGAAACTAAGGAATTTCACAACCATTTGCCCTCACCATAACATTACTGAAAATTTAAAAAGATGTGCTGTAAAAAATTGTATGAATTTATATACGTATTTAATAAAAGAAAATAATTGGTTTTAAAAGATATTTGTTTTATTTATTGTTGATCAAGATAATTTTTCTGACAAAAACATAGGTATTTCATAAAATAGTCTGGAATAATTTCACTGAGCTATGTGTAAATTCATTGGAATGTAGAAATCTTCTTGTTCCAATCTTAGTTTATTCTTTTCAATACATCTCTCAAAATATTTGAATACATATTCTTATATATTAAGTTCAGCTCCGTTGTTATATGACATCACTGCTTGTATAAAGTCTAGCATAAGACAAAAGCGAGTGTAATCATCTAACTGCAATGTAAGTTTTTTAGTGCGCTCATCATGATTAAATGTTAGCGAAAATAATTTTGCATTTAATTTTGCTTGACTGTTCTTAAAGTCGTGATAAAATGTATACCACTCCAAATAATTCATTTGGCTTATGACTTTGTTTTGTCGTTAGAAAATTATTGATGCAGCAAAATTCTCAATATTAAATCCAATTTGAATTTTTATTGTTTGTTTTTTTATCCAAAAAATAAATATAGCTTAATAAAAGGTTCTGCGGTGGCTCCGCTTTTTCTGTTTTAAATACTTCTGAATTTGTAGATTGCTCCATTGTTTTGTTTTGGTTTAACTGATGAATTCTATTTTAGAATTTTGTATTTATAGTTTTTCTTCCACATTTTTTAAAGATTTTTCGGAATATTCTTTGTATTTTTTTATCGTTTTTAAATGGGGATGATGTGTCGAATAAATTAAGAAAATATTTTATGCTTTTACGGGAACTTCGCATCCATAGATATATACAACAGTAATGTCCGCAAACTGATGTTAAATAACTTTGTAAACACTTATTGTTGAAAATAAAACATGTCGATTGATTTTGTAGAAATTTTATAATCTTATTGTGAGCCAAAATACTAGGTTTTGAAACTTGTTTTGGCAATTGATCAAGAGCATAAACACCTCTAAATGTTTTATGTGTTAAGTTATTACATTTCAGCACCTTTGAAATCTGAAGTGTATTCATTTTCTTGCAAATATGAAATATCAATTAGTCGAGTATTTCCGCGTATAAATGTTGTTAAAAATTCTGCTTTAAGTTTTCCATTTGTTAAGACTATATCGAATTTTTCAAGCAAATTTATTAAGTTATTAGTTATTTTTTCATTATCGATATGTCCAAAAGAGTAATTCTCAATGTCTGTTCTTTGTAAATCTCTGACAGGAAACTTATACTTTAATTCTTTTACAATAGTTTTACATTTTTCTTTTATTCCAGCTACGGCAATATTTTTTACAAATATTGTATTGTTGTCGTCCGTACAGAACGATGAATCTACTAGAGCAAATACCATTTTCAAATGAATAGAAATAGTCTATTAAACTTCCTTTTATATGTTTACGTATACGTTACGATTTTTATCAATTTCGATATTGGCATCGAATTCTGCAAATACAATACAAGTTAATGTTGAAGTTAAACTAACTAAGTTAAGTTAGTTAGTAATAAAGACATGTATCAGTTCCCGAGCCGTCTGGGGATAAATCAAAAGCTAGTGTTGTACAACCTTTTGAAAAAAGTTCTTTTGAAATTTGATGTCCTCTATCAGAATGATGTATACCTGTTCCGCTAAATAATGTTAAATATGCACGAGAGTTACAAAGATTATTTGCTGTAAAACTTGTTTCAATTGCAGAGTTTGGTGTAGGCACTCCATTCACATATAATTGAAATTGTGTGAGATTTTGATGATCGAAATGGTATGGATTTTTTGATCTTTTACCATTAAAATTTTCATTATTAACCAAACCAAATACAAGAGCTTTTGGTATTTGCCCTATAAATATATTATCCAATGATATGTTGGAAGTGTTAGCTGGAATTGTAAATGTTTTGATTTCACTTCTCGTATAAAAATATTTTGCGTTAGCCTTTTCCAGTACAGTATTATGTGCTATCAATATGCTAGGATTAATTGTTAAATGGTTCATGTATAATGTAGCTTCGAGAATTTTTAAATAGCTTTCATCAGTATCGTTAAAGAAAATAAAAAAAATCTTGTTTCTCTAAGGCTAAAGCAATTCGAATGTCAACATTATTTAAAAGTAATTTGGGAGTATTGAAAAAATCTACATGTAATTTTCCCATTAATTCTATTATTGTAGAAATGTTGTATGATTTTTGTCTTGATTTAGAACCAGAATTGTTGAAATCATTTACATTTGGTTTATCCAATTCCCAACCAGATGCTTCCAGATGTGTTTGACTGGAATCTGTACCATAATTTAGTAATGTAGTTAAGTATGCTTTATAATGGTATAAGGAATCTGAAGGAGCGATGTTTTTTCCGTTTAAAGTTACATTAAATTGTTTAATTAAAGGGTGTAATAAATTGTTTACAACACTGGGCTGGGCAGCTGCTTTTGCTTCAGTTCCAGTTCCTACTTTATCGCTGGTACTCCAAACTGATCCATCTTTTTTTAATATTTGAACTTTAAATTTTTTGTATGTTGAGGATAAATCTCGATATGTATCTCCATTTCCAAGCGAAACAAATTCTATAGTTGAAGGTGATGCCTCTAAAGAAGCTAAAGGATTGTATGCTACCTCTTCTGAACGCAGAATACTTGATTGTACAGGTAATGAAGCAAAAAGATCAAGTTCAGATTTCATACATTCCATTTTTAATTTAATATATCGAGGTTTTACTTTGCAGTTTTCGTCGCTTTTTCGACTTCAAATGTGTCTTTTTAGAAACTGATCGTCTTTTTATAGTTCTTTGTCTTCGTCCACCATACATCGAATGCAGTTGGTTAATTACTGATTTTGGTAAATTTTTTATACCACCTTTGCTTTGATCAATTACAGCTTCTTTTATGTTTGCACCAGATCATTAAAAATATTATTACTTGTGTTTACAGCCTCTTTTTTATTTAAATCCCAACCTGATGTAAAAACTGGTTTAAAGTAACGAATTAAACTTCCGAATATATTTCCAAAACCACGACCTATTTGTATAGCTGGATAAAATTGTAATAAAGGTGCAATATCGTTTATCTCTCCACCTACTTGAGAGGAATAATATCTCACGTAAGCTCTTTCCATGTTTGATATGATATCATGTTTGAGTAGTAGTATTTATATTGTTTTTATGGCAATCAATGCTTTTTAAAGTGTAATACAATTTTCGTTGGATAGTAACTGGAAACAAAATTTATTCCATCGTCGTATTGGTTGCAAATTTTAATCGCTATCTTTTCAAAACAAGTTTTTTCTACAGGTATGTAATCGATGTTTTCAAATTCAATATTTGTAGATATTCTACAATTTTCTATGTTGATAGCTCTCAATGCACGGACTTTGCTACTTCCAAAAACAGATGATTGAACTATATCTGAATAAATCATTACCTTTCCACTTAATTCATCTTTATTATTAGCAACAGCTAATTTGAATAGTTAGGGTAATTTTGTTTTAAAACCTTTTATATTTTTTTTCTGTTGAAACTCATTATAACTCTGACTAACTTTTATATAGAAACTATCTTCATCAAAAGTCTGCGATATTCGAATTAAATCACTTCGGTTAGATTCTGACACTTTTTTAAATGTTACATCATCATAATTTTTAGGATTAGAGATATATGCCAAAACTTCATTAAAAAATTCTGTAAAAACCTGGTTTCGAGTAAATCCTGGATTAGGAGTTATATTTTTAATAAGTGTTGGCAAAAAATTAAACTTCCAATCATCCAAATGTAATTCCGAATCGTCATATGAATAATATGTGTAACTTATAGATTTAGTACTTTGATTTTTTCAAGAGGTTTTTTGATGTTTGTTACATAAACATTATACTCCCCAATATTGATAAAAGCACATTTCTCTTTGTTAAATCTTTCCGTTTGTAGAAAATCGTTCAGATAAATTTTTGAAAGACCTACTTTCCAGTTTGCATTTCTTAAATCAAAGTGAATAGGAAATTTATTTTCGAATGAAGCTAAAGTGTTGTCTGGAAACAGTTTAAAATTAGCATTACTAAACAATGTTAATAGAAGTCATCTTGACTATCCATTTTTGTTAACTTCTTCTAAAACATAAAATGTTGTACTATTTATATGTTGTCCATTCCGGTGTTGATGAAGTTCTTAATTTTGGACTTCTTGTTTTCGTATTTTGTTTCAGGAAACTGTGAAAGTATACTTGAGGAAATTGAACTGCCGGCCGGTCTTAGTGTCTTCTTTTTTCCAGGAGATGGTACAGCAACAGTAATTACATCTTCACTTGGTGTTTCAAACATTCGATAATCCGAGCTTAGAGATGGTCTTTGTATTAGTTTTTCGTCTTTCAGCATTTCTTTTTGAGCTAAATGAATTTTCATCATCTAAATCGTAATGTGTTAAATCGATATCCATATCTGAATGCTCTTTTTTAGGATCATATTCAAACACTTCATCAGTAACTAATGGTATAAAATTAGTGTGTGCTGATGTTGATTTGTATTCAGGTAATTCAGTTTCTGTATATGCATTTCGTTTAGAAAAGAATTTTGTTTCAGTGCCTCTATCAAATGTAGGATTATTAGCCTTTTCTGGTAATTTTTTCGCGTGTCTTTTGTTAATTCCATACGTGAGGAGATTTTGACGATATAAGTACCATTTTTGCAATGGTTTTAATTTCCTATCATACAAAACTTTTTTAATTTTCTGATCTAATAAATCCAAGTTTTTATCATCTTATCAATAATTTACTAAATTTTGAAAATATTTCTGGTGACATTACAATCATTCGCTGCATTATGTCTTACTCAGCAATTTTCCTAATACACCAGATAATATAGTTCCGATTAAAGTTGGTAAAAACCCACCATGTTGAACTAATATTTTTCGTTTGGCTTTTGTACTTTTCTTCGCACAGGCTAGAAATCTTTATTGCTTTTTATGTTTTTTTAATTTTGCTTTTTGTGCTGGTGATATTTTATTATTGCCATTTAATATATTAATTGCAATTTCAGCAATAGTTTTTATAATATCATCATCACAATATTTAAGAATATTTTCACGAAATTTCTTCTTGTTGCACTTTCCTAGTACATGTAATATATGTTGGTTTTTCTTCAATCGTTTCATACTTTTGACAGCTATTATTCAAATCACCCGTATCACAGAAGCATATACAATATTCTTTTGAAAAAATATTAGTTCTAATACGAAATAAATCGTTAATGTTTTGTCGTCGGCTTGGTGCTTATTTGTGACAAAAGCCATTTTATGAATTTTTGACTTAAGTATTGATTTTGGACGTCCTCTTTTCATATCTGCAATCCATTTTTTGATATCTCAATTAGTTCATGAGATAATCACTTGTCAATTTGTTCCATATCCATTTTTTTTAGGGATTTATAAGTACTTAATTGTGCCATATACTAAAAATTTGGATATGGCACAGAATATATATAGTATTAGGAAAAAAATTTTTGGTTTGCGCTTATTTGGTCCATGTAATTTAGTAATTAACATGGATCAAATACTTATAATTATTGGTTTGGAATTATAATGTTCCATGAACATAGATATTTTGAACACAAAGTTAAAATGCCGTGGATATGTTACAAATAAAATTATAACTTGTTGATGCAGGTTTGTTCCACGTATATAAGAAAAAAGTATATCTACTTTTTTCACTTATTACGTGGAACAAATAAAATTGAAATTTATTTGTGTAGTGTAGTGTGTACGTTTGTTCCACGTACATAGCAACGTCAGATGAAAGAATTTGTATTTATATAAAGCTGAATGCAAAATTTTTTTTTAGTATGCTTCGAACAGTCTTGGAGTAGGGATGTTAATATTATTATTTTTTTTAATTAAAAAAAAATTTTATTTATATTTCAAAAGCTATGGCTTCTGTTTCCGTTTGTGATAATGAATCACCTGCTCCTTCTATAGCTTCAGATTTATTAAGGTACCTAATATATACAAAATTTAATGTCTTAAAAACTCTTTACAACTGTTTTTATTCTGTTTCTTGTTTAGGATTGGACGAGAAATTTTCAATTCAAGCTCCGAACAAATTAATCATGAAGAATCCAGTTCATCTTCAGATTTAGATTTTTCAAGTAATTATATAGTGGAATATTTTTTAATTTCCCTGTATTTATATTTTTAAAATTTTGAACTATATTTTAAATTGTTTTATAGGTGATGATATAACTAAAGATCCTAACTTTAATCCTGAAAATATATCAGAAACAGTACTAAGAGACTTAACATCTAATTCTACTAACCCAACTACAGATCCTAACTTTAATCCTGAAGATATATCAGAAGCAGAACTAAGAGACTTACCGTCTAATTCTAGTTTTACTAGTAAATTTCCTAAATATTTTGTTGCTGATTGTAATTTAAAAAAAAATATTTTAAATTGCAGATTCAGAAAATTCATCTCCAAAGTTGACAAAAAAAAGAAAAGTTAATCGTGATCTTTGGCACCGTAATATAAAAAAAAAGTTGCGGGAGTCAGGAAAAGCGTATATGAATTGGAAAAACATTGAAGTTCCACCAAAAAATTTGAAACCATCTTGCAAGCATACTTGTTTCTATCTTTGTACCAAAAATTTTACAGAAAATGAAAGGTTAGACATTTTTCAAAAATTTTGGAATGTTTCAGAAGAAGAAAAGTCTAAATTTTATCATCAGTTTGTTAGAAGAAAAGAAGTTTCACGTCGTAGGGTGAAAGAATCTGCAAAGAAATCGTTTTTCTTTTTGTATTATCTACAAAACGCGAACCAACAAACTCACAGAGTTTGCAGAACTTTCTTTTTAAACACTCTCTGTATATGAAAACGAAGGATATATTATTGTTTTAAGGAAAAAATGGACCAAGAGACAGGAGTACCTTTACCGTTTACACGAGGTAAAAACATTAAAGTTTCTGTCCCACAAGCACAAATAAAAGGGGTTAAAGATCATATTGAAAGTTTCAGCACTGTACCCTCTCATTACTGTCGTTCTTCTTCACAAAAACAGTATTTAGAAAGTAATTTTAATGTAACAAAAATGTATCAACTGTATATAGAAACCAATGATAATCCTGTCAAATTAAGCATGTACCGTAATATTTTCAATACCAATTATAATATTTCGTTCCATAAACCAAAAAAAGATATATGCGACAAATGTTTTTTGTTTGATCAGAATTATAATCCTAGTGAATTAGAAAAGTTGACTTACGACACTCACATTAATGAAAAGCGAGCTTGCAAAGTTGATCGAGATATAGACAGGAAGAATATAGATCCTTTCCATTGCATTCTTTGCTATGATTTGGAAAGAGTACTGGGTTTACCAAAAGAAAATGCTTCTAGTTTTTATTATAAAAGTAAACTGAACGTTTTCAATTTAACTGGAACCGTAACTATACCAAACAAACATACAATTACATATTGCGCAATATGGACTGAGGCACACAGTGGTCGCACTGGAAATGATATAACTAGTGCATTAATAAAAATTTTAAGTCAATTATTAAAAGATTTTCCAGATCTTAGAACAATTACACTTTGGAGTGACTCCTGTGTTCCCCAAAATCGTAATAAAATTAATACAACGGCAATTAAAATGTTCTTACATTTAAATGAAAATTTACTTGTTATAATTCAAAAGTTCTCTGAACCGGGTCACTCTTGTATCCAAGAAGTAGATTGTGTACATTCAGCAATAGATCGAACTATAAAAAACATAGAAATCAACAGTCCTCTACATTTAATTAGACTTTTAAAACATATCAATGCACCAAAAATAAAACTTCACATTTTACAAATGACAAAATCAGATTTTAAAAATTATTCTGTTCTTTCAACAAAATTAAACTTCTCCAAAGTACCATTTTTCAAAATAAAAATGCTTTTATATCAAAAAGACGATCCGGGAATTTTTTCAATTAAATATAAAACTTCATTTCGGGAAACTGAATATAAAACTATCGCTTTAAACATAAATCCAACAAGCAAAAATTTGTCAACTCCAAAAAATTTGTTTTATTCTAATTTAAAATGTTTAGAACCACGGACTCTGTCGAAAGAAAAAATTAAGGACATCAAAGATCTCTTTCCTTTCATTCCTCAAGAAGACCAGTCTTATTTTCGTGCATTATTAAAAATTAAGTAATATTTATCAGCTAACAATTTATTGAATTTAAAAAAAAATGGATTAAATATTTTTTATTTTGTTTTTTTATGCTTTGAAAAGCTGTGATTTTGTTTTTATGTAAAGTTAAATTAAAAATTCAATTAAATATTTTTTATTTTATTTAAAATATGTATAAGTTTAAATTAAAAAAAAATGGATTACATTTTTTTAATTTTGTTTTTTTATGCTATGAAACCTGTGATTTTGTTTTAATGTTAAAAATTTAGAAAAAAAAATGAATTAAATATTAATAAATTACTTTAACAAAATATGGTGTTTTATGTATTATAATATATTATCTGTCAGGTCCAAAAAAATAATTAGTACAACTACATAATATATAAAATTATTTATTAAAATTAATATTTGCCCACTGGGAAAAATTAAATCATAATATTTATTATTATATTGAATCGAGTTATATTCGAGGTTAATTTGTGATATGTACATATTATGTAATCACACTGACTAAGACTAACCATTATCATCGATTGAAATCAGTGCTGGTTTGTTCCATCTATTGTTCCACGTCATACAAGACGAACAAATCGATTAAAAAATGTGAATATGGAACAATTTGACTTTGGTCTGTTTTCTTTTAATTTCAAATATTTTTTTAATTTAGTTCTAGGAAGAATTTAATTTTTATGTAATTTTGATCTAAAAGAACTATATATAGTTTACTGTTAATTTAAAAAAATTCTATCGAGCGGTTTTTTTTTTATAGCACTTCAAACTTTAATATCGATTTACTCGAAAACTAGTTTTTATCAAATGTCACAAACTAGCACTTATGCGACGTTGTGTTAAATCCAACACCATATAACCATGCGGTTTTGATGTTGACTAATTATATACTCTCAAGAAACCCTTTATATTTTCTGGATATAGTTGCCTAGCAAGAGAAAAATCTGTAATTTGTCTCTAAGGTTTTGAAAAGCACTAAATATTTACAATTTAATGAAATATCTCTTGAAAATTTCCCCTGATGAAAAACGTTTTGCGTTAACAATATAATAGATAAATTACGATGGTGTGAACCTTTAGTAAATAGTTCGCATACCTGTTTATTTGCAGAATCTAACATTAAATCATCTAAAACAATTAATGTAGGTTTATTTTCATTCTCACTAAATTTTTCCGGAATACTGGTAAAAAATGTTATTTCAGGAAAATCTATATTTTTCGGAATAGCTTAAATTTCAGGGTTACACCATTTTATTGTTTCAATTTTTGGATGTATCAATCTGTTAATATTTTTAATTAAGTTGCACATAAATGTTGTTTTTCCACATCCAGATAGTCCCGCCACCATCATGGATGATTAAAATATATCATTATTGGTTCGCGTTTTAAAAATCAATAAAAGATAATTGGATTTGTTCAAATATATAAAAGCAAAAACGTGTATAGCTTATTCTCATTTTGAAAGATGGAGGTGAAGGAAGTGGAAGAGTTTTAAAAATTATATTCCTCTGTCTTATTAAATGAGCATAAGCAACGTATTTCTCACATGTATAAATACATTCAAGAATTTTCAACAACAGAAAAATTTACGTCAATTTACGGAACTCACTTTGCTCTTTGTCCTTGGGCTTACGATACCTCGTCATCTGGACAGTTACATGTAACTGTTGCTCTATAGAAAATTATAAAATAGAATTGAAAAATCTGATTAAATGTTACAAATATAATGTCAAGAGCACAAATAGTATCGGAAATACATAGACCAGCCAGACGAAACTTCCGTCGAAGGAAATTTATTCAAAAAGGTTTAAACGATACATGGCAAATCGATTTAGTAGAAATGATACCATATTATACTTCGTATACAAAGGAAATAAATATTTATTAACTGTAATAGATATCTTTTCGAAATATGCTTATGCTGAGCCAATTAAAACTAAAAATGCTAATAACGTTTTACTGGGCATGCAAAACATTTTTAAAAGTGCTGGAACACTCCCAAAAAATATTCAATCCGATCAAGGTAAAGAGTTTTTTAACAAAGAATTTAGAAAACTTATGGAAATAAAAAAAATTAATCATTATCATACATATTCTGAAATAAAAGCATCCATAGTAGAACGTATCAACCGTACTTTAAAAAATGCAATGTGGAAGCAGTTTAGTTTTCAGGGTAATTATAAATGGATATCCATTTTGCCCTCACTTATTGAGAAATGCAACTCAACATATCATCGTACAATTAAACTTCAACCTAAAAAAGTTACAAATGCAAACGAGAAATATATTTTGAAGAATATTTAAATGCAGCCGAAATTTTATAAGAAAGCAAAATACAAAGTTGGCGATTATGTACGTATAAGTAAATACGAAGGAAACTTTGCAAAAGGTTATCAACCAAATTGGTCAACAAAAATATTTACAATTAATGAAGTAAAACGCACAGACCCAATTACTTACAATTTACTTGATTATACAAAAACACCAATTTCAGGTTCTTTTTACGAGCCTGACCTTACTCGAGTAAAAAATCCTGACACTTTTCTTGTTGAATAAATATTGAAAAGAAAAGGAAATCAGATTTTTGTTAATTGGTTAGGTTTTGATAAAAATCACAATTCTTGGGTAAATAAAAACGATATTATATGAAACTAATTTGCTTTTTTATTTTTATTTTTTATTATTTTTGTTTTTTTTTTTGCACATTTATTGTTAGCCATAACTCACCTCAAAATTTGCAATGTAAAAATACCAATGGTTGACGTTTATTTATTCGCAAAATAGTTAATATAATAAATCAATTTACATTAACATAAATTCATAGCAAACACCTGGATTTTTTCTTTAAAAATTTTTTCTGCAATTAACATAACTATTAATCAATAAATACATTTTTATACCCTACACCTATAGAATTGGTAAAGGGGTATATTATCTTTGGTATGGTGTTTGTAACCACCTAAAGGAAGCGAGCTAGATATGGAAAAGTATATATATTTGTGATCAGCGTGACCGCCTTAGTCGATATAGCCATGTCCGTCCGTCCGTCCGTCCGTAGGCACGATAACTCAAAAAAATAATGGAGCTATCTTGATGAAATTTTAACTGTAGGTTACTAGGACTAAAAGTACGGCGGGGATTGCATATGGGCGAAATCGGCCCATGGGTTTGGATTCTGGACCTTTTAATCGGTTTCAGGGCTAACGAACAAATATAAAAAATCACGATAACTCAACAACTAATGACGCTATCTTCATCAAATTTGTGCTGTAGGTTACTAGTAATGAAACTACTTCGGGAATTGCGTAAGGTCGGGATTGGACCATGCGTTCGGAACCTAGAACTTTTTGATCGAATTTAGGCCAAACGAGCATAATTCCGAAACCAATGAAGATAGAACTCCCAAATTTAGTATCAGGGTGTCCCTTCCTATTTCCTAAGTGTCTTGTGAATTTGGGTTCCATTGCAGTAGTGGGTCGGGGACCAGCCACACATTTCCGAAGACCTTAAAGCATATCTTTAAAATTAATAAAGATAACAACTTGAAAAAATGTAGAAGCTTCCAATTTGCCACAAGGGTGTTCTTTACTATCTCTTGCGTGTTCCCCTAATTTGGGATCAATTGGAATGGTGGTTCTGTACCCCTCTCAGACCTCCCTAGTTTTAAAGGCTTATAATCGAAATTACTAAAAATAGTTACTTAAAATTAGGATAGACCGTTCAAATTGTGTACAAGGGTTAACTAGTACTATAAGTAAAGCGCGGACTATATAAGGGCGAAATCAGCCCAACGGTTCAGATTCCGGACCTTTTAATCGATGTCAGGGCTAAGGAACATATATAAAAAATCACGATAACTCAACAACTAATGAGGCTATCTTCATGAAATTTGTGCTGTAGGTTATTGGCAGCGAAACTACGGCGGTGATTACGTACGGTGAGGATTGGACAATGGGTTCGGAACTTAGAACTTTTTGATCGAATTTAGGCCAAACGAGCATAATTCCAAAACCAATGAAGATAGAACCTCCAAATTTGGTATCAGGGTGTCCCTTCCTATTTTGTAAGTGTCTTTGAAATTTGGGCCCCATTGGAGTAGTGGATCGGGGACCAGTCACTCAGTTCCGAGGACCTTAAAGCATATTTTCGAAATTAATAAAGATAGTAACTTGAAACAAATGTAGAAGCTTCCAATTTGCCACAAGGGTGTTCTTTACTATTTCTTGCGTGCCCCCCTAATTTGGGATCAATTGAAGTGGTGGTTCAGAACCTCTCTTAGACCCCCCAATGTGTAAAAGCTTATCATCGAAATTAATAAAACTAGTAACTTAAAATTGAGATAGAGCGTTCCAATTGTCTACAAGGGTTAACTAGTATTGAAAGTATGACGGGACTGCATATGGGCGAAATCGTACCATAATTTCGGGTTCTGGAACCCTTGAAAAGTTCAAGGACTAACAAACATATATCTTACAAACACCATAACTCAAAAAATAATGCCGGTATTTTGATGAAATTTAACAGTAGGTTACTAGTAATAAAAGTACCATGGGAATTGGTTGTGGTCGAGTTGAAGCCAAAGAAAATATTTCCTATGTCCTATGTGCCTCCGAAATCTAGACTTAATTGTAGTGGTCCAGCTATGTTCAAAGGTACTTGCTGCATTTATGTAAAATTTATTTTTATATTTAAATGAATTATATGAAAAGGTGTAAATTTTTAATTGTATTTTAGAAATACATTTATTGCATATTTTGCGTTTATAAGCTTTTCTATTAGGTATATAAACTAACCATTTAAAATAATTGCAATTTTTAAAAATTTGGATTATTAAATATATTATGCTTTGATTATCTTTTTATCACAAAATTTAATAATTAGAATTTTTTCATTTTGTAATTGAATTGGAATAAATATATTTTCATTTATTTCAAGTTTATTTGTTTTTTAATATTTTTAAATAGATAAATTAGTAAGAATTTGTAGTATTTTTTAATAGATAGGGTAATTAGAAAATGTTTTTAGTATTATACAGTTAATTTGGTTAGCTATGTCTTACGATCAAATTAATAACAGCTTCTATGGTGTTAAAATGATTTATGGATATGTCCTTAAATTTGAACCAAATAGGTGTAGGGTATTTCTAAGTCGGTTGCACCGACTGACTCTTTCTTTACTTGTTTTAATTACTTTAAAACTAAGATACAATATCAAGGTAAATATCTGCATTTTATTTATCTCATAAATAACAACTGCATTCTTGTGTTAATATTACGTTAAAATAACTGATTGACCGTGAAAGCTTTTTATTAAACAAAAATAAAAATCTTATTATTTACAATAATCTATGTTACTCTATAATATTACAACAAGATCATTGCACTTACTTGTATTATTTACAAAAGCTTTTTCCGGAAACTAATCATGCAACCGGTAAAAATTCTACTCACCTCTTTAGGTCATTGCACTATCTACTTGTTCTACATTATCTAGTTTATTTACAAAAGCTTTTTCCGGAAACTAATCATGCAACCGGCAAAAATACTACACACCTGTTTAGGCCATTGCACTATCTACTTGTTCTACATTATCTAGTTGACCTTCTATAACACTGGCGCCATACATTACGTTTGCTGCCATACAACTTCTTGTTTTATATGAATTACTTTATGTCAATATTAGTTAACTTGAATCGCCAACGGCGCCGTGAAATAAAGCCATACGAAATAAAGCCATATCGCCAATTTTTTCGCGTATGGCTTTTTTTTCGCATTTAAAAATGTAATTTTATTTGTGAAAATAGAAGCAATTTAATTTTCCAAACTTTTTTATTTAAATAGTTAGGAAGGAGTTTTAGAGTTGGTTTCAAAAGCAGGGTTTTACGCTTTTTCCAGAATATTTATATATGTGTATATGTGGGATTCTCAATTAGGAGGGATTTTAGAGTTGGATTCAAAAGCAGGATTGCCGCTTTTTCCAGAATATTTATATATGTGTATATGTGGGATTGTTAGTTGGATTCAAAAGCAGGGCTTTACGCTTTTTCCAGAATATTTATATATATGTGTATATGTGGGATTCTCAATTAGGAGGTATTTTGGAGTTGAATTTTGGAGTTTGGAGTTGGAAACCTGTTATTATATCGCAACCAAAGTATCTTATTTAGCTATTGCACTATTTGGAGTGAAAATCAACTTGTAAAATTCGACACAAATCGGAAACAAAAAATTTTTTGTAAGTCCGCCGCACCGGAATGGGTTAATATGTTCCAACCATCGTTATTTAACTCAATCGGTTAGTTAAGAGGAACATTCAGTGTTACAGAATTACTCATTTAAACCACACGCTTTTCGCGAATTTTCGGTTTTTATTAATTATTTAAAATAATAAGAAACAATACAATTAAATTTGAAAATTTTTTATTATAGTGTCTTTTTTTTTCGAATTAACAAAAAAAAATAAAAATTAAATTTTTATTGTGGTGCAACTGTTGTATGTAATTTAATACTCATAATTTTAAGTTGTTAACTTAATTTTTATAAACTTTTTTATATTTTATTATTTGCTTTTACATATGCTTAAAAGTATTTTCATCACTTTCATTGAGTAATTAAAAATTATAAACTTAAAATTATTAAAGTGAATAAACTTGGTTAACCTTTTTTTTTTTTGTCGTGTTATAATTTTAATTTCAAAATGGGGTACAAATGCGATTTGGAGAATTGTTTCGATTTTGAGAAAAAAAAGTAAATTCGTTTTATGCAAAGCCTTTTGTAGAAGAAAGTTATTAACGGCTGGGTGGCACAGTGGTTGAGTGCCGACCTTTTGAATTCTAGTGAAAGTGAAAAAACTTTTCTGGTTTTCGACTCGACTCAGCTACCATTCGCCTTTGGGTTCAAATTAATGGCATAATAAATAATTAATAATCATATAATTTTAATAAAAAATACATTAATATAAATATATAAACAAATAATTTAATTGAATAATATAACTCGCAGATATAGAATACTATATAACTCAAATACAAAATATTACAACATAAACAAAAAATAAAATTGTAAATGTTGAAAATCTAAGACGTTTCTACATGTTATAAGACCTAGTACTATCTTATGTTTAAATTGTATGTGGAATTCAGTAAGACCAATTCTAATAACACGAATATAATATGACCCCCTGTTCCTACATGTACCTAAAGGTGGAGGAGTAATAATCGCAATAAAAAACTCACTGTGTTTCTCAGAATTGACATGCTCTCAAACTGAATTAATTGAATATACTAAAATTTTGGCTATTAAAGTTGAATTGCAATCCAATAATTTATTCATCATTAACTGTTATATTTCTTCAGCTTGTAATCTTGAACTTTATTCTAAATATTTATGAGTAATTGAGTCATATATTAGTAAAATCAACGCAAATTATGATATCATCCTATGTGGTGATTTTAATTTACCTAATATCATGATGAAGAGCCTTACTACGTACCAAAAGAACTGAGTTTTAATATCGAGTGCTTAGTAATTGATTTTTTTAACTCCTTTAACTTTCCACAAGTATCTTCGATATTCAATTATAGAGGTAATCAATTGGATCTTATTTTCACTACGAACTGGAACGATTTGATTATTCCTGATTGGTCTATTGAATTAGTCAAAATCTATCCTTATCACCCTCCTATTTGTTTTTCCTTTTGTTCTTTATCCCCTATGAAAGCCAATTTTGATGATATTAAAAATTTTTTAACTCAAATAATTTTTCATTTATTCCCTCCTAATTTAAATGATTCAGTTAGTAACTTCTATGGAATTATTCTGTCTTCTATTTTTCAATTGTAGTTGATACTACTCCCACTCTGTTTAATGAATTTAAATTATTGGCTGATAATCTTTATTCAAATTATGTTCGTAACATATCATCGAATATTAACGCCAATCCAAAACAGTTTTGGAAATTTGTAGGCGATCAATATTCAGTCTTTTTTAATTGTAAAAATTCTGTTTGTAATGACTCCAAAATTATTTCTGAATTTTTTCACGAATTTTTTTCTTCCAGTTACTCTACTTCAAGCTTTTCTTTAAATGAAGCAAAATTTTTCTCATCTAGAAAATTTTCCGAAAACTACACTTACTAATATTAATACAAACTCTAACATGG
Organism: Dolichopus griseipennis; assembly: GCA_963082915.1. Taxonomy (NCBI): domain Eukaryota; kingdom Metazoa; phylum Arthropoda; class Insecta; order Diptera; family Dolichopodidae; genus Dolichopus; species Dolichopus griseipennis. The sequence continues at coordinate 37,578,915 of OY720444.1, read as the reverse complement.
TATTTAATTATCTAAATAATATTGATGATAATCCTAGTCCTAGAATTGATGGTATCCCTAACTTATTTTTAAAAAACTGCGCTGCCTCTTTGGCTTTTCCACTTTCCACCATATTTAATGGTACATTAGCTACTAGGGTTTTCCCTTTTATTAGACATAAGATCATAAAAATGACGTTACTAATTATCGACTTATAGATATTCCAAAACTTTTTAAATTAATCGTTTTCGATTCTATTTATGATCACTACGTCATCTTTTTACCGCCGTATCAACATGGCTTTGTGAAAAATAAGTCAACTGTTACTAATCTTCTTGAGGCAATATCAATTTGTCTTAAAAATATGGAGGATGGCTTTCAAACTGATGTAACTTACACCGACTTTAGTAAAGCATTTGATCTTTCTCCTCACAATATTATCATTCTTATATTAAAAAAATTAGGTTTTCCCTCATTCTTTATAAATTGGATTTCCTCATATATTTCAGATCGCAGCTATTCAATTCTATTTAGATCTATAATTTCGACCCAATTCTTGGGTCTCACTGGGGTTCCTCAGGGTAATCATCTTGGCCTTTTATTGTTTATTATTTTGATAAAAGACGTTACTTCTTTAATTTACAACAGTCACATAAAAATATATGCCGATGATATGAAGATTTTAAAAAAAATTAAATCATAAGATGATTCGTTAGCTTTACAAGATGATTTAAATCATTTTCATAACTGGTGTATTAATAATAACCTTCTTCTTAACGTAACTAAATGTGCTTTTATTTCTTTTACACTTCGTTTAAATCCATTATCATATACTTATTCCTTTACTAACCAAACTATTCTATCTGATGCTTTAATTAAAGATTTGGGAGTATTTTTTGATAGTAAACTATCATTTTAACCTCATTATACCTATATATTAAATAAAGCAAATTCTATGCTGTAAAACGATCAAAAGCTTCTAGACTCCGAACTCATTGTCTGAACTCGGCCAGAAAAAATTCCCATGGTACTTTCATTACTAGTAACCTAGAGTTCAAATTTCATTAAAATAGCGGCATTATTTTTTAAGTTATACTGCTTGTAAGATATATGTTTGTTAGCCCTTGAAATTTTCAAAGGTTCCAGAACCCGAAACCATGGTACGATTTCGCCCATGTGCAGTCCTCGTCATACTTTCGATACTCGTTAATCCTTGTACACAATTGGAACGTTCTATCTTAATTTTTAGTTACTATTTTTATTAATTTCGATGGTAAAATTTTAAACCTTGCGGGGTCTAAGAGGGGTACTGAACCACCAATTTTGGAGATCCTATCTTCATTGGTTTCGGAATTATGCTCGTTTGGCCTAAATTCGATCAAAAAATTCTAGGTTCAATCTCAAACCCATGGTCCAAACTCGAACGTACGCAATCCCCGCCACCAGTTCCAGTACTGATAACCTACAGCACAAATTTAATGAAGCGTCATTAGTAGTTGAGTTGTCGTGATTTTTTTTAAGGCTCGTTAGCCCTTAAACCGAATAAAAGGTCCAGAATCCGAATTCATGGTCCGACTTCGCCCATTTGCAATCCCCGTCGTACTTTCTGTCCTAGTTAAAATTTCATTAAGATAGCTCCATTATTTCTTTAGTTATCCTGCGTACGGACGGACGAACGGACATAGCTTTATCGACTCTAGCTCACTTCCTTTAGGTGATTACAAGCACCATACCAAAGTTATACCTCTTTACCTATTCTATAGATATAGGGTATAAAAAACATTTTCTAATTATTTTATCAATTCAAAAATGTTAAAAATTCTTACTAATTTATGTATTTAACAAGTAAAGAAACAGTCAGTCGGTGCAACCGATTTAGAAATACCCTAGACCTATTTGGTTCAAATTTAATGGGAAGTCCATAAGTCATTTTAAAATCATAAAAGCTTTTATTAGTGTGATCGTAAGACATGGCTAATCAAATTTACTTTATAATACTAAAAACATTTTCTAATTACTTTATCAGTTCAAAAATATTAGCAATTTTTACTAATTTATCTATTTAAAAATATTAAATAACAAATTAGGTTGAGATAAATGGATTCGTAAAATGGAATTACGAAATTACATATTTAAAACTTTCATCCAAATCAATAAAATTTTACGCACGTGCAGTAATTGCTCCTTTTCAGGATTTTTAGCTGTAGTGCATTTACTGTTGAGTGATTTAGTACCCTTGATTAATTATTTCAATTTTCAATAATTTTTAAATTTATTCTTTTAATTTACTTATTTATTAATGTTCTATATAATTAAACTCATTCGAAAGAAATATTAATTTGTAATAATATAAATATAAAAGTTTATATATTTTCATCGTTTTTAATGTTAGTTAAAACCATTAATGCTTTCATTAGCTTTTTATCACAAAATTTAATAATCAAAATATGCAACAAATGTATTTCTAAAATACAATGATAAATTTAGGTCTGTTCATATAATTAATTTTAATACAAAAATAAATTTTACAACTTAAGTACCCTACACAATTTCTTAATTATACAAGTATATTAGCTATGGTAATAATTCATATAGATATGATAAAAAAAAAAAAAAAAATCATATAAAAAAAAATAAAAACAAAAAAAATTATACATAATATGTTTAATAGTAAAACTCTTAGCCTTTTACAAATATAAAAGTGTTAAATAAGAACGTAAATAGGAAATAGTGTATCAAATTTAATTTTTTTATTTTTATTAATTTCGATTATATTATGCTTTATGGTCTTGGGAGTAGTGGGGGTGGTACGCAAACCGCTATTCCAATTTATCCAAAATTTAACGTAGGTACACAAAACAAATTAAAACAAGTAAAGAAACAGTCAGTCGGTATAACCGTATAACAACTATTTGGTACAACACCTAGTCAGTCGGTATAACACCTATTTGGTTAAAATTTAATGGCAAGACTATAAGTCATTTTAAAACCAAAAAGCTGTTATTAGTTTGATCATAAGAATCAAATTTAAAGCTTCTATCTTCATGAATTTCGGGGATAAGATTTTTAATTTTTGGATTTCTTAGGAGCCACCTGAACCACCACTACAATTAAGTCTAAATTTCGGGGACACATAGGAATTAGGAAATATATTCTTTGGCTTCGAAATTTTACTTGTTTGGCCTCAGATCGATCAAAAGCTTCTAGAATCCGAACTCTTTGTCCGAACTCGACCATAACCAATTTCCATGGTGCTTTCATTACTAGTAACCTAGAGTTTAAATTTCATCAAAATAGCGGCATTATTTTTTAAGTTATACTGCTTTTAAGATTTATGTTCGTTAGCCCTTGAACTATTCAAAGGTTCCAGAACCAGAAACAATGGTACGATTTCGCCCATTTGCAGTCCCCGGCATTCTTTCAATACTAGTTAACCCTTATAAAAAATTGGAACGTTCTATCTTAATTTTAAGTTACTATTTTTAGTAATTTCGATTATAAGCTTTTAAACCTTCGGAGGTCTAAGAGGGTTACTGAACAACCACACTAATAGATCATAAATTAGGGGGACACACAAGAAACAGTAAAGAACACCCTTGTGCCATATTTGAAGCTTTTATATTTTTTCAAGTTGCTGTCTTTATTAATTTTAAAAAAATACTTAAGGTCTTCAGAAATGTGTGGCGTTCCCAGACCCCCTACTAAAATGGGACCCAAATTTCAAGGACACTTAGGAAATAGGAAGGGACAGCCTGATACCGAATTTGGAGGTGTTTTGCCTAAATTCGATCAAAAAGTTCTAGATTTCGAACCAATGGTCGAATCTCAACCTTACCCCATACCCGCCTTAGTCTTATTTCTAGTAATCTACAGCACGAATTTTATGAGACAGCGCCATTAGTTGTTTAGTTATCATGATTTTTTGTATATGTAGCCCTTGGACCAATTAGAAGGTCCAAAATCCGAACCCGTGGGCCAATTTCGCCCCTTTGCAATCCCCGTCGTACTGTTAGTCCTAGTAACCTACAGTTAAAATTTCATCAAAATAGCTCCATAATTTTTTGAGTTATCATGCCTACGGACGCACGGACGGACATGGTTATGTCGACTCAGGAGGTCACGCTATTATACAAATCACAAATATATATAATTTCCCATATTTCTGAATTTGAAATCGACAAGAACCAATTCCGAGGTACTTTAATTACTCGTAACCTAGAATATAAGTTTCATCAAAATAGTGTAATTAGTTTCTGAGTTTTGGTGTTTTTAAGATATACGTTTGTTACCTTGTGAACTTTTCAAGGGTTCCAGAACCGGAAACCATTGTACGATTTCGCCTATATGCACTCCCACTCATACTTTTAACACCAGTTAATTCTTGTACACAATTGGAACGTTCTATATTAATTTTAAGTTACTATTTTTATTAATTTCGATTTCGAAAAGCCTTTCAACCTTTAGAGATCTAAGAGTGGTACCTGAACCACCACTCCAATTGGTCACATTAAAGGAACACGTAGGAAATAACAAAGAACAGCATTGTGCCAAATTTGAAATTTCTACATTTTTTGAAGTTACTATCTCTATTATTTTCGAAAACATACTTCAAAGTCTTCGAAACTATGTGGATGTTCGCCGACCCACAATTTCAATTTGTTCCAATTTTCGTGGACACTAAGGGAATAGAAAGGGACACCTCGATACCGAATTTGGAGCTTCTAACTTCTTTGAATTCGGAGTCATGCTCGTTTGGCCTAAATTCGATGAAAAAGTTCCAGGATCCGAACCCATGGTCCGATTTCGCCTATAAGCAGTCAACGCCGTTCTTTCAATACTAGTGAATCCTTGCATGCAATTAAAACGTTTTATTTTATTTTTAAGCTATTTTTTTTAATTATTTCAATAATATGCTTCAAAGTCTTAAGAACTTTGTGGATGGTCCCCGACCCACGGTTCCGATTGGTCCTAAATTGCAAGGACTCTAAAGACATAGGAAGAGATACCAAATATGCAGGTTCTATCTTAATTGGATCCGGAATTATTCTTCTTTGGCCTAAATTCGATCAAAAACTTTTAGGTTCCGAACCCATGGTCCGATCCCTCATATAAAATTTGGAGTCAACCTTTTCTAATTTAGAGTAAAGTAAAGCAAAAATCTATAAAACACTGCTGTGCGTAAAATTGGACGTAGTTTGCTTCCAAAACTTTTTGACAATCGTCGGGCCGGCATGGGCTAACAAATTCCAAGTCAGTTAATAGAGTTAACACCATTCTCAAAACGGAACACGTATACAAAATTTGAAGAAAATCGGTTGAACAGTTTCTAATTTAGAGTAAAGTAACCAAAAAATCTGTAAAAAACTGCTGAGTCGCAATGGGTTAACGGTGTCAGCTCAATTCTCAAGGAGAATCACGTATACAATTTGAAGTCAATCGGTCAAACCGTTTTCGTTTTAGAAGAAAAAAGTTTAAACGCGTGTACCACAGCCCCAAATTGGTGGTGCGTTAGAGCAAAATTTTTGTCCTACGATTTCTTTCCGTACCCAAAAACCTACATACAAACAAACTTTCTCTTTTACGAGTATGTATATGGATAGACAGATAAAGTAAAAAATATTATACTAAGTTCTTCAAAATTTTAGTTTTGAACTGGTACATTTTTTACCTTGTTAGCTGTTATGTTATTTGCAATTGGAATTTCAAGCCCGAAAATTAGTTCTTAACATAAATAGCAAGAGAACTTTTTGTTTCTTGAATTTTAAATGAATTTATTTCGAACATGTCTATTTCTTCCGGTTGAAGAATAGATCTGCTCATAATTTGCTGTTTAGAAAAAAATTGCTTTCATGAAATTTTTCTAGTTCTTTGATTTTTGTTTATTAAAATTTTAAAAAATTTAAATTGTTTAATTAATATTTTACTATCCAAAGAAACATCGTCTAAAAGTTTATCAATCATTATAAAATTTTTATACCCGTATGACTATATAGTCAAAGGGTATAATAAATTTGTCATTACGTTTTTGACGCAGAGAAGGAGGGGAGGTAGATATAGACTCAAGTGTATGGATCGGATCACAATCAAAAAATAAATCGATTTAGCTATGTATGTCCGTCCGTCCGTCCGTCCGTCCGCACTATAACTCAAAAACTATGGAAGCTAGGATCTTGCAATTATCGCAAATTCGTTTTTTTGCAATAGCCGTCGTAGCTATTTAAATCAAGCCATTTTGGTCCTTGGGTTCGGGTAGCTGCCATACAAGTTCTTTTTTTATATGTCTATTACTCTGTACCTATTACAGCTGCGTGTCTGTAATTTTGCCAAAAGTGGTTTAGTTTTATAGCCAAAGTTTCTGCAAAATTTGGTTGGTCTACTGCAATGGGTTCGAATAGCTGCCATACAACTTCTTATTTTATGTGAGCATTACTCTATACCTATTGAAGCTGAGTGTCTGAAATTTTGCTAGAAATAGTTTAGTATAATTACCAAAGTTTCTGCAAAATTTGGTCGGTCTACTGCAGTGGGTTCGAGTAGCTGCCATACACCTTCTTATTTTATATGAGTATTAGTCTATACCTATTGATGCTAGGTGCTGCAATTTTCTCAAATATAGTTTAGTATAATGGATAAAGTTTCTGCAAAATTTGGTTGGTCTACGACTGAGGGTTCGAGAAGCTGCCATACAATTCCTTCTTTTATATGAGCATTACATTACACTTAATAAAGCTGTATGTTTAAAATTTTGCCAAAAGTAATTAACCAGAAGATAAAATGTATATGTTACGATCATACGGGTATCCCAGAGTTGGCACAGTATACTCTACTATACTCTTCCTCGTTATTAATAGCTTTTAGCACATTTTCAAAAAATTTTGTAAAAATGTTCCTATATAGCTTCACTCTGGCCGTCCGTCCGGCCGTATGTTTACAAAACTTTTACACCGTTTGGAATAGGGTTAAGTAATTTCAACCACGGATAGATATTCCAAAAAAAAATTTTGTAGAAGAACTTTTTCTGTAACCCCCAAAGTTGGAAAAAGCCCTATTTTTAAATTGTTATAACAAGAGTTTTGTTAGGTGTATTTTCAATCTGAAAACGGCAAAAGATTTTTAAAAGGCAAATGTTTAAGGTTGCCATACGATGCTAAAATTTACCATTAAGCAAAACTCAATTTTGGGAGACGTTAAATCCTCAAAATTAGTGGGAGTCGGTTAACAAATTTTTTTTGTCAAGCCCCCAAATTCAGGAGCTATAGGGGCTCGAAAATTGAAATTTTCTTATTTTTAAACACCTGTAACTTTAATACCTGTTCAAATTTTTTTTACAAATATACAAAATTTAAAGCTGCAGTCTTATATTTCAACATATATTAAATGTTTTTCTTAAATTTAAAAGGAGTTCTTTCAATTGAAGAAATTGTTAGTTTTAACCATTTTTGCTTAGATAATAAAATTAGGTGTGAAATTCCAAATTTGGTGGAGATCACAATTGATTTCCTAGAATGGAAATGGAAAGGTGAACAAAGGAGGGGGATGGGCAGATCCATCATAAGTTTGCTAAGCAAAAATTTGGGAACCTTCCCTGTTGAAGAGTTACTAGGTCTTAATAATTAAAACTTTTATGCATTTATAAAACTGTAACTTATTCACCAGTGTATATTTTTCCAAAATTAAATGTTAAAATTGAAGCTTGAACATTATTTTTCGCACTTGTTAATAGATTTCTTTGAGTGCATCAGGATTATATTGTAAGTATTGATTTCACTATTATTCAAAATTAGTAAATTGATGAAATAACTAAATTTTAATATTATCATTTATCTTTATATATATTTTTATAAAAATAAATGATAAAATACTCATTAAGAAACCCTATATAATTTTGAAAATTAGCTTATTTCTACTCAAAAAGTCGGCAACTTTGTTGTCGTTTTCTTTTAAGTATTCAATGTCGAAATGAAACTCATTTAGTTTTATCCTCCTTCTTTGGAGTTTAGAGTTCGGTTCTTTTAGAGAGTTTAGCCAGACCACTGGTTAATGATTGGTCTTGATGGTAAACTTAGCACCGTATAAATATGGCTTATAATACTTTGTAGCCAACACTTTTGAAAAAGTTCATTTTCAATTGTTCCATATCTAGTTTTGTGATAGAACGGTCCCAATGACATCTTACCTTGCATCAGTTGTCAGAGTAAATCTCTGTTTAAAATCTGGATACTTAAGAATAGGATCCTCGGTAATAATTTGTATTAGTTTTTCAAAATGCATATTTGTTTTCATTAGCACATTTTCAAAAAATTTTGTAAAAATGTGCCTATATAGCTTCACTCTATCCGTCCGTCCGTCCGTATGTTTTCAAAACTTTTACGGCGTTTGAAATAGAGTTAATATATTTTAACTACGGATAGGTATTCCAAAACAAATAAATTCGAAGAACTCTTTTCTGCAGCCCCACCCATTACGGAGCTACAGCCCTCTAATCTAAAGTAAACCCAATTTTTAAATTGTTATAACAAGAGTATTAAGTGTATTTTCAATTACAAATTTTTAAAAGACAAATGTTTAGGATTGCCATGGGGTACTAAAATTCACTATTATGCAAAAATCTATTTTTACAAAATTTTTGGTCCAACAAATCTCCTAAACGGTTCAAGCTAGGGTCTTGAAATTTTGCGAGAAGTTAGATACTCAGAAATTGTTAAAAGGGCTATCCTGGTCAGTTGTTATAAGGGATCGAAAATTGAAATTTAGCTATTTTTAAACGCCTGTAACTTGAATAGCAGTTCAAAATTTTTTTTAGTAATATACAAAATTGAAATCTCTTTAATTATTTTTCAACATTATCTTCTAAACGGCTTAAGCTAGGGTATTGAAATTAGAAAGAGGTCATTGGGAGACGTTAGATCTTCAAAAATTAGTGGGAGTCGGTTAACAAATTTTTTTTGTCATGCCCCCGGTTTTGGAGCTATAAGTCTCGAAAATTGAAATTTTGCTATTTTTAAACACCCGTAATTTGAATACCTGTTAAAATTTTTCTTTATAAATATACAAAATTTAAGGGTGCAGCATAATACTTATTTTGACATATGTTAAAGGTTTTTCTTAAATTTAAAAGGGTTTCTTTAAATTGAAGAAATTGTCTCTTAGTTTTAGCCATTTTTACTTAGATAATAAAATTAGTGGTGAGATTCCAAATTTGGGGGAGTTCACAATTGATTTCCTGGAATCTAAAAAAATGAAAGGGTGGGGACAGGAGAGGTATGAGCAGATGCATCATAAGTTTGCTAAGCAAAAATTTGGGAACCTTTCCTATTGAAGGGCTACTAGGTCTTAAGAATTAAAACTTTTATGCTTTTATAAAACAGTAACTTATTCATCAGTGTATGTTTTTCCAAAATGAACCGTTAACATTAAAGCTTCAACATTATATTTCGCACTTGTTAACAGGAACTGTATTATAAGTATTGATTTCACCATTTTTCATAATTAATAAATTTATGAAATAACTAAAATATAATATTATCATTTATTTTTATATGTATTTTTATAAAAATAAATGATAAAATACTCAGTAACAAACCCTATATAATTTTGAAAATGTCCTTTGGTTTTTTTTCTTTTCTTTTTTCTAAAAACCTCTTTATTGATTTTTTATGATTTAAATTCTTTGACTAAAAATACAAGTTTAAATTAAATTTTTTTAATATTTTGAAAATATGTAAATAACTTCCAGCTGTTCTTAAAGGGATTTACTAAAAATAAGTATATGATCCAGATATACTACACAAGAAATGTTAATGAAGTTACGTAAAACGTAGTTAATCATAAGTTGGAATGTTGCAGGAGCATATTTCATTATATTCGTAGTACCTTGTACTGTCGAAAAAGCTGTTGTTCCTTGATCTTTTTCATCTACCAAGATCTGGTGGAAGCCCTTGGCTAGGTCGAAGGTCATAAAATATTTCGATCGACCCAACTTATCGAAGAAGGTATCTATATTAGGAATATAGAATTTGTCATCTATACTAATCTCATTAAGTTTTCTGTAGACGACAACAATTTTCCATTTTTGTTTGCCTAATTGGTTTTCTAATCCAAATTGGTGAATTATAGGATGAATTGATATGTTTTATAATTCCCTGGGCTTACATTTCGGATGTTTATTTTTCCACTTTCTGTTCGAGGATCTTTCGAAATCTATAGATTTTAGAGTACTTTAGAGTAGAGTTAACTATGGTTGACAAATTATAGTCATTGTGATTATTTGATGTTTAATCACTTTAATATTTGTTAATTTACTGCCATAGACGCTGACCGATCATTCTACCACATAGAGTCACAGATACAACTATCTGAAACTCCCATCACACGAGATGAAATTAGGGCAGCAATAAAATCAACAAAAAACAATAAAGCACCGGGACCAGATGATATTACTTCAGAAATAATCAAACTTGTGAATGATGAGAATCTTAAACTGCTAGAAGAAATCTTTAACAAACTATACAATACAGGAATAGTTTTATGTGAATTATAATAGAGATATTGATTTTACGAATTAGTATAATTATCATATTTGTTAAATTTATTTGGTTAAGGGTCAATGGATTACTACATTTTCAATAAATATTGTTTTTATTATTATTATTTTTATAAGGTCCCGGTGGTTGATTAATATTATTATTGTAATTTTTATTTTTATTATCAACATTTTTATTAAAATTTTTGTTATTATTATTATACCCTACACCTATGAAATAGGAAAAGGATATATTAACTTTGGTATGGTGTTTATAACCACTTAAAGGAAGCGAGCTAGATATGAAAAAATACATATATTTGCGATCAGCGTGATCTCCTGACTCAATATAGCCATGCCCGTCCGTCCGTAGGCACGATAACTCAAAAACTAATGGAGCTATACTGCTGAAATTTTAACTGTAGGTTACTAGGACTTAAAGTAGAGTGGGGATTGCATATGGGGATTCTGGACCTTTTAATTGTTCTAAGGGCCAAGGAACATATAAAACAAGTAAAGAAACAGTCAGTCGGTGCAACTGACTTAGAAATACCCTAAACCTATTTGGCTCAAATGAAATCGGAAGTCCATAAGTCATTTTAAAATCATAAAAGCTGTTATTAGTTTGATCGTAAGACGTAGCTAACCAAATTAACATTATAATACTAAAACCATTTTCTAATTATTTTTCTAATTTATTTACAAATTCTTACTAATTTATCTGTTTAAAAATATTAAAAAACAAAAAAACTTGAAATAAATGAAAATATATTTATTTAAATTCAATTACTAAAGTAAAAAAATTTGAATTATTAAATTTTTTGACAAAAAGCTAATCCAAGCATAATATATTTAATAATTAAAATTTTTCAAAATTGCAATTATTTTAAATTGATAGTTTATGTACCTATTAGAAAAGCTTATAAACGCAAAATATGCAATAAATGTATTTCTAAAATATGATATGGTGTTTGGTGGTATGCCATACCAAAGTTAACATACCCCTTTACCTACTCTGTAGGTGTAGAGTATAAAAAATAAGGATAACTCCTCAACTAATGGAGCTACAATTATGAAGTTTGTGGTGTAGGTTACTAGTAATGAGACTATGGTGGGGACTGCGTCCGATAGAGATCGGACCATGGTTTCGGATCCTAGAAGTTTTTGATCGAATTTAGGCCAATCAAGCATTATTCCGAAACCAGTGAAGATAAAACCTCCAAATTTGGTATCAGTGTGCCTCTTTATATATCCTTAGAATCCTGCACATTTAGGAACATTGAGGTAGTGGGTCGGAGACCATCCACACACTTCTGAAGACCTTAAAGCATATCATTGAAATTATTAAAAAAAAAATAGCTTAAAATTAATATGGATCGTTCGAATTGTGAACAAGGGTTCACTTGTATTGAAAGAACGGCGCAGCCTGCATATTGGCGAAATCCGACCAGGCGTTCGAATCCTGAAACTTTTTCATCGAATTTAGGCCAAACGAGCATGATTCCGAATTCAAAGAACCTCCAAATTCTGTATCAGGGCGTCCCTTTCTATTCCCTTAGTGTCCTCGAAAATTGGATCCAATTGAAATAGTGGGTCGGGGACCATCCACATAGTTTCGAAGACCTTAAATTATATTTTCGAAAATAATAGAGATAACTGCAAAAAAATGTAGAACATTTAAATTCGGCACAATGCTGTTCTTTAATATTTCCTTAGTGTTCCCTTAATTTATGATCAATTGCAGTGGTGGTTCAGGTAAATAACTCTCTTCGACCTCTAAAAATTGAAAGGCTTATCATCGAAATCAAAATAAATAGTAACTTAAAATTAATATAGAATGTTCCAATTGTGTACAAGGGTTAACTAGTATTGAAAGTATAACTTAGAATCGTACAATGGTTTCGGGTTCTGCAACCTTTGAAAAGTTCAAAAGCTAACAAACGTATATCTTAAACAAACATATATCCAGGTTACTAGTAATGAAAGTACCATGGAATAGGTTCTTGTCAGGTTCGGATTCTAGAAGCTTTTGATCGAATTGAGGTCAAACTAGTAAAATTTCGAATCCAAAGAAGATAGAACATTATATTTGGAGCACAGGTGTTTCTTCTTATTTGTTTTGTGGACGTGATTTTGGATGAATGGGAATAGCGGTTTGCGTACCACCCCCACTACTGCCAAGACCTTAAAGCATAAAATATTCGAAATTAATAAAGATAAAAAAATCAAATTTGATACACTATTTCCGTTTTTATTAACACTTCAATATTTTAGAAAGTCTAAGAGTTTTACTATAAAACATGTTATGTATTATCTATCTATCGATCTATAAATCTATCTATAAATATAAAAGCGAAAGTTTGTTTGTTTATTTGTTTGTTTGTTTGTTTGTTTGTATGTGTCGAATAGACTACTAAATTGCTCAGTCGATTTTCATGAAAATTTGTATTTAGGGGTTTTTGGGTACGGAAAGAAATCGTGGGCTAATAATTTTGACCTAACGGACCGCCAAGTTGGGGCTGTGGTGCAAGTTTTTAAACTTTTTTATTCTAAATTGAAAACGGTTTGACCAATTGACTTCAAATTTTGTATACGTGTTGCTCCTTGAGAATTCATATAACACTACTAACAGTTTCAGAATTTGTTAACCCACGACGGGCCGGCGGTTGGTTAAAAAAAATTTTGGGTCCAAATTTTGTCCAATTTTACGAAAAGCTGCATTGACTAAAACAAAAGCCTGAAAAAAAATTTTGTTGAGTTCAATTAATCCATTGTGCACCATCAGCTTTTTACAGTTTTTTTCAATACTTTACTCTACATTAGAAACGGTTGACCAATTGCCTTCAAATTTTGTATGCCTGATGCTCCTTGAGAATTGAGTTGAAACTATTGGCAGATTTGGAATTTGTTAACCCATGTCGGCACGACGGTTAGTCAAAAAAAATTTGAAGTCCAAATTTTGTCCGATTTTACGAAATACTGTTTTGGCTAAAAAGAAAGCCCCAAAAAAATTTTGTTGCGTTCCATTAACCCATTGCGGCCAAATAGTTTTTTATAGGTTTTTTCAATATACTTAACTCTAAATTAGAAACGGTTCGACTGATTTTCTTCAAGTTTTGTAAATGTGCTCCTCTGTGAGAATTGAATTGACACTATTAACAGATTTGGAATTTGTTAACCAATGCCGGCCCGACGGTTAGTCAAAAAAAAATTTTGAAAGCAAATATTGTCTAATTTTGCGAAATACTACTTTGTCTAAAAATAAAACCTAAAAATAAAAATTTTGTTGATCTCCGTTAACCAATTGAGGCACAACAGCTTTTTATAAGTTTTTTCGTAATTTTACTATAAATTAGAAACGGTTTGACCGATTTTCTTCAAATTTTGTACAGGTGTTCTGTTTTGAGATTGGTGTTAACTCTATTAACCGACTTGGAATTTGTTAACCCATGATGGCCCGACGATTGTCCAAAAAAAATTTTAGAAGCAAATTCTGGAAGATTGTCCAGTTTTAAGCAGTACTGCTTTGGCCAAAGAAAAATCTTAAAGATTTTTTGTTGACTTTAAATTAGAAACGATTTGACCGGTTGACTCCAAATTTTGTATGCGAGAAGCACCTTGAAAATGGAGAGTTTGTTAGCAGGCTTGGTGTTTGGTAATACATGTCAGTCCTACGATTGGTCAACAAAAAATTTTTGGAAGTAAATTACGTCCAATTTTGGAAAGTAGTTAGTACTTCTTTGAATTACAGCAACTTTATAAAATTACTAGAATAATCCTAGCAAAAACGTTCAAAACATTTTTAAATTAACATTATGTGTAATTATAATGTTAACTTTTGCAGTGACATCAACTTAAACTATACCTCCATGAAATTTTTTTTTTTTTAACTTTTATTTAGTTGTAAAATTTATTTTTATATTAAAATTAATTGTATAAACAGTTCTAAATTTATTATTGTATTTTAGAAATATATTTATTGCATATTTTGATTATTAAATTTTGTGATAAAAAGCTAATGAAAGCATTAATGGTTTTAACTAACATTATAAATTTTAAAAATTAAAACTTAAATGCTTTTATAAAACTGTAAATTATACACCAGTGTATGTTTTTCCAAAATTAAACGGTAACATTGAAGTTCCAACATAATATTTCGCACTTGTTAACAGGGATTGTATTCTAAGTATTGATTTCACTATTATTGATAATTAATAAATTGATGAAATAACTAAATTATAATTTTATCATTTATTTTTGTACATATTTTTATAAAAATAAATAATAAAATACTCAGTAACAAACCCTATATAATTTTGAAAATGTGCTTTTTAAAAACCCTTGGTTTTTTTCATTATTTGTTACAATATCTTTTGAAAATGTGATTAAAAGGAACTTATAAGACTTATCTTTAATTTTTCCATTGTAGATAAATAGAATATATAGAATAGAATTCATTAACAAAAAATTAAAAATCATACCAATTTTAATTTTACAAAAAAAATCCATAGAAACAGCCTACAAATAAAACCCAACCTGCAAACGAAAAGATGCAACAAATGTAAGCAATGCGGCATTTTTAAATATAGGTATAAATAAAATGTTACTTATTTAAGTTGTGCAATTGCACAGGTTTTATTAAGGCATTTTTTTTAAAGTATTTTATCTCGAAGAATTTTTAATACTTCGACAAATATTTAAATTACGTTTTGTATAAATATTGCTAAAAAATAAAAATATTTTTCGAACGCGTTGCCAATTTTATTAGTGAGAAACTTAAAACTTAAACTTTTTTTTACTTTCAAATTTTTCTGAATATCATTTCATTTCCTATTACAATTCTAACAAAAATAAAAAAAAAAATTCAATTATTATTAAGTTTTTTTATAATTGCCTTTTAATTCTGTTTCAAATACTTCTGTGTTGCTGTTCTATCAATACAATTGATGATGGAATTATTTTGTATGAAAATGAATTGTAATGTGAAATAGCTAAGTCTCGCTATCATATTTGTGTAATAGTAACATTGCATTTAAGATATTGTACTTTATTAAAAAATATTATTATTCAATTTATAGCTCATCTTTTTGTAATTTTTGAAATAAATAACGAAAAACACTCTACAATTTGTACACTTTGTACACTTTTTTTTATGTAAGAAATTTTCGAAAAAATATAAGCAATTGCGTTCAGATTGAAGTAGCGCTACACTGAACAATTTGCAGCAATATTAAATGACATTTGATTTTGAGTATTACTAAATTTATTTAAATCATTTCTATAAATCTATTTCTATCCTCATTATTTTTGTACCCGTATGACTATTAGGTCAAAGACCAAAGGTACTGCAAAATTTGGTTGGTCTACTGCGGAGGGTTCGAGTAGCTTCCATACAACCACTTCTTTTATATGAAAATTACACCTAATGAAACTATATGTTTGAAATTTTGTCAAAAGTAATTAACCGGATGGTATAATGTTTATATTACGGTCATACGGGTATCCCAGAGTTGACATAGTCTACTCTACTACACTCCTCCGCGTTTTTTTATCAATTTATATTTTTATAAGAAAAGCTTTACTCTCAAAAATTATTAGAAAATCTTGTTAACTAACACATTTTAAACGTGGAGTTCCATCTCAACCTTTAACGAGATAAGTCGTGTTTTTATCGCGATCGAATTCTATATAGTTATTTATTATTAGTAAAACATATGAATTTAGAATTTACTTTGCAAAACAAAAAAAAAAAAAAACATTGAAATTTTATATAATAATAAAAATAAAAAAAACATTGAAATTTTATATAATAATAAAAATAAAAAAAACATAAAACAATAAAAACTGTTATTTAAGTTCTGTTAAATTTTTTTGGATTGCATCCATGCAATCGAACAATAAAAATAATGTAGAGAAAGATTTAAAAATTATAATTAACACCAAATTAAATAAAATTATGAATAAAAAAATAGACAGTGATATAGCTGGCTCAAGTAGCAGCAATGATATTATTGGTTTAAAAAAAAATAGAAAAAAATTTGTAGACATTCGTGAAGTAAATATTTTTTTAAGAAAAGAATTGAAAAAACTAAAACAAATAATACTTAAACTTAGCAAACAAAAAAGTGAACATATCGATAAGGTAGATCAACTCGAAGATAATGACTTCGAAAACTCCATGGAGTACGAGTACGACAATGATGCCGACGAATCATTATCTATAAACGAGGAATTCGATCAAAATTCCGAAATAAATATACCCGAACCAAATAATAATGCTGAAGATTCCCAAAACAATATGGAGGCCACATGAAAGGCGGCGTCTTTACCACTACGCCATTGGTCAGATGAAAAAAAAAAAAATAAACATGAAGCAATATTGATTCAATATTGTGAAATTTTCGGTCAAGATCATTCAATCATGCAATATTGGTTCAATATTGGATGAAAGTATTCACACGTTACAAATGCCATTCAATATTGTACCGTGTAAAAGTTGCTTAAGACTAAAATCTTACTAAATGTGAGTAAATTTAAATAAAATTGTACTCTTGTTTTGCACAAAAAAAATGCCATTGACAGCCCGTGGAACTATCCTACACCACACTTATAATTCAAATATAACGTTGTAGTTTTCTTATCTTGCTACTTTTTCCTAAAAAATTGGTGTGTATTTTATCATGAAAGTGTAGGTATGTACATTTACAATATTGAATTTGATATTCTTCTTTTTTTGATTGTGTATGGGATACATAACAACAAAACACGTCCAACGTGTATGGGATGCATAGCAATAAATTTAAAGGAATAAGTATTGCCATCATTGATGTTATATGTTTTTTACATGTTGGCAAGGTCTCGCCAAGACTTGTGTATTATATATATGATGATATAAATATCACTTTTTAAATAGGCCAACATCACTTTACGGGACGCGTTTCTAGGAAACTATTGGACTGATTTACATGACTTTTGGGATAGCTATGGAAAGTAATGATCGAAGAGAGTTGAACTGTTTATTCAACTTTAACATTTAGGAAATACAGAATAAAGAAAAAAAATAATACTTATACCCAGTTTGTATTTTTTGCACATAATAAATTCTACCAACAAATATATTTAAATAGACTTTTTTATTTGTTGATTATTTGCTGTTGTACTTTTTATAACTATGTAAACAGATTTTTCGTTTTGTATTAGATAAATGGTTAAACGAATGTTATTTCAGATATGGGGAATAAAAAAGAAATGATTATATTGATATATTATACCCTACACCTATAGAATAGGTAAAGGGGTATATTAACTTTGGTATGGTGTTTGTAACCACCTAAAGGAAGCGAGCTAGATATGAAAAAGTATATATATTTGTGATCAGCGTGAACGCATGAGTCGATATAGCAATGTCCGTCCGTCCGTAGGCACGATAACTCAAAAAATAATGGAGCTATCTTGATGAAATTTTAACTGTAGGTTACTAGGATTGAAAGTACGGCGGGGATTGCATATGGGCGAAATCGGCCCATGGTTTCGGATTCTGGACCTTTTAATCGATCGAAGGGCTAACGAACTTTTATAAAAAATCACGATAACTCAACAACTAATGACGCTATCTTCATCAAATTTGTGCTGTAGGTTACTAGTAATGAAACTACTTTGGGGATTGCGTAAGGTCGGGATTGGACCATGCGTTCGGAACCTAGAACTTTTTGATCGAATTTAGGCCAAACGAGCATAATTCCGAAACCAATGAAGATAGAACCTCCAAATTTGGTATCAGGGTGTCCCTTCCTATTTCCTAAGTGTCTTTGGAATTTGGGTCCCATTGGAGTACTGGGTCGGGGACCAGCCACACATTTCCGAAGACCTTAAAGCATATCTTTAAAATTAATAAAGATAACTACTTGAAAAAATGTAGAAGCTTCCAATTTGCCACAGGGGTGTTCTTTACTATCTCTTGCGTGTTCCCCTAATTTGGGATCAATTGGAGAGGTGGTTCAGTACCCCTCTCAGACCTCCCAAGTTTTAAAAGCTTATAATCGAAATTACTAAAAATAAAATTAAGATAGACCGTTCAAATTGTGTACAAGGGTTAACTAGTACTATAAGTACAGCGCGGGCTGAATAAGGTCGAAATCAGCCCATGGGTTCGGATTCTGGACCTTTTAGTCGGTGTCAGGGATAACGAACATATATTAAAAATCACGATTACTCAACAACTAATGACCCTATCTTCATGAAATTTGTGCTGTAGGTTATTGGTAATGAAACTACGGCGGTGAATACGTACGGTGAGGATTGGACAATGGGTTCGGAACTGAGAACTTTTTGATCGAATTTAGGCCAAACTAGCGTAATTCCGAAACCAATGAAGATATAACCTCCAAATTTGGTATCAGGCTGTCCCTTCCTATTTCGTAAATTTCTTTGAAATTTGGGCCCCATTGGACTAGTGGGTCGGGGACCAGCCACTCAGTTCCGAGGACCTTAAAGCATATTTTCGAAATTAATAAAAATAGTAACTTGAAACAAATGTAGAAGCTTCAAATTTGGTCCAGGGTGTTCTTTACTATTTCTTCCGTGCCCCTCTAATTTGGGACCAATTGGAGTGGTGGTTCAGGACCTCTTTTAGACTTCCCAATGTGTAAAAGCTTATCATCGAAATTAATAAAACTAGTAACTTAAAATTAAGATAGAACGTTCCAATTGTATACAAGGGTTAACTAGTATTGAAAGTATGACGGGACTGCTAATGGGCGAAATTGTACCATGGTTTTGGGTTCTGGAACCCTTGACAAGTTCAAGGACTAACAAACATATATCTTAAAAAACCATAACTCAAAAAATAATGCCGGTATTTTGATGAAATTTAAACTCTAGGTTACTAGTAATGAAAGTACCATGGGAATTGGTTGTAGTCGAGTTCGGACAATGAGTTCGGATTCTAAAGTTTTTGATCGATCTGAGGCCAAACGAGTATAATTTCGAAGCCAAAGAATGTATTTCCTATGTCCTATGTGTCTCCGAAATCTAGACTTAATTGTAGTGGTTCAGCTATGTTCAAAGGTATTTGCTGCATTTATATTAAATTTATTTTAATATTTAAATGAATTATATGAAAAGGTCTAAATTTGTAATTGTATTTTAGAAATACATTTATTGCATATTTTGCGTTTATAAGCTTTTCTATTAGATATATAAACTAACCATTTAAAATAATTGCAATTTTTAAAAATCTGGATTATTAAATATATTATGCTTTGATTATCTTTTTATCACAAAATTTAATAATTAGAATTTTTTAATTTTGTAATTGAATTGGAATAAATATATTTTCATTTATTTCAAGTTTGTTTGTTTTTTAATATTTTTAAATAGATAAACTGGTAAGAATTTGTAATATTTTTTAGTAGATAGTGTAATTAGAAAATGTTTCTAGTATTATAAAGTTAATTTTGTTAGCTATGTCTTACGATCAAATTAATAACAGCTTTTATGGTGTTAAAATGCCTTATGGATATGTCCTTAAATTTGAACCAAATAGGTGTAGGGTATTTCTAAGTCGGTTGCACCGACTGACTGTTTCTTTACTTGTTTTTAAAATATTTTAATGGCCTTTTAGATGGTAAAATTAAATTTGTTAGTTTTATAAATTTTATTTATTTCAACAAGACTGTTTTAAAATTTATAAAAAAATTATAAAAATTTTAATGCATTAGAATCTCTATTTCTACTTTCGAAGCACATAGAAAAAAAGAAAATGAGGAGTATGCTCCAAAATTGACTGCCGGCTAGAAATTCTGGAAAAGATATTTCAAACTTAGTATTTGATGAACTAAAATTGGAAGATCTTTCTGGTTTTAAAAACTTTTGCAGGATGGGTCTGGTAACGTTTAAAAATATATTACCAACGTGTAATATTATTTATTTTTATATAACTTCTTATATTTTATTATACCCTACACCTATAGAATAGGTAAAGGGGTATATTAACTTTGGTATGGTGTTTGTAACCACCTAAAGGAAGCGAGCTAGATATGGAAAAATATATATATTTGTGATCAGCGTGACCGCCTTAGTCGATATAGCCATGTCCGTCCGTCCGTCCGTCCGTAGGCACGATAACTCAAAAAATAATGGAGCTATCTTGATGAAATTTTAACTGTAGGTTACTAGGACTGAAAGTACGGCGGGGATTGCATATGGGCGAAATCGGCCCATGGGTTCGGATTCTGGACCTTTTAATCAGTTTCAGGGCTAACGAACAAATATAAAAAATCACGATAACTCAACAACCAATGACGCTATCTTCGTCAAATTTGTGCTGTAGGTTACTAGTAATGAAACTACTTCGGGAATTGGGTAAGGTCGGGATTGGACCATGGGTTCGGAACCTAGAACTTTTTGATCGAATTTAGGCCAAACGAGCATAATTCCGAACCCAATGAAGATAGAACTTCCAAATTTGGTATCAGGGTGTCCCTTCCTATTTCCTAAATGTCTTGTGAATTTGGGCCCCATTTGAGTAGTGGGTCGAGGACCAGCCATACAGTTCCGAAGACCTTAAAGCATATCTTTAAAATTAATAAAGATAACAACTTAAAACAATGTAGAAGCTTCCAATTTGCCACAAGGGTGTTCTTTACTATCTCTTGCGTCTTCTCCTAATTTGGGATCAGTTGGAGTGGTGGTTCTGTACCCCTCTCAGACCTCCCAAGTTTTAAAGGCTTTTAATCGAAATTACTAAAAATAGTTACTTAAAATTAAGATAGGCATTTCAAATTGTGTACAAGGCTTAACTAGTACTATAGTACAGCGCGGACTATATAAGGGCGAAATCAGCCCAACGGTTCGGATTCCGGACCTTTTAGTCGGTGTCAGGGCTAACGAGCATATATAAAAAATCACTATAACTCAACAACTAATGAGGCTATCTTCATGAAATTTGTGCTGTAGGGTAATGAAACTACTGCGGTGATTACGTACGGTGAGGATTGGACAATGGGTTCGGAACTTAGAACTTTTTGATCGAATTTAGGCCAAACGAGCATAATTCCGAAACCAATAAAAATAGAACCTCCAAATTTGGTATCAGGGTGTCCCTCCCTATTTCGTAAGTGTCATTGAATTTTGGGCCCCATTGGAGTAGAGGGTCGGGGACCAGCCACTCAGTTCCGAGGACCTTAAAGCATATTTTCGAAATTAATAAAAATAGTAACTTGAAACAAATGTAGAAGCTTCAATTTTGGTTCAGAACCTCTCTTAGACCCCCCCCAATGTGTAAAAGCTTATCATCGAAATTATTAAAACAATTAACATAAAATTAAGCTAGAGCGTTCCAATTGTGTACAAGGGTTAACTAGTATTGAAAGTATGACGGGACTGCATATGGGCGAAATCGTACCATAATTTCGGGTCCTGGAACCCTTGAAAAGTTCAAGGACTAACAAACATATATCTTACAAACACCATAACTCAAAAAATAATGCCGGTATTTTGATGAAATTTAACAGTAGGTTACTAGTAATGAAAGTACCATGGGAATTGGTTGTGGTCGAGTTTAATTTCGAAGCCAAAGAATATATTTCCTATGTCCTATGTGTCTCCGAAATCTAGACTTAATTGTAGTGGTTCAGCTATGTTCAAAGGTACTTGCTGCATTTATGTAAAATTTATTTTTATATTTAAATGAATTATATGAAAAGATGTAAATTTTTAATTGTATTTTAGAAATACATTTATTGCATATTTTGCGTTTATAAGCTTTTCTATTAGGTATATAAACTAACCATTATAAAATAAGTGCAATTTTTAAAAATTTGGATTATTAAATATATTATGCTTTGATTATCTTTTTATCACAAAATTTAATAATTAGAATTTTTTCATTTTGTAATTGAATTGGAATAAATATATTTTCATTTATTTCAAGTTTGTTTGTTTTTTAATATTTTTAAATAGATAAATTAGTAAGAATTTGTAGTATTTTTTAATAGATAGGGTAATTAGAAAATGTTTTTAGTATTATACAGTTAATTTAGTTAGCTATGTCTTACGATCAAATTAATAACAGCTTCTATGGTGTTAAAATGACTTATGGATATGTCCTTAAATTTGAACCAAATAGGTGTAGGGTATTTCTAAGTCGGTTGCACCGACTGACTGTTTCTTTACTTGTTTTTATATATGTATCTATACCACAAGAAATTCAAAATAGCAAAAAAAAATTAAACAAATGACGTAACCAAAAAAAATATATTACAAAATAGAAACATTTTTATTTTCATAATATTTATTAAATGAAAAAATAAATAAATTTTTATATTTCCGCTGTAACATTTTTTGTTCAATAGAAATTTGTTACGAATTTCCCCATATTTTTTTAGTCGTCTAAAAAGGCCTTAACTATCATTTCCTTATACATAACAAACACTTAAAAATATCTACATAAATACCTCCCTATAAAACAATAATTGATATACTTTTTTTTCGGACTTCATCATAAATACATTATTTATATTCTACATTAAAAAAAAAATTTCAGTAGGTATTAATAGGTAAATGACAGCACCTAATATTTATTGAAAATGTTTTTTTATACACGTGCATACATATATGGCATCAGGTATATTAAAATTGCTCCTCCGTTTGTAACGTATCGATCTAGATGAGCTAGATATAGTGTCAAGGGTACGTATCGGATCAGCATCGATAAGTAAATCGATCTAGCTATGTGTGCCTGTCCGTCCGTCCGCCCATCCGTCCCTGTGCCACACGATAGCTCAAAAACTAAAGGGCTATAGTTTTGAAATTCACACAAAGTCATTTTTAGACAATTTATAGGTTCCCTATTGTTTTTGGTTAAAATCCGACCAAGGCTTTGGAGACTTACCATACATCTTTTTTGCACCAATATGAATTTCTTCAAAACTAATTATATTACGAGGATGAAAATTACACACGATTAGTTTTATAATGAATCAAGCACTTATAGGAAGTTTCAAAATGTTACAGCCCTATTTTCGGAGAGCTGCCATACAACTTCTTTGCCAATACGAATTTCTTCAAAACTAATTATACTAAGAAGATTAAAATTACACACGGTTAGTTGTACAATAGAACCAGAACGTATATAAAGTTTCAAATGTTACGGCCCCATTTCCGGGTAGCTGCCATACAAAGTTGTCAATTCGATAACTGTGAATCTAATGAAGCCAAGAGGTTAAAATTGAAACTGGACAAGTACAATAATAGGGCAAGTTACTTGGCAAAGTTGGACATGACTCGGACTAATTTTAGGGTGGGCCAATTTTTTTTTTTTTTTAAGCAAAAATTTTAGGATAATGAATTAAAATTTGTTTTTTTATTGTTTTGTATTTTGGTTTTTTTTTTTTTTTTTCTTAACCAAAAATTATGGGATAATGAGTTGAATTTTTTTTAACTATTTTACTATTTCATAATTTTTTTGTAATATATATAATAGCATAAGGGAAATAAATAACGGTTTATTGTATTTTATGCTCGTATGCTCGGGGTATGCTCGGGTATCTAAAAGCGGACAAGGGCAACTATAATCTTCCTCATTTTTAAAAAAAAATTTTGTACATAGCAGAAATTGCAATTTTGAATTATAATTATAATGCATTATTTTTGGTAATTATAAATTAGATACAATGTTAGATAAATTTAATAATGCATTAGAATAATTATTTTGAATTATTTTTTCACACTAAATATTTAAACCAATGCATTGTATACAAAAAGAATATTTTACTTATAATGCATTACCAAAAATAATTCAAATTAATTTAATTACTTTTGAATTACTTTTAAATTAAAAAAATACTTCAGAAATAATTCAATGAATTATTTTTTTTAATTCAAAAGTAGTTCAAATGATTCAATGAAATACTTTTTTAATTTAAAGTAATTCACATAATATTAATGATTTGGAAATATTTCACGAAAAATGAAACTTCAGGCATTATATTCGCTCTTTTTAACGTTTTCTGTTATAAAATCTGCTAAAAAATTGCTTACCTTTTGTGTATCATACATACATCTAATAAAATTAGAAATATTAGAAAAGATAATGAGCGTTTTTTTTTATTTAAAATTCTTTTTTTTCTCTTTATTCTTTTATTTTATAATTTTTATTTGAAAAACGGTTAGTTAAGTCAATTTTACTTTGTTTTTATTTTATCTATTAAAACTTAAGATTTATTGATTGCTCATAAGGTATTTTAAAATTATTTTGCCTCAAATTATTAATTATAATAATTATAATAATTGTTTTAAAAATTTTCAGATTTTTTAATATAAAAATTAATTTTTAGCACATTTTCAAAAAATTTTGTAAAAATGTGCCTATATTGTTTCACTCTGTCCGTCCGTCTGGCCGTATGTTTACAAAAACTTTTACATCGTTTGAAATAGAGAAAAAAAATATCAACCACGTGTAGGTATTGCAAAAAAAGTAATTCTATAGAAGAACTTTTTTCTGTAGCCTCACCCGTTCCAGAGCTACAGCCACACAAAGTTGGAAAAAGCATTTTTATTCATATCATTTATTTTTAAATTGTTATAAGAAGAGTTCTGTTAGGTTTATTTTCAATCTGAAAACGACAAAATAGCTGGTTATATAAACTTTATAAATTCTTAGAGGACAAATGTTTAGGGTGCCATACGGTATTAAAATTTACCATTATGTAAAACTCAATTTTTGCAAAAGTTTTGATCACACATATCTTCTAAACGGTTCAAGCTAGGGTTTTTAAATTTTGGGAAGAGATAAATCCTTAGAAAATTGTAGGTGTCGGTTAACAAAATTTTTTTCTCAAGCCCCTAGTTTATTAGTTATAAGAGCTCGAAAATTGAAATTTAGCTATTTTTAAACACCTGTAACTTGCATACTTATTCAATTTTTTTTAGTGATATACAAAATTGAAAGCTCTTTAATTATATTTCAACATGTGTTAGAGGTTTTTCTTAGTTTTGAAGGTTGACGAAGCTACAGCCACCTGAAAATTCCGAAAAAGCCCTATATTTAAATTAGTATAACAACAGTTCTGTCAAATGTATTTGCAGTCTAAAACGGTAAAAGAGAGCTGCTTTTATAGACTTCCCAAAAATACAAAGCTAAAAATTATAGAGTTGCCATAAGGTACTAAAATTTGCAATTATGAAAAACTATTTTGGGAGAAGTTACACCTTCAGAAATTAGTGGAAGTCCATCAAAAAGATTTTTTTGTCAAGCCCCCAGTTTAGGAGCTATAAGGGCTCGAAAATTGAAATTTTTTTATTTATAAACACCTGTAACTTGAATACCTGTTCAAATGTTTTTTACAAATATACAAAATTTGACGCTTCAGCATTATATTTCAGCATATGTAAAAGGATTTTCTTAAATTTAAAAGACTTTCTTTAAATTGAAGAAACTGTCTCGTAGTTTTAAAATGGTTAAAACTACGAGACAGTTTCTTCAATTTAAAGAAAGTCTTAGATAATAAAAATCTGGGTAAAATTCGACATTTTGGTAGAGTTCACAATTGATTTCCAGGAACCTAAAAAAATGGGTACAGGAACGGGTGGGTAGATCCTTCATAAGTTTGCTAAGCGAAAATTTGGGAACCTTCCCTTTTGAAGGACTACTAGCTCTTCAAAATTAAAACTTTTATGTTTTTATAAAACAGTAACTTATTCACTAGTGTACGTTTTTCCAAAATTAAAGTATTGATTTAACTATTATTCATAATTATTAAATTGATGAAATAACTAAACTATAATATTATCATTTATTTTTATATATGATGATAAAGTACTCGGTAAGAACTCTATATAATTTTGAAAATGTGGTTTTTAATAACCCTTGGTTTTTTTTATCACTTGTTTAATACATAATAAGTTAAAATAGGTAATATAATAGTTCAAATAATTTCATATAAAAACGAGGAAGTAGAGTAGACTCTGTCAACTCTGGGATACCCGTATGACCGTAATATAAACATTTTATCATCCGGTTAATTAATTTGGCAAAATTTCAAACTTACAGCTTTATTAGGTGTAGCTCATATAAAGAAGGAGTTGTATGACAGCTACTCGAATCCTTCGCAGTAGACAAACCAAATTTTGCAGTAACTTTAGACATTACACTAAACTATTTTTGGTAAAATTTCAGATACCCAGCTTCAATAGGTATAGAGTAATGCTCATATAAAATAAGAAGTTGGATGGCAGCTAGTCGATCGCACTGCAGTAACGGAACCCGTAGACCAAAATGGCTGTATTTAAATTGCGATGACGACTATTGAATAAAAACGAATTTGTCAAAATTTCAAAATCGTAGCTCCTTTATTTTTTTTTTGAGTTATCGTGCGGACGGACGGACACATATAGCTAAATCGATTTATTTTTCGATTCTGATCCGATCCATATACTTGAGTCTATATCTAGTGCGGGTCTCTACCTTCTCTGCGTCGCAAAACTAATAGCCTTTGACTAATAGTCATACATTAAAGAAATTTTTAACGATTTCTTATGCTGGCATTGTGTATTCAATATAATCAATGTAATTAATTGGCAAAGTCTTTTGTTGGCTTTTAGTTTCAAAATTTGAATCAACTATTAGGCTACGTCTGGGCGTATTTATTAAATCTGCATAAGAAAATAATCTTCTACAGGACCAGAAGAAGGTAGCAGAGTTTAGCAGATTTTAAACCCGTTATTCATTTGATTTTGAGAAATTTAATACTTATAAACCTCGCATACTAAAATCGAAGAAATTATCGGGTTCAGTAAAATTACTCGATTCACAATTTGCCAATTGTGGATTTGTGCCATTAAGATCTTCCATGTAATTAATTAATATACTGCTTATTTTAGTTAACCTTTAGAATTAATTACGTTTTCGTTCATTGATTATAGCACTTACATAAAAAACACAAAGCATAAAAAAGAGCTTATACATATTACATATATTGAATTGTATAACGAAAACCATAAAAAATTTAAGATTAAATTTTGATTCTGAACATAGTTAAATATTAAGTATCACAAACCTGGTATGTTCAAAATCATTCAAAGCATTTAACCAAGAAATTTAACTTAAGGATGTAAAATCACGGCTACAATAGCTTGATTTATTTTCCGGGACCGATTGAAAGGGTCAAAAAATCTTAATACTAAAAACTTTTTAATTTCTCTAGTCTCATTTTGTAAGATTACCAGACTATTTTAACAAATGTTAAAGGCTTTGCAAAATATTTGGCTCCTCATAACTTCTGAACGGTTCAATCTAGAAAGTTGACTTTGGGAAAAATTAGATCATCAGAAACTAAAAGAATACCTATCCAATTTGTGTTTTATTAATATACTTTAAAGGTCCAACATTATATCCATCTAAGAACCGCCTAAGAATTTAAAGGCTGTTCTTTAAATTGAACAAAGTGTCTCTCAGTTTTACCCACTTTTGCATAGATAGTAAAATTCCAAGTAAAACTCCAAATTTTGGTGGAATTCATAATTTAATTCCTAGAACCTAAAAAAATGGAGCGGATGCGGGTGAGAGGGGGGGGAGTTCAATGTGTGACTAGCACATCTTATATGCATTGGCAAGAAACTTTGCGATCATTCAATTACCGATGGAACCTCGCAGAATCAAAATCAATTAATGGCTGTGACATTGTTTTGTTATTAAATATTTTAATAATATTTTTTTTTTTATTTCGTATACTCTTTTTTTCAATAATTTTACATACACATTAATACAAAATAATAGACCTCATATACGTATTATACTTATTCAAAAACGTACTGAAGAACTCTTCCAAAATGCAAGACTGATACCGAGTTTTTTCTATCATATTTTAATAGAATCATCATCTGAATTTCTTTTTGTGAAATATTTCTCAATTAAAAAAATAATTTATTGAATTATGTTAATTACTTTTGAATTCAAAAAGCAATTCATTGAATTATTTAAATTACTTTTGAATTACAAAATATAATTCATTGAATTACTTGAAACATTTCTGATATATTTTTTTAATTCAATCAATTTGAATTATTTTTGGTAATGCATTGTAAGTAAAACATTATTTTTGAATATAATGCATTATTTTAAAGAATTAGTGTGAAAAATAATTCAAAACAATTATTTAATGCATAATTAAAGAAATCAATGCATTATTTTAATTCGTGTTAAATTAATGTTGATAGAGGCATAATGCATTACAAATATAATTCATTAGTCTCATCTCTGGCTATGCAGATAGGAATTTAACTCTAAATGAATTTTTTACTTAAAGTAAGAATTTAGCAGTCTTAGAAAAATTTTATTTTAAATTAATTTATTAATAAAAATTTTAAATTCCTGGAGTACGAATTTTGCAAATAAAAACAGCTCAAATATTTTATCTACAAAATACTTTATCTGTTAAAACCTTCTACCTACATAAAATGGCTTATTTATTCCACTTTTTTGGGTAAAACTCCGTGTTCGAAACGCCACAATCTTTTCCTTAGAACTTCGAGAATGCATCAATTATACACAATATATAACAGTAGTTTTTATTGGTTGTAGCTAATGGTCCTAGATGATCCATATGGTATGTTTGCAGAGTTGTATCCTCTTTTGCTATTGCATTCAGATAAACTTCCTTTTTACCGTCTTTTCTGTTACCTAAAATACACGGAATGCAATTTTTTCTGAAATATTCAATTTTTCCTTAAGTTTTGGAATATAATAGTCATTTTAAATGATCTCTTCTATTTTTTCGCTCCAAAATGTCCATCCTCGTGCACTTTTCTTATGATTTCATCCTGCATTTTGCTAGGCACACACAACAATTCCCCACCATCAGGTAAACTTTTATATAAGATGCCTCTCTTTATTGAAAAATCTTCATATTCTGCTTGTTCCAATATTTTCATAATAGTTTCAGATGTCTTTTTCTTGGGCTGATTTTATTTGTTGTAGAAATTCATTTGAAGTAGTAATCATCATTGCAATGGGGTTTCTACTTAATGCATCTACGTGACCCATTCGTTTGCTGCTACGGTGTTCCAGTTGGTAATCGTATTCCTGTAAAGCCAAAGCCCAACCTACTACCATATTTGATAAGCTCTTTTTTTCCATGGTGATCTTGAATGCCGCGCAGTCGGTAATAATTTTGAATTTTATTACAAGCAGGAATACTCGTAACTTTTTCAAAGCTTCTATTATTGCCAGAACTTCTTATTGGTAGCTGTGATACAACCGACGGTTTAATTTTCTTACTGAAGTAATAAACTGGATGGAATTTCGTATCGTCACACTTTTGAAGAAGTACTGCACCATAGCCTAGTTTGGAAGCATCAGTATGCAGCTCAGTTCTCGATCCTGCTGGTAAAGTTTTAAAATAGGTTTTAGACATAATATTTCTTTTAGCTTTGAAAATGCAGCATCCTCTTGAAGTCCAAATTTAAATACTCTTTCTTTTCTGGTCAAGTCACTCAGTGGTTTAGCTACTGTGGCATAACCAGGAATGAATTTACGGAAATATCGGGTAAGTCCCAAAAAGGACTGAACTTTTTTCACGTTATTCGGAGCAGGAAATTCTTGGACAGCTTTTATTTTTTCTGGTGAAGGTTTTTTACGCACCGTTCAAAATTTTATACCCAAGGTAGTCGATCTCTCTACAAAGGAATTGACATTTATTCCACTTAATTTTTAAACTGTTCTTTTCTGCTATTGCCAGGATTTGCTGTAATGGGTCTACGCACTCTTGGTCACTTGATGCCAGAACGATGATGTCGTCGATAAAAATCAAAACAAATTTCCGAATTAGTAAGTTATTGAATATATTATTGATAAATCTCTGAAAAACTAGTGGGGATGTACATAGTCCGAAAGGTGCCCTAGTAAATTCCCACTGACCTGACGGAGTTACAAAAGATGTATACTGCTGACTGTCTTCTTCGATGGGGACATGAAAGAACCCGTTTTCCAAATCGAGGGCACAAAAAACTTTTGCCTCGCTTAGTGCATTAATGTGATCTTCAATTAGCGGCAATGGAAAACGACTCCTAACGATCAGTTTATTTAACTTCCTGAAATCAACACAAAGTCTCTTTTTCCCATCTTTTTTATTCACCAGTACAATGGGACTTGCAAACTTTGACTTGCTGGGTTGGACAATACCTTTCTCCAACCATTCTTGAACTTGGTCATCCACAATTTGTTTTTCCAATGGGGCCAGCCTTCGTGGTCCCTGTGCAATGGGAGTATTGTCTTTTAGCACTATTTTTAAGGTTACTTTTGTGTCTTCTTCATTTTTGGGATTATAGTTTCTAACCATGGTTTTGATTTTTTCTTCATAGTTCTTATTTCCTACTTTCAATATTGTTTCTTTTTCCAATATATTGAAGCAATTCATTAGTGATACTTCCAATTTACTTATATTGATTCCGGCGTCACTAAACTCAATTTTTGTGTTACGTAATACATCTTTTCCTATTATCATGGGGTATTGCAGAAGGTTCTTTGAAATGATGTGCACATTTGTTCTGTAACTGTTGTTATCTATTTCCAGTACTGCACTAAATGATCCTATTGTTGACACAGGCTCGTTCGCTAAACCTCGTAAACTTATCCTTTGTAAATTTACCTTCGCGCCTATCCTAATATACTCGTCGCACCTGATTAGCGTTAAGTCGCTTCCTGTATCTATCAGGGCTGCTATTTTATTGCCGTTGATCTTAATAGGTTTTTTGTTTTTAGGTTTTCCTCTAATATGGCACTGTTACAATTCGCCCTTGCTGAAACTGACGCATTCTTAGTACAGTTTCTCGATATGTGACCAAACTGGTTGCATTTGAAGCACTTCGGTTTCTTTTCACTACAGTTGGCACTCTTGTGTCCCTTTCCGCCACAGTTATAACAGCCTAATTGAGTTTCATTGTTCATACCGCCTGAATTTCCTTTGAACTTCACATTGGTTTTAGAACGTTCTCTCGCTTCTCTGCATTGTGAATATCCTCGTAATTCCTCTTTAAACTGCTGAATCTTTTTGCAACCATATAGTCGTTGTTTATTTTCTGGAGAATCATAAATTCCGTCAGCTACATATCTCAAGATTGCGTCGTCTTCTACGTTATCTTTGGCGCCTATGGCCCTCATATTAATTAGATATTCATAAACGGTTTCACCTTTTCTCTGTTTCGTACTTGCCAGTTTCTTGTGAACGTCTGCCGAACTAATTATTTCAGAGAATTCGTCCTTCAAAAATCTTTTTAACTGGTACCAGGTGGTAATATTTGGTTTCGCTCTTAATGTCTTTTCGGCTAGACCCGTCAGCAACCTTTTGCCTAATAGAAATGTTTCTAACTCAGAACAGCTTAAATCTGATGTCGTAGCTTCTATGTCTGCAATCCAGTTATTGACATCGTATTCATTTTCACCTGAAAATTTTGGCAGAATTTCCACAATATCCTTTATGGAGACAGGAAATCAGGACCTATTACTATCGAAACTATTTGTTGGCTGCAAAAAATTGTTGTTCTCAAAAGAGTGTTGGTTGGATGATACGTTCTCATGAAGGAAGTTTACAGACTGTCGACTTGTACTCGGCCTATTGCGATATCGGTTGTCTGGAATTCTCGCATCTGGCAGACTACCTCCAACCAAAGACTGCCTCCTTAATTCTTCCCTAAATCCCTCCAATTCTTCAAAAATCTTGAGACGTCAGCGGCTACGCTTTCGACGTTACTAGTACTACTCAATACTTGCTTATTTTTACGGCCCATTTTAAAAATTATCTTCTGTATAAAGCTTTTCTCTTGATTTTACTAAAAATTTAATTAGGTATTTTATATTCAAATTTCGGAAGAAAAAAAAAGGGAACAAATTTAAAATTTTATTTATAATTTATTTAATTAACTACATTTGAAAATAAAAAGAAATTTTTTTTTTTTTGTGTTTATTTTTTATTAGATATATATATGTTTTCCCTTCAATAAAATTTTTTATATTTTTTTTTTTTTGTAGTTGTTTCTTTAATTTCAATAAAAGGTTTACTGCCTCTGATACCAATTTTAACTTCAAAAATTTTTTGATGATTATTTAAAAAGGTTTGTGACCCCTGGTCTTTTTTTTTTTGCTTGTAGGTATAATAAATTTGATTATATATTTTTGACAGTTAGTATTATCTTCTTTCTTCTTCTCGCATA
This sequence comes from Dolichopus griseipennis, assembly GCA_963082915.1. Taxonomy (NCBI): domain Eukaryota; kingdom Metazoa; phylum Arthropoda; class Insecta; order Diptera; family Dolichopodidae; genus Dolichopus; species Dolichopus griseipennis. The sequence goes on along the minus strand of OY720444.1, from coordinate 37,546,208 downwards.
AACAAAACATAAAATAAAATGTGTATTCTTCTGTTGATATAATTCAATTTCTCATAATGTTATGATAAATTTATAAATAGTTTAAAAAAAATAATTTTATTATTTTAATTGCAAATTTTTTGTTTTAGTTTTGAAAAATTAAAAACTTATATTTATTGAAAAATTTCTAGCAAGTGTTTAATTATATATTTTTTATTAATAGTTTCTTTTTAGTTTTTATTTCTCCATATCTTAAACGTTGCGACCCGAGTAAATGAAAATAATGCGATACAGCTTTCTTTATCTAATTCACTTTCAATTTTTCTAATTAAAACGTTTATTATATAAGTAAGTATATTATATATGTTCTATGAAGTTGTTTATTTTATTATATTATATAATCTCAAATTTTTAATTAATTTCTAAATTTCATTTTAGTTCTTAAATTTATTAAAATTATCCAAATTAATTTCTAATCTTTAATTTAATTTTTTTTTTAAATAAAAAAAAATATTGAATGGAAATGAAATAAAAAAAAATATTCGTTTTAGCTTCTTAAATTTCAATCATTTAATTTGTTTATATTAATAATGTAAGTCATAAGAAACCAGTTTTTTTTTTTTTTTTTGGGTTTTTTTTTTTTTACATATTTTTAACACTAGATACTAATTAGCCAGAATTAGTTCATTTTTTTTTTCTTATTTTAAAACATTTTTTTTTTTTGTTAGTGTAATACTTAAATTTTATTTTGTTAAAAATTAATATATCAATTATTGTAATTTGCACAAAAAAAATTTTAATTTTAGATTGATTTAAAGCTTAAACTTAATTTTAGAAAATTTAAATTTAATCTTTTTTTTTTTTTAAATCACAAACCATGTGGTATCGCCCTTTTGACCACGTGAAGTCTTAATTTTAATTTTATTTTAATTTTAGACTGATTTAAAGCTTAAACTTAATTTTAGAAAATTTAAATTTAATCTTTTTTTTTTTTTAAATCACAAACCATGTGGTATCGCCCTTTTGACCACGTGAAGTCTTCGTTTTTTTTTTTTTGGATTCCTCCTTTCTTCTGGATTTTTCTAATAGATCCCGGTTGAGCCCCCAGATTTTGTGGGATTATAATGGAAAAACGATACAATTTCTTAGTTACCTTAATATAACTTCTTTATTAACAATTATAGTTCAAATATAATTCTTTTTGCAATAATTAATACTGTACTTTTACTTTTATAAAATTAATTAATTAATACTTCTTGACTCTCCGACGTCTCAATGCAGAATGCTGTTTTCTTTCTTTTTTGTTTTCTCTTTGCATCTCCATACTGTACGGTTTATGTTATCGTATGATAATTAATAATTATATATATGACGTCCTACATATATTATATCGGGTTCGGTAATAAATATTTGTTATTTGGTAGTGGTGCGCGATAAAAATAAAAAAAATAATAAAAATGAATGCTACTGGTACTAATGCTGTCGTAACCCCAAATTTTAAACATATGACAATTAAAGCTTTAAAAGCGAAATTAAAAGAATATTCGTTACCGAGTTCGGGAAATAAAAAGACATTAATAGAACGTTTAAATAACCATATGGAACGTCGTCTTGATTGTGTAGCGGATGAAATTGATAGTGATAGTTCAGAAGTAGTTGAACAAAATATTGAACAACATGTAAACGATGATGGTAGTAGTATGAGTATCAGCAATCAGGGAAATTCAAATAAAATTAATTTTAGTTTAAAAGAAGTGATGAAAATTCTACCTGAATTTAATCCGGACGACGAAAAAGGTTTGACACCTGAAGAATGGTATAAAAGGATATCAAAATTAAAATTATTTTATAAAATATCTGATGAATTAATTTTGATATCTGTCGGACCAAAACTAAAAGGTAGTGCTAGACTGTGGTACGATAAAATGGATGATTTTTGTATAACGTGGGTTGCATTTTTAAATCAATTTAAACAAAAATATATGTCGGTAATGAATGAAGCTGATGTTCATATGGGAATGGTAGCTCGAAAACGGAAAAATGGTGAAACGTTACTTGAATATTTTGATGAAATGTCACGTTTAGGTTTGAAAGGACGATTACAGGATAATGCTATTATCAAATATTTTATCATCGGTATGGAGATGATGATTTACAACTATCATTCCAAAGTCAACTTATTGAAACTCTTCAAGAGCTAACAGATAAAATTATATGGTGTATAAGTTTACGAAAGTCAACTCAAAAAGAATACAGGCCGAGACATTTTAAACAATTTCAAAGAAAGGAACCACAGTTAAATAATGCACTTACCGAAAATACCAATAAAAATTTAAATAATTTTAATAAGAATTTTAATAATAATAAAATTTCTACATAGTAATTCAAATAAAAAGTTAGAATGTTTTAATTGCTCCCAATCTGGACATTTCGCTAAAGACTGCCCTCTACCAACAAGACGACCTAGGTGTTCAAAATGTGGTAAAGTACATAGAAAGGGTGAACCATCAGAATGTCCTGGTGACATTAAAGTTGGAATTTTAAATTGTAAAAAATTACCAACTATTTATCATAAAGTAGTAAAAATCGATGAATACGAATTAATTGGTCAAATTGATTCGGGAAGTCCTCTTACTTTTATTGAAAAAGAATATGCTGACCAATTATTGAACGAAAAGATATCTTGTGAAATGGAAATAACCGGTTTTCTCGGGGAGAAATATATTTCAAATAAAAAAATGAATGTTAATATTTGTATCGATACCATTAATGTTGATGCTACCATATTATATAGTAGTAGATAATGATTTTGTGCCACTATTAATTGGCAGAGACATAATAGATTTACCTGACATTAGGATGATAAAAGAGAACGGAACGTTGGTTTTGGAACGTATATTTAAACCAAATGTTATTGAACGTAAAAATGAACTAGAACCAATTATTGAAAGTGAAATACAATATGGCTCACAATTGAACGATAATGAACGAAATTCATTATTAGATTTATTGAACGAATTTAAATTTTCTTTTTCCAAATGATTTGAAAGATTTCGGTTTAACTAATGAAACGGAAATGTTAATTAAATTAGGTACAGAAAAACCTATTGAACAGAAACCATATCGTGTACCGTACGCAAAAAAGGAACGTATTAATGAAATTGTTGATGAACTATTGGAAAAAGATATTATTACACCATCGAAATCTAATTATTCAAGTCCGGTATTATTGACTTTGTATTAACTATCGGCAAATAAATTCATATATCAAAAAAGAATTATGTGTTACACCAAATATCGAAGAAGAACTTCAGATAGCAAGTTCTTATAAATATTTCACATCATTAGATTTAAACAGCGGTTACTATCAAATACCAATTAATAAAGATAGTCGAAAATATACGGCTTTTATTACCCCGAACGGTCTATACGAGTTTAAGCGTATGCCATTCGGGCTTAAAATCGCCCCAACCGTCTTCCAACAATTAATGTCAAAATTTAAATCTGAAATTGATGATAACATTCAAATATATATGGATGACATTCTCATTGGTAGTTTCACAAAAGAAGATGGTTTAAAAAAAATTCGAAAAACATTTAATACTTTACGAAATTTCAATTTAACGTTAAATTTAAAAAAATGTTCTTTTTTACAAAATGAAATCGATTATTTAGGACATAAAATAACTCCTAATGGTATTTATCCTGGTACAGCTAAAACGACGGCTGTGGAAAATTTTAAGCAACCAACTAATGTAAAAGAAGTAAGACAATTCCTTGGACTTTGCAGTTATTTTCGAAAGCTCGTTAAAGATTACGAGCCATTAACTCAATTGCTAAAAAAAGAAGTAAAATTTAATTGGATGAATGAACAAAATGATTCATTTATAAAATTAAAAAAAATATTAATAAATAAACCATTATTAGTCTCTTATAATGTAAATGGTACGCATGAAGTCCATACTGATGCTAGTGCTGATGGTCTTGCTGGGATATTGTTGCAACTAGATAATAAAACATTTAAACCTGTCGCATACTTTAGTAGAACTACATCTGATTCTGAAAATAAATTTCATAGCTATGAGCCATTGCCGAATCATTTCAACGCTTCAAATATTATTTACTTGGAAAGACATTTAAGGTTGTGACTGATTGCGCATCTCTTAAGACAACCATGCAAAAAAAGAAACTAATACCTAGAATTGCGAGATGGTGGTTGCGGTTGCAGGAATTTGATTTCGTTTTGGAACATCGAAGTGGAAGCCGAATGACACACGTAGATGCGTTGAGCCGAATGCCTAACGAAGATAGTGTTTCTGAAGTGGAAACTGCGTCATTAAGAATCGTGAACGTCGAAATTAATGAAATTGATTGGCTGTTAACGATGCAATTACAATATGAAAATTTGAAAGAAATATTTGGAAAACTTAAAGCTGAACCTGTAGATTAACATATAAAAAAAGAATATTGTGTTGAAAATGGACGACTGAAAATAAATAATTATAATATACTGTAAGAGGCATTGTATATGGTGTGACATTTCAAATTGAAAGAACTTAATAAAATAAGTAACACAATTGACTATGTTGTTATTTGATTTACTTATGATAGTAATGGAATTCACTATTGCTAAAAACTAAAATATTAACGAATACATTTTTTCATAGAATTCTAAATCAAAATGTAATGAAATTTTTTATTGTTTTGTATAATAACTTAAAACTAACTTAATTTTTATTAAAATTTGTAAACATTTTTATTACATTTGAAATTAAATTTTAAATTTTAAAGTTCACCTGATAGATTTAAGATTTCATTACAATCGATTAATGAAATTCATAGGTATCCTTTTTTCCTGGTAGGTTTGAAATACGGAACTTTATTTAACCGTTATGCGAAAGTCAATTAAAACAAAATTTTCAACCAGAAATTGATGGAATAAATAAATTTTAATATTATTTATTTAATTTTAAATTTAAATTTTTTACCAAAAACACTGAGTATTATTATTATTACTTTAAACAACAAAACATTTTGAATATGATTCTACAACAAAAAGATATTACATCAACAAAATTTTGAATATGATTGTTTAATATATAAAACATATTTTTTTAAATTTTAAAAAAATATTTAAAAATTATTTTGGAACACAACAACTTACCTATATAATGGAATTCCAGCATTATCCCTGAACCACAATACCATGTAGACATCATCTAATGGTGCAGCTATTGGACAGGATAATGACACCATTCTACCTTCAACAGCTTCAATATCAATTGTTCTTACTGCGGAATTTTATGTTTTTATATGTTACATCAATACGAATACAATATGAGTATGTAGAAAGATAAGTTTTTGTTTTGTTAAGGTTGTTGTTCAGTTTAAGAAATAATAAATAGTTGGTTATATTTTTTTTTTTGAAATTAAAGTGAGTATAACAAATATTTTGTTTTAATTATTTATAAACAAAAAGTAAATTTTGTTTTAGAAACGGTTGAGTATTTAATAGTTTCAAATTAGTTAAAATAGGTATATTTTTGTTTTAATAATTGCAATTTGCAAGGAAAAAAAAATAAGATATATTAAATACAGATCAATGTCAAAATTAGAAATAGTATTTCAATTTTATTTAGTTTGTAACAACATTGTTTTAAAGTATTTCAATGAATAATGAAAGTTAATACCATTACATTATGATAGTTTTTATCAAAAGGATATGTTTTATATTTAAAAAACATTATTTTTTAAAAGTTTTAGTTTTGATGGAATTCATTATTGTTTTTAAAAGAAACACAATATTAAATGACATCGTTGTCGTTTTTGTTTTTATTGCAATAATTTGTTATAAAATAGTAAGTTTAAGGATTAAATTTTTACAGTTCCCCAAACAATGGTAGTTTTTAATTTGCATTAAAAATATAAATAAAAAATTTCGTGAAAACCGCATAAAAAACAGAATATTAATTAAGAAAATAATTTATTATTGAAATTGATGAGATTTGTGAAGTTGTGATATAATGTGATGAAAATAATAATAGCATAATTATTAGAATTACATTACATTAAACGTATTTAGTAAAAAATTATATTGTTGGTTTTATTTTTTTTTAATTAATACAATTGAAACATATTACCAGAATGTTTATTTAAATAAATGTTTTTGTTAGTGAAATTGTTTAAGAAGAACAAAGCGATGACATTAATGGTGACACAATGGTTACATAAATTCCAAATTATAGTTAATATTATTTTCATTTTATATTTTTAAGCACCGAAGAACATGAAAAGAAAAAAAGAAGAAAAGATTTTTTATTAATAATGCTATAAAAAAATTATTTAAAAGTGTAAGAATAATACTTAGAAAATGTTTTGTTTTATTTTTAATATTTTAGTACATATTCAATGTTTTAGTATAAATCATCATAACATTTAATCGATTAATTTTTCCCGATATAAATATTGGACCAATTTTTATAAAACAATAGCAAACAGAAAGATTTTTTTGTTATATAACTTTATAATGATGCTAGATAATTTTTTTGGAATACTGAAGTATTTCAGGTAAAAACGAGGAATAGTGAAGTAAAGTAGACAGGATAAACTTCCGGAAAGGGGTTGTGAGCTTTCACGATGACGTCATCACATAACGGTACTAAATATCTCAAAGTTTCTGAATATATAAATTATTAGTAAATATATAAATTATTACTAGTGGTCGAAAAATGCATTATAAAATGTTCCTAAGATTTTGTAGCATTTTTATTAAAATGTTATATTTTTCCTGTAAGACAATAAACTGGAACCAACATCTTACAATATTGTAGGGCATGATATTGTCTTTCATAAACATCTTATTTCATCTGAATCTACCATTTTTGAGATATTGCAATTTCAAGTGGAAAATTAAAAACAAAAAAAAAATATTTTGAACTTTCAAAAAAATCACTATAAGTATGAAATTTTCCAAAACACCCTGCATTTTTTATGATACTGATAGAAAGGTCTTTTGACACTCTTTCCAACAGTATATAATAAGTATGGTATATGTTGACAAATAGCCCCACCAGAGAACATAAATGAAAAACTGACACAACAATTTTATTAAAAAATATATTTTCATACTTTATTTTTCATAAATTTATTTTGCCTATTTGTTTTCCAGTTGAAATATGTATTTTAAAATGTAAGAATGGCAATCTTATATGGCAACCACTCGGACCCACTGCAGTAGACCAACAAAATTTTTACAAACTTTGGCCATATAACCAAACTATATTTGCCAAAATTTTAGACACCCAGCCTTACTAAGTACAGAGTTATAACAAAATTAGGTTCGTCTACTGCAGAGGGTTCGGCTAGCTGCCATACAACTCCTTCTTTTATATGAGCATTACTATACACCTAATGAAGCTGGGTGTGTGAAACTTTTCCAAAAATAATTAAGTGTAAAGTTACTTCCAAATTTTGTTGGTGTACTGCAGAGGGTTCGAGTAGCTGCCATACAACTCCGTCCTTTATATGAGGATTACACTATACCTAATAAACCTTTATGTTTGAAATTTAGCCAAAGGTAATTAACCGAATCATAAAATGTTTATATTACCGTTATACGGGTATCCCATAGTTCACACAGCCTACTCTACTACACTCTTCCTCGTTTTTGTTGTTTTGACTATTTTGCAAAACTAAAAAACTAAAACAATTTATGTAAAATTGTTTTATCTTTTTTTTTGTTACAAAAATTTTTGTCATTTTAATCTAATTTTAATACATAAAAATTATAAATTTGTTTGTTTGTATGTTTGTCCAGGATTCTCATGAAAACCAATGGTCAGATTGTCACCTGATTTTAAAGGAATAATTCTTGGAGCCCTTGGGAGATGCTCGCACAGATTTTTGCTAAGTTCGGTTAACACGTTTGGGCACGAGGGCGCAATGAAGTTTTTCAATGTTTTTGATGTCGATCCGCTACTGTTTGATCGATTGACTTGAAATTTTGTTAAAATCTTCCTCTTCGCAAACGTAATTAGTTGTGTAAAGTTAGTTGGAATATGTTAACCAATTTCGGTCGGCTGGTTTCCAAACAATTATTTGTTTCCGATTTGTAAATTCTTTATTTTATTTGATTAATTGATTAATTAATCTTTTATAAATTTTATTTGATTAATTGATTAACTGAATTTTATTGAAAATTTTATACCAGCCCACCGGGTTAATTTGGTTTTGACCTGTTTGCGCATTTTGCACAAAGATTCGATGAAATTTTCAAATTTTTGGTATTAACGCAAGTTAACCTTTATTCCAAAAATTCACTTAATTAATAAGACAATTTTTTTTGCTCTTCTCAAATAGTACAAAAGCTGAATGAGATATTTATATATTTATATATATATTATAATAATAAAACTAAAGCTAATAAAGAATCTGAATATCCTTAATATCCTTAAATTTAAATAACAAAAAATTTTCCTTCCCTACATTTTATGTAAGTCCTTGTCTTTTATCTACTTTGCAGCTGTTGTTCTTTAAAAATTGATTTCAGTGTAAAACTACAGTAAAACTACAGTTTCTATTAGGCATAAGTACATGGTATTTTAACACATTTTTTTAAAAAAATAAGCCTACATTTCTTTCCATTTTACATTTCCTGCACCTATAGTTATTTGAGCTATGGTCAAAAGGGTATAATAATACTTATGTGTAAACTAGATATTACCCGGTGCACGTTGCTCCGTCTCTCAATGGAATTTTAATTTAGTTGATGTTATTGAAAAAAGTTAACACAAAAATTACACATGGTGAACATGTTAATTTTAAAATATAATAAAGCAATTTTTTTAAAAAGATTTTTTTAAAGATTGTTCTAGCAATTTTGCAACAAATTTATCAAATTTCACTTAAAAAAAAATTTTAATTCAGTTAACATTTATCGCCGGAAACTCACTATCTTCAACTCTATCTTCAAGCAGCACCAAATTAGAAGCACCGCGTATAGAAAAATTAGAGATAATTGTCCAAAATGTTTTGCAAACTGTTTTTTAAAGTTTTTGTTTCAATATTTCGTAAAATTGGAAGTTAAATCCTTCCAAAATTACTTTTTGTATAATTGTCGGCGCGGCATGGGTTCGCAAATTCCAAACCTGTTAATAGAGTGAACTCCATTCTCAAAGAGGGACACATATACAAAATTTGAAGTCAATCGGTTACACCATTTCTAATTTATAGCATCATAATAAAGTAACGAAAAAAACCTATAAAATCTGTTGGGCCGTAATGGGTTAATGGAACTCCACAAATATTTTTTTGAGACTTTCTTTTTAACCGAAGCAGTACTTCGAAAAATAAACCTTCCTTTTTTACAATTTGCACTCTCCCGGCAACGCCGGGTAAATATGCTAAATATAAAAATGAAAATGTTTGTTTGTTTAATTAAATTGAACTGTTAAACAGTGAGGACGTTTTTTATATCCTGTAAATAATTATTGGTTAAAATTTATTTAAAACAGTTAAAAAAAAGAAACTTATTAAAAGAAGAGAGTAAAAAATTAATAAACTTAAAAAAAATATTATGTAATGGCGTAGCGCCATAAGTGCAAAAGTAAAATCAAAGGAGAAACTGGAATTCTATGCTCGGGTGTTTGCAAAACAACGTTTCATGAGGCACTAAAATCAGTGTACCATCAACATTGTGTATACAAACAAAAATGTTAAATTCATCTGTGATGATTGCGTGTTGTACATTCAAAACGATGATTTAGTTTTTACAAAACATGGAAAGTGCAGTCACAAAAAACAATAAACATTTAAAAGAATATAAAAATGAATTTGAAGCGGCAATAAAGAAGAATGAAACTGAAATAATATTTTTACTGGGAGCTATTGAAACAAGGTTCATTAAAAGATTAGAAGAAATTAAAATCGAATAACAAACGGAACTACATAAAATAAGAAAATTTATTGAAGCCTTCAAAACTCAAAGCGAAAAAGTAAATGAAACAATTTTGAGTGCAGTGAAAAAAAATGATGAGAAAAATATGGGTCAAATAGTGTCATTTGCTGACATGGTAAAAAATTGCGAAATGAAAATGAAAAAAAAGATTTACCATTAATTGTAAAACCAAAAAATAAGCAAAAAAATCAGCAAGTAAAAAGTGACTAAATACAAAGGTTGATCCAAAAAAATTTAAAATTAAAAATATAGAAAATAGAACGAATGGAACAATTTTAATTGAAACCGAAACAAGTGAAGACCGTGAAAACATAAAAATTGAATTTAAAAAGGTGCTGCGAATGCAAAGGTTCCAACCCAAATTAGCTTATTGTAGAAACAAGGAAACTTGCTTAAAGTGTCATCAGGAACATAAAACTAAAGAGTGAATGTCGCAAAGAGTACATAAATAACTCAGGAGGTCACGCTGAACATAAATATATATACTTTGCCATATCTCGCTTGCTTCCTTTAGGTGGTTACAAACACCATACCAAAGTTAATATACCTTTTTCCTATTTCATAGGTGTATGGTATAAAAATAATAAATTAATTAGTAAAAGTAGTAATATCAATAATAGTATTAGTAGTAGTAGTAGACATAATAGTCAGGTTAATACAAATTAAAAATACGAAAACTGCATTAAAGGAGAAATAGTAAATTCACAAAACAATAAAAATAATCTGCAAAGTAAAAAAAAAATACATTGATCTCACAAAAACAGCAATTTAAAATGGTGATAGTGTATATGCACTCTCAAGATTACGTGATCACAGAATATACAACAACTTGAGACTTGAGATCATGAAAATGTAGGTATCATTAAAGAGGTCACAAAAGACCTAACAACATATAGGAATCACATTCACAATAAGTACAGAGAACATTTGCAAAAAATTAGAGAGTCATGGCAGAACTATATGGTTGCTAGACGATGGAACATACAAAAGATTAAAAGAGATATTACCTAAAAATTCTATATGTGAACATATGCAGTTTAAGAAACAAGGTCTGTGAATTGGAAGCTATAATAAAGGAAATTAACAACGTAGATATAGGAATATTGAATGAAATCTGGGTTTACGACAGTGAAAGGCATACTATAACTTACCAAATTATAAAGTTTTTTTCAATTGCAGAAACAAAAACAGAGGGGGAGGTACAGTTATATACATAAAGAATGGTATAAATTTCAACATAATTATGCAAGAAGAACTATACAACCTGAGCATCATTGAGTTACTAACACGAAAACCTGTTTATAGAACACATGGAAACACAAATAGAGCAGTTATCAAAATTAATCATTTTTGTAAACGTTAATATTAACCTTTTTGAAAACACTAACACAACTACACTAATTGATCATATAATTTTCAATTACAATGATAAGATAGGTATATCATTTGTATTGGAAAACACAGGCATCTCTGATCATATAATTACTAATACGCACATAAAATCAGTCAAGGCTAATAAAAGATCAATGATAAATATAAACAAAGATAAAACAGATTACAACAAAATGATCGAAATTGTAAACTCTAAAACACAAGAAGAGAATGCAGACGAAATTGAACATTTGCAAAAAATTATACAATCAGCAGAAGAAATAAGTACTGAAAGGTATACCATAAAAACTAGAAACCTTCAATGGATAAATGTAACCATACTAAACAATATGAAAATCAGAAGAAAACTTTATGATGCCTATAAAAAAGATAAAAATAATTTAAAGGAAAAAATGAAAAACATAAGCTCGAAAAAACAAACAAAGATTTAATAATAAAAGCAAAAAAAGACTACTTAGAAAGATGCATACTGGAAGCGGGTAATGACTCAAGAAAACTCTAGAATGTGATAAATAATAAAATAAAGAATAATAATAATGATGGAAAAAATGAAATTTTAAAAAGTTTACGATTGGATACCGGAGATTAATAATAGACTCACAAAAACTGATTCGATACCTAATTCGATAAGTCAGATTTTTAAAAAAGCAATAAATATAAGAATAAGAACTTTTAGAAATAAAACAATTGGATTAGATAACAATCCGTACGGTTTTATAGTGAATAGTAAAAGAGAAGCAGCTATTAGCACAACATTAGATCAAATATTAGAAGCACTTGATGAAGCAAAATATGTAGCAGCAGTATTTGTGGATTTAACCAAGGCGTTTGATGTGGTAAATCATGAAAAACTTTTAAACATCATAGAGGATATGGAAATAAGAGGAGTGGCCAATAATTTAATAAAGGTTTATTTAACAAATAGAACTCATTGTATTAGAATCAATAGCATACTTGGTGAGAAATTAACTATAAAAATTGGTATACCACAAGAATCACTACTTGGTCCTCTTTTATATCTACTATATATTATGAATTTATCAAATTGCAACATCTCATCAAAATATAACATATATGCCGATGACACTAATATTGCTGCTAAAGCAAGCACACTTAGGGAATTGGAAACTATATTAAATGATGACTTGAAGGCCTACAGTAATTGGCTGAATGTAAATGAACTTATTATGACAACAAAAAAAAACAAATTACATGATTTCCAGATCTAGAGAGAGAAACGGTGATGAAATTGACATTAATGTTAACAATATTCCTCTTACAAGAACACAAAATTTAAAATATCTGGGAGCCATTCTTCACGAAATATTAAAAGGGATAACCACGTCAAAAAAATAAAAAATAGTATACTCTCATTAATAGTGACAATAAGAAGATCAGGAAGTGTAACTAAAAGAGTAGCTAAACTCATCTATAATGGCTACATTTTAGCAAAGATAAAATACAACATAACAAGCTGGAGCCTTTGTTCAAGTTTTCATCTAAAGCAAATAGGTACAATAATGAATAAAGCACTGAAAACTTTATTTAGATTGATATGAGGTGTAGCACAATGAAAGTGTAAAAAGGCACTGAAGATGTAAATATATTCATAAAATAGTGAACAAACAAGTAAAATCCAATTGGATGATAAATACACGACAAAAAATACATAAATTTAACACTAGGAATAGATTTAAATTAAATGAACCAAAAGCTAGAACGTTCACCAAACATATGAGTCTTAAAAATAGTGTAATAAAATTATATAATAAATTGCCTAAATACATTAGAGACTACGAAAATAAAGATAAGTTAAAATCTTCGCTAAAGAGGCATATATGAAATTTCAGAAATTTACTTACAAAGTAATTGCTGTATACAATGTTAAGTTGTTTTTTTTTTTTTCTTTCTTAAATTATTTTATATATGTTTAGAATTATTATTAAGTATATTTGTTTTATTATTTCTTTTTTTTTTAATATAAATTATATAATTAGTCTAGTGATATAATAATACATTTAATTTCTTATACACAATGTAATATTATCTGAAATTAAATAAATAAATAAATAAAAAAATAAAATTGTTGGTTTGTCCAGGATTCACGTAAAAACAACTGGTCCGATTGTCACCAAATTTTAAGGGAATAATGCTGGGAGCTCGTGGTTTTTGAACGAAAGCTCCCCTTGCCTAACGGAATTAGTTGCATAAAGTTAGTTGGAATATATTAACTAATTCCGGCCCGGCGGGCTTCCAAAAATTTTTTTCTTTCCGATTTCTGTCCAGTTTTAGAGGTTGATTTTGCAGTCCAAAAGAAAAGATAGGCTGCAAAATATAATAGTTACGTTCGATTAACCCGTTTGCCACGACAATGTTCAGCATTGATTTTAATTATTCAAGCCCACCGGGTAATTTGGTTTTGACCTGTTTACGAGTATTGCACAAATAATCAATGAAATTTTCGTTTTTTTTTGTATTAGCGCATGTTAACGTTTTTTTCAAAAGCTCACTTAATAAATAAGACTAATTTTTTTGCTTTCCTCAAATAGTGCAATAGCTAAATGAGATCCTTTGGATGTAAAATAATAACCCGTTTCATAATGACTTTTTCTAAAGTTTTATAACAATATTTTTTAAACTCTTAAATTTTGTAAAGTTGTTATTCCATAAAAAATTTTAAATGCACATTTCTAATATTAATAATAATAAAAATAAAACTAATAAAGAATCCGATTAAAAATATCTTTGAATTTAAGTTACATATCATTTTTCATCTCTAGATGTTTTCGTAAGTCTTTTTTTTTATCTAATTTAAATTTGTTGTTCTTTAAAAATAAATTTCAGTGTTAAATGCAGTTTCATTTTCTTTTCTAATCAAATCTTAAAACAAAAAGCCCAATTTCGTATATATTATGCTTAGATGCATCGTATTTTAAACATTTTCCAAAAAAAAAACCTACATTTCCTCCATAAAATCATAAAAAAACGAGGAAGAATGTATTAGAACTTCCAGTTAAATACAGAACAAAATATAAGTTGAAAAGGAGCTCTTTCAATCTTTTCCAGTACATCGACTATATTTTATCCAGCTGTTAGCTATTCAAGTTAACTACTATTGACATAAAGTAATGCTCATATGAAACAAGAAGTTGTATGGCAGCAAATCGAATTCACTGCACTACCCCAATTAAATTTTGCAGTAAACTTTGGCTTTAAAGCTAAAATATTTTTGGGTAAATTTCAGACACCCTGATTAATTAGGAATAGAGTAATGCTTTTATAAATACTCGAGGAGCTAATTAACTGAATTGTAATAGCGATGCAATATGGAGTGCAACAGCGTTTCTTTCACTAAAACGAATTTGAGAATTCTAGCTCTTTATTTTTTTGAGTTATCATGCGGACGGATGACATACATAACTAGATCGATTCTTTTTTCGATTAGGATACGATCCATATCTTTGAGTCTATATCTACTCCCTTTTTCTCTACGCCTAAAACGTAATAGAAAATTTAGTATAACCGTTTGTTCTATAGCCATACAGGAATAATAACACTTACATGTAAATTAGATAATACCCGGTTGAGCGTTTGTGCGCCTCTCAAAGAGTTTTTAATTTAGAGCAAAAGTACTATTTGTAAAATGTGTCGCAATAAATTAACGGAAAGCAACACAAATGTTTTAAAAATTATTGTGGATTTTGTAATTAAAAAAATTTAAAGCACACAAAGGAAATAGGAATAGAAAAATTTGTACCAAATTGGGAGGTTCTATCTTCATTGATTTCGGAATTATGCTCGTTTTGACCTAAACTCGATCCCGAAGCCATGGACCTTTCTCGCCCATAGGCAACCCTCACCGTATTTTTAGTACTAGTAACCTACAGTTAAAATTTCATCAAGATAGCTGTAATAGTTTTAAGTTGACGTGCTTTAGGTCGGACAGACGGATGGACATCACTAAATCAACTCGATAGATCAGACTGATCACAAATATATATACTTTTTCACATCTAGCTCGCTGCTTTGGGTCGTTGCAAACACCATAGCAAATTTAATATACCCTTTTCTTTAGGTGTAGGGTATAAAGAATTATTGTAAATCTAGTTTCCAACATCCCTAATTTAAGTTATAGTAAGTTTTATATTTTACCTGGAGAAATGGAGACTTGATCAGTTGACATTTCGCAAAAGAAACACTTAAAAAAGCAAAATGGATAGATAGCAAAAGGATATTTAACTACTGGACATTTAACATTTTGACATTTGGCTTTTATATATTTTTTCAAAAAATGTTAGGGAATTAAAAATAATAACAGTTATTAAACAATTCTTTTGCTTTATTTTCACATTTTATACGTTTAGAAAACAAAGAATTTTTAAAATTTTTAAAAGTTAAATTGTTTAGCAACTCAAAAATAAATTGTATCAGTCCAAAATTAATGGATCTTTTCTCACAAAAGTTTTATTAAAAGACGCGTTAACGTAATTTTCTTTAAAAAAATCAGCTAATTTTTTTCAATTTTTTCAAAAGTTTCATAGAGTTTCTGGAAGAATCGAAGAATATCAAAATGTTGTAAAAAGCTAAGAGGAATGAGTGCTTGTATTTTTATTGAAATTTCACATCTGCACCATATTTTGTTTGAAATCCCAGTTTCTGTATTCCTCTATATGTTATTTGTCCCAGATCAAAATAGTAACCTTTACTTAAAATATCGAAGAAACTTTTATTGCACCTTTTTTAAATTCAGTAATCCATATTTCACGGTCCAAGTTCACATTTATATCAAAGACATAATCGATAGATAGTTCAAAAATTTTCTCATATATTATTTCTGATTTACCAGAGTATAGCATAAAAATTAGTAGAAAGGCTTTACAATCGCCAAAATATTGGAACGATTTCTTGAAATATTCTGGAAAAAAGGAATACTTTAAGGAGCAGGATTCTTTACAGTGGAAATTCACCGTAATTCTTATTTCATAAAAATATTATTTTAAAATGAAATCGACTTTTTTTTCCACTCAGAAACGACAAATTTAAAAAACAAAAACTGATAAACTAGTGTTAGATCATGAAAGAGTGCATGATTTTAAATTTATACTACAAACAACGAGCAAGAATGAGTTAGAGTAGAATGTGTCAACTTTGGGATACCCGTATGACCGGAATATCGATATTATATTATCGGGTTAATTAATTTTGACATTTCAAATAAATTCAAATGTTAATAAATGTTCAAATGAAAATAAAAGTTCTAAGGAAGATTTTGGCCACTGATGTTAACTACTATTGACTAGACTAATGCTTACATAAAAAAAAGAGTTGTATACAACTACTCGAACGCAATGCACTACCCCAATTAAATTTTGCACAAACTTTGGAGACAAAACTAAAACTTTTTCTGGGAAAATGTTAGACAGAGTAGTGTTCAAATAAAGCAAATAGAGAAATATTAAATCGGTGCAACCGAGTTTAAATACCCGAATACCCTCCTAATTGGTTTAAAGTAAATTGCAAGTCCCTTTGAACACCATAAAAGCTTTTCTTGTTTGATCGTAAGAAATAACATAATTAATGAAATTAATTTTATAATAATAAAAACTTTTATAATTCAGTTTTCTTTTCAAAAATATTAAAAATTCTTAGAAATTTATTATTTCAAAACTATTAAAAAACAAAAGAACATGCAGTTTATAAATACATTTATTTATTTATAAACTGCAATTACTTAATTACAAATTTAAAACTCTTTATAAAATTCAATTAAACTTTACACACACGAATCAATTACTCTTCTCCAAGATAATTAACTTTTTCTGTACTGCAGTTACTGTTGCATGTTTTAGTACTTTTTATTAATTGTTTCTATTTTAAATAATTTTTAAATTTATTCTCTTAATTTAGACCATAAAGAATATCTTTGAAATTAATAAAGAAAATAACTTGAAACAATTTTGGAAGCTTCAAATTTGGCACAAGATTGTTCTTTAATATTTCCCGCATGATTTCCTATTTTATGATCAATTGGAGTGGTGGTACAGGTAATTCTCTTAGATCTGCAAAGGTTTAAAGGCTTTTTATTGAAATTAATAAAAATAGTAACTTAAAATTAGAACGTTCCAATTGTGTACAAGGGTAAACTAGTACTAAAAGTATGACGTGACTGCATGTGGAAGAAATCGTACCATGGTTTCGGGTTCTGCAATCTTGAAACTCAAAAACTAATGACGCTATTTTGATAAAATTTAAACTCTAGGTTACTAGTAATGACACTGCCGCGATTATTGCTTATGATCGATTTATGGTATAAAAGGCTAAGAATTTTACCATAAAAAATATTATTGTATTATATTTTATAAATTAAAAACAAAGTATATTTTTAATAAACGATTAAATTTTTTTTAAATTTTTATTATATCATATATTTTATTGAATTTTTACCATAGGTAATATATAATTCAGTAATTGTTTACTATACTTAAGTTGCGTGCAAATGTACTTACTGCATGAATGCAAAATTTTTTTTTTAGAGATACAGATAACAGCAGCATTATGATTGTAATACTTATTTATAACAGAAGTGCTAAAAATTCCTTAGCATAAAAATAAAACCTCGAACACGTCATATTTCAAGGAAAACTAAATAGGATTCATAGAAATGTATGAATTAAACGTAGCCAGTATTTTTAAGTTAAAAGAATTAAAATATTAAAACTTTAATGACTAATAATATAAGGAAATTAAGAGAATAAATTTAAAAAGTATTTAAAATTGAAATAATTAAGCTAGGATACTGAATCATTCAACATTAAATGCAGTAGTGCCAAATTAATAATCCTGAAGAGAAGTAATTTCTTCATGTGCGTAAAATTTTATTGAATTGGATAAAAAGTTTTAAATATGTAAATTTGTAATTGCATTTTATAAATACATTTATTTCAAGTTTTTTTGTTTTTTTAAATATTTTGAATAGATGAAATGATAAGAAGATGTTTTTAGTTAATTTGGTTGCTATGTCTTCGATCAAACTAATATGGTTTTATGGTTTTAAAATGACTTATGGACTTCTCAGTGTATAGTATGTTTAAGTCGGTTACTTTTAAGTCGGTTAATTTTGAATAATAAATTATAATTTTTTTTGGTTTTTTTTTTTTTTATAGATTGAAAATAAATGGACAGTAAATCTACAAAAAAAACTGGAATAGATCTTACGTTAGCTTACATCTAATAAAAACAAGTAAACAAACAGTCAGTCGCTGCAACCGACTTAGAAATAGCCTACACCTATTTGGTTCAAATTTAATAACATATCCATAAGTCATTTTAACACCATAAAAGCTGTTATTAATTTGACCGAAAGACATAGCTAACCAAATTAACTTTATAATACTAAACACTTTATAATACTAAACACTCTAGTAGAGTAGACTGCGTCAACTCTGGGATACCCGTATGACCGTAACATATACATTATACCATCCGGTTAATTACTTTTGGCAAAATTTCAAACATACAGCTTTATTAAGTGTAGTGGAATACTCATATAAAAGAAGAAGTTGTATGGCAGCTACTCGAACCCTCTGCAGTAGACCAACCAAATTTTCCTGTAACTTTGGCCATTACACTAAACTATTTTTGGCAAAATTTCAGACACCCAGCTTCATTAGGTGTAGTGTAATGCTCATATAAAATAAGGAGTTGTATGGCAGCTACTCGAACCCTCTACAGTAGACTAACCAAATTTTGCAGAAATTTTGGCCATTACACTAAACTAGTTTTAGCAAAATTTCAGACACCCAGCTTAATTAGGTGGAGAGTAATGCTCATATAAAATAAGAAGTTGTATGGCAGCTACTCGAACCCACTCCACTAGACCAACCAAATTTTGCAGACTCTTTAACCATTAAACTAAACTACTTTCGGCAAAATTTCAGACACGTAGCTGTAATAGGTACAGAGTAATACTCATATAAAAAAAGGAGTTGTATGGCAGCTACACGAAGCCATGAACCAAAATGGCTGGATTTAAATAGCGATGACGGCTATTGCAAAAAAAAGAATTTGCGAAAATTTCAAGATCCTAGCTCCTTTAGTTTTTGAGTTATCGTGCGGACGGACGGACGGACATACATAGCTAAATCGATTTATTTTTCGATTCTGATCCGATCCATACACTTGAGTCTATATCAACCCCCCTCCTTCTCTGCGTCACAAACGTTATGGCAAATTTATTATATCCTTTGACTATATAGTCATACGGGTATAAAGATAATCAAAGCATAATATATTTAATAATCCAAATTTTTCAAAATTGCAATTGTTTTAAATGGTTAGTTTATATACCTAATAAAAGCTTATAAACTCAAAATATGCAATAAATGTATTTCTAAAATACTATTACAAATTAAGACCTTTTCATATAATTCATTTAAATATAATAATAAATTTTATTAATATGCAGCAAGTACCTTTGAACATAGCTGAACCACTACAATTAAGTCTAAATTTCGGGGACACATAGGAAATAGGAAATATATTCTTTGGCTTTGAAATTAAACTCGACCACAACCTATTCCCATGGTACTTTCATTACCCTAGAGTTTAAATTTCATCAAAATAGCGGCATTATTTTTTGAGTTATGGTGTTTTAAAGATATATGTTTGTTAGCCCTTGAACTTTTCAAGGGTTCCAGAACCCGAAACCATGGTACGATTTCGCCCATATGCAGTCCCCGTCATACTTTCAATACTAGTTAACCCATGTAAACAATTTGAACGTTCTATCTTAATTTTAAGTTACTAGTTTTATTAATTTCGATGATAAGCTTTTACACATTGGGGGTCTAAGAGAGGTACTGAACCACCACTCCAATTGATCCAAAATTAGAGGGACACACAGGAAATAGTAAAGAACACCCATGTGCCAAATTTGAAGCTTCCACATTTGTTTCAAGTTACTATCTTTATTAATTTCGGAAATATGCTTTAAGGTCCTCGGAACTGAGTGGCTGGTGCCCACCCACTACTCCAATTGGGCTCAAATTTCAAGGAGACTAAGGAAATCGAAAACAACAACCTGATACCAAATTTCGAGGTTCTATTCATTGGTTTCGGAATTATGCTAGTTTAGCCTAAATTCGATCAAAAAGTTCTTAGCTCCGTTGTCCAATCTTCACCGAACGCAATCACTGCCGTAGTTTCATTACCAATAACCTACAGCACAAATTTCATCACACCATACCAAAGTTAATATACCCCTTTACCTATTCTATCGGTGTAGGGTATAAAAATATTAATTTAATTTTATCAAACAAATTAAGAATTATTAGTTTAATTAAAAACTTATATTTATTAAAGTTTTTTATAACTTATACCTATACCTATAGGTAAACCGGGCATATTAACTTTGGTATAGGTTTGTAACCACCTAAGGGAAGTGGGCTTGATATGGAAAAGTATAAATATTTGTGATCAGCGTGACCTCCTGGGTCGACATAGCCATGTCCGTCCGTCCGTCCGTCCGTAGGCACGATAACTCAAAAAATTATGGAGCTATTTTGATGAAATTTTAACTGTGGGTTACTACGACTGAAAGTACGGCGGATATTATATATGGAAGAAATCGGCCCATGGGTTCGGATTCTGGACCTTTTAATCTGTCCAAGAGCTGACGAACATATAAAAAATTCACGATAACTCAACAACTAAAGACGCTATCTTCATCAAATTTGTGCTGTAGGTTACTAGTAACGAATCTACGGCGGGGATTTCATACGGTCGAGATTAGACCATGGGTTCGGAACCTAGAGGTTTTTTAATCGAATTTAGGCCAAACGAGCATAATTCCGAAACCAATGAAGATGGAACCTCCAAATTTGGCATCAGGGTATTTCTTTCTATTTCCTTAGTGTCCTTGAAATTTGGATCCATTTGGAGTAGTGGGTCGGGGACCAGCCACACAATTGCGAAGACCTTAAAGTATATTTTCGAAATTGATAAAGACAGTAACTTCAAACAAATGTAGAAGCTTCAAATTTGGCACATGGGTGTTCTTTACTATTTCCTGCGCGTCCCCCTAATTTTGGATCATTCGCATTGGTGGTTCAGTACCACTCTTAGACCCCACAAGATTTAAAAGCTTATTCTCGAAATTAATAAAAATAGTAATTTAAAATTAACATAGGAACGAAATTAGGATAATAATGTTCCAATTGTGTACAAGGGTTAACTAGTATTGTAAGTATGACGGGGACTGCATATGGACAAATCGTACCATGGTTTCTGGAACCTTTAAAAAGTTCAAGTGCTAACAAACATATATTTTAAAAACAGTATAACGCAAAAAATAACGCCGCTATTTTGACGAAATTTAAACTCTAGGGGACTAGTAATGAAAGTACCATGGGAATTGGTTCTGGTCGAGGTCGGACAATGAGTTCGGATTCTAGAATCTTGTGATCGATTTCAGGCCAAACGAGTATAATTACAAAGCCAAAGAATATATTTCGTATTTCCCGTGTGAAGATAGAAACTTTAAATTTGATACACGAGGGTTCTTTCCTATTTCCGTTTATTATTAACACTTTTATATTTTTAAAAGGCTAAGAATTTTACCATAAAACATATTTTGTATAATATTTTATAAATTAAAAACAAAATATTTTTTTAAGAAACGATTCATTTCCTTTTTTTTAATTTGTATTATATCATATATTTTATTAAATTATTACCATACGTGATATATAATTAAGATATTGTGTACGATACTTAAGCTATATTCAAAATTACTTGATGCATTTATGTAAACTTTATTTTTATATTTAAATGAATTATATGAAAAGTTCTAAATTTGTAATTCTATTTTAGAAATACATTTATTGCATATTTTGCGTTTATAAGCTTCTCTAATAGGTACATAAACTAACAGTTTAAAAAAATTGTAATTTTGTAAAATTTGAAGTATTAATATATTTTGCTTTGATTATCTTCTTATCACAAAATTTAATAATTAAAATTTTTTCACTTTTGTAATTTTTTTTTTTTTTTTTTTTGTTTTTTTTATCTTGGGGTAAGGATGGTGGAAATCGTCGAAAGATACTGAGCGCAACCACAGTTATGTGTGACTTTAACACACTAAAAACACCCGCCCTGTTTTAAAATATTAAAACTAGTCTTAGAGACTAACCATTAATTTTGCGCTAACTTTTTATGATCTACTGGAATTACAGACCTCCGTTAAGGTGATCTGAATTTATCGCTAGTTGGAGGGGCCTAGTTCTTTTAAGCCTTCTATTGACATTTGAAAATAGTAGAAGTTTTCACGCTTCTATGTTTATGTGACCTTCTAAGCGGGTCTTATGTTTTATGGCATATTTTTTTATTTCATCGCTAACAATAGGAATTCCTAGATCCCTATGTAAGTCGGAATTTCGTACGTACCAGGGAGCACTCACCATGTTACATAGCACTTTGCTTTGAAATGTTTGAATTCTCTGAATATGTGTTCGTTTGGCACACCCCCAAATTTGTACGCCGTACAACCAGATAGGCTTAATTATTTGGTTATATAACAAAATTTTGTACTCTATTGGCAATTTAGATTTTCGACCTAGGAACCAATACATTTCTCTATATTTTTGTTCTAATTCTATTCTTTTCTTTTTGACATGTTCTTTCCATTTTAGCTTGACATCTAATGTCATTCCTAGGTATTTTGCCTTGTTTTCATGAGGAATATCTACCCCATTTAATTGTACGGCTCGGGAATTTTGAATAGGTTTATTTGTAAAATTTACTTGCACTGATTTCAGTTCATTTAGTTTAATTTTCCATCTTTTGGTCCAAAGATATAATTTATCACTTGCTTTTTGTAGTTTATTTGTAGCCTCGCCGACATTTGATCTTACTGCCATTATTGCAGTATCGTGAGCAAAAGTCGCTATAGTTATTTCTTGAAATTGGGGCAAGTCACTAGTATACAGCAAGTATAATATTGGACCCAAGATACTTCCTTGAGGCACACCCGCTTTAATTTCTCTCAGTGTAGAGTACTCTTCATCCTGTTTAATTCTAAACAGTCTATCAGTTAAGTATGATGAGAGTATATCTACATATTTTTTAGGTAATAGTTGCCGCAACTTATAAATTAAGCCTTCGTGCCAAACTTTATCAAATGCTTGTGCTACGTCTAGAAATATTGTAGAGCATATTTGTTTTTCTTCTAGAGCTTTCTCAATTATATCAGTAATTCTATGTACTTGGTCAACAGTAGAGTGTTTTTCTCTAAAACCAAATTGATAGTTTGGAATTAGTTTTCTATTTTCTATTATAGGTTTCAACCTTTTTAATAACAGTTTCTCAAAGAGTTTTGACATAATTGGTAACAGAGAGATAAGTCTATAAGACTTTATTTCGTTTGGAGGCTTTCCTGGCTTAAGTATCATAATTATTTCTGCCACCTTCCAAACGTTAGGTACATAATTTAACCTTAACATAGCTTTCATTATATATGTTAACATTGTTATCCCGTTTTTCGGGAGTTGTTTTAGAATGTCTGCAGTAATTAGATCGAAATCTGGTGCTTTTTTTAACTTCAGAGCTTTAATTTCTTCAACCATTTCTATATGAGTAATTAGTTCAATGGCATTTTCTTCTCTTTTGAAATCATTTTCAATGTAGAGGTCTGACTCTATTTCATTGGGCCGAAAAATTTCTTCCAGGTGATCTGCGAATGTTTCGGCTTTTTCTTTATTATTTTTTGCACATTTACCATCCATTTTCCGAATTGGTGGGACTGGCACTACACGTTTTTTCAAACTCTTTGTTACTTTAGAATGAAAATAGCAACCCAACTCTCTAATAGCTTTCCTTAGC
This sequence comes from Dolichopus griseipennis, assembly GCA_963082915.1. Classification (NCBI taxonomy): domain Eukaryota; kingdom Metazoa; phylum Arthropoda; class Insecta; order Diptera; family Dolichopodidae; genus Dolichopus; species Dolichopus griseipennis. The sequence goes on along the minus strand of OY720444.1, from coordinate 37,522,006 downwards.
TCTCTTCCTCTTGTTGAGGTAAGTCTTGAACCCCAATCGATATGTTTGGCATTGTAGTCACCTCCTAGGATGAACCTATCCTCAAGTCGGTTCAACAGGTCTTTAAGGATCATATTCTTTAAATTGTAATTACGAGGGCAATATAAAGCCCCAATGTTTAAATCCTGTTTAAGGGACTTAACACGTATTACTGAAAGTAGAAATTCATCAGTTTCAATTTTACACTCTTCGTGATGTAGTAAAGAGTTTTTCACCAAAATTGCACTACCTCCTCGCGGTTTATTACTAGGATGTGTCGCATTATAACATGTGAAACCTATTATTTTTAGTTTTGACTGTCTTGTCATATGAGTTTCTGATATGAGACACACATCAATGTTTTTAGTTTTTAGAAATAGCTCTAATGCTAGTTTTTTATTTAGTACGCCGTTTGCGTTCCATGTAGCAATACTAATTTTATTTTGGGCCATTATTTAGAAATTTTCTCGGAGTACCACCACAGCTTTTGCTAGAATTGTTTTCTAAATTAGTTATTCTTTTCATTGATATCATTCATTGAATTTAACAAATTTTGCATCATCTGCATTAAAATGTTATTATCAACTTTAATGTTAGGTTTATGAATGCTATTTGTACTATGAGTTATATTCCTAACGTTAGTGCGTTTTATTATTTTTTCAGCTGATTTTTATAATGCTACATTGTTCTGTTTTGTTGCACTAATAGGTTCTTTTGCTCTATTTGTGATACTTGGGCATACGATAAACCGTCAATGACCCTGCTAGGATTTAAGCTTCTAGATTTAGGGTTAGGTGAATTCGACGCACCTTCTTTGGTATGTTTTGGATTACTTTTTTTTTTTCTCTTTTGTAATTCTTTTGCAACTACGCACCACCTATAGTTTGCAGGGTGTACCTCAAGGCAGTTAGCACACTTCGGCGTAACCTTTTTGTCTTTGTCACAATTCGTTGATAGATGTGACCCTGCACATTTTACACATTTAGCTAGACGCTGGCAAAATTTTTGTGTGTGACCATATCTTTGACATTTTTTACACTGAGGAATCAGATTTGTTTTTTTCAGAGCTTCAATTTTCACTCTCATATGCTGAATAAACTCTATTTTATAAATCTTATCAATGTCCTCAGTATTTTCAAATGTTAATATAAAAAGAGGTAGTTTAACTATAGTTTCTTCCTCATTCTTTTTAATTTTGTTTCTTTTGTTTACAACTTCAATGATTTTAAAACCCTTACATTTAAGCTCTTGCTTTATATCTTCAGGATCGCATGAAGGATGCAAGTTCCTAGCCATAACTTTAATTGGCCTGGTCAACTTGTTGTCATAAGTATGCCATTCTAAATTAGCTTCATTTATGATTTTTGTTAGTTCTCTGTATTCCCCTTCTTTTTCAACATTAATCTTCAGTTGATGGTTATTCATCATATTTATTTTATAGTTAATTTGTACATCTTTCAGTATTATATTAACTTTGGGGTATTCTACAACATTACTTAAGATAACCGGAGGAGGTTTGTTTTTTCTTGTAATGATGGGTTTATCAATTGAAATTTTTGGTTTAATCACCTTTAATTTTTCTACACTATTTTCTTTGTGTATTTCTGGTGAGTGCTCCGCTTTTCTTTTTTGCCCTGTACGTTTTACAATCCACTCGGTTTCCCGAGTTAGTTCTTCTTCATCAGTACAGTATTCTACTGGACTTTTAGTTAATTGCTTTTTCTTTAGCATTTTATTTTCTTCGGTTAGAGTGTGAATCTGACTCATTAAGTCGCTACACATCTGCTCTAGTTCACTTATTCTTAAATGAAACTGTTTCTCTACTGTAATACCCACGTCCAGGGGTTTATTCTGACCGTCATCGTTAGACATAATTTTTATTAATTTCGAACCAGTAATATTTCTAGTGACATTAGCCTGGATTCCCGCTTTGTCACTGGTTTTATTTTCAACTACAGGTGGTGATCTTCCCACTAAACCGCCCTTTTTAAAAGGGTCGGTTGCGTTGAACGTAGATACATTTTTAACCACTGGCGACTTAACTCTGCCGACATTTTGGTAGATATCCCTACCATATTTTTATCTTTATTTGTGTTCATTATTTTAGTTAGTAAGAATTTGTAATATTTTTGAATAGATAAAGCAATTAGAAAATGATTTTAATATTATAAAGTTAATTTGGTTACCTATGTCTTACGATCAAACTAATAACAGCTTTTATGGTTTTAAAATAACTTATGGATATCTGATTAAATTTGAAACAAATAGTGCAAAAAAATTTTAGTTTAGTTCAATTAAGCCATTTTCCACGACGACGACGATTCAATGAATTTTATTGAAAGAAAGCCCGCCGAATTAATTTGGCTTTGACCTGTTTACGCGTTTTGCACAATGATTCAATGAAATTTTAAAATTTTTAGTATTAACGCAAGTTAACCTTTATTCCAAAAGCTCACCAAATTAATAAGACTAATTTTTTTGCTCTCCTCAAATATTGCTGAAAAAGATAATATTAATAATAATTAAAAAAAAAACTAATAAAGAATCTGAATAATAATATCCTTTTTTTTTTTTTACTTTGAATGTCTAGAGATAACGCCGTTGTTATCCACCCATTGTTCAATCCTTTGGCTAAATCAGAGGTGAATCGTGACAAAGGATGATTAGTAGCTTTTTTATTAACAAAATCAAATTTGAAAGGGTGGCAAAATAGATTTCAACTGAGAAGAAAGCCTTAAGTCAACAATTTTTTCAAAAAGCTTAGATATTGAATTTAGTTGACTGATTGGGCGCCAATTATTAACAAAATTTTTATTCTTCCCACATTTAGGAATCGGTATTACAATGGCCATTCTCCAAATTTTAGGGAAATAACCAGAGGAAATGAGCTGATTGAAAAAGATTATATTAATAATAATATCCTTAAATTTAAATAACATAACATTTTCCTTCTCTACATTTTTTCGTAAATCTTTGTTTTTTATCTACTTTTCAATTGTTGTTCTTTAAAAATAAATTTCATTGTAAAATTACGGTTTTTTTTTAATAAAATTTAAAAGTCAAAAAATATAATTTCGTATATATTATGCTTAAATACATAGTATTTTAAAACATTTTTTCCAAAAAAGAAGCCTACATTTCTCTTATAAAATCTTAAAGTAAGTGATAAAAAAAACCGAGGGTTTTTAAAAAGCACATTTTCGAAATTACATAGGGTTTCTTACTGACTATTTTATCATATATTTTTATAAAAATATATTTAAAAATAAATGATATTATAACTTAGTTATTTCATTAATTTATTAATTATGAATAATAGTGAAATCAATAGATACTTAGAATATAATCCCAATGCTCTCAAGAAAACCTGTTAACAAGTGTTGGAACTTCAATGTTAACGTTTAGTTTTGGAAAAACATACACTGGTGAATAAGCTACTGTTAACCATAAACCATAAAAGTTTTAATTTTAAAGACCTACTAGCCCTTCAATTGGGAAGGTTCCCAAATTTTTGGTAAGCAAACTTGGGCTGATTCTCGGAGATCTGCCTACTCCCGTCCTGTCCCCACTCTTTAATTTTTTTGGTTATAGGAAATCAATTGTTAACTCCACCAAAATTTGCAATTTTACCCAGAATTTTTTTATCTTAGCAAAAAATGGTTAAAAATAAAAGACAATTTCTTCAATTTAAAGAACCCCTTTTAAATTGCAGAAAAACTTTTAACATAATGTTGAAATATAGTACTGCAGCTTTAAATTTTGTAAATTTCAAGACCCCAGCTGGAACCGTTTAGAAGATATGTGGGGCCAAACATTTTGCAAAAATTGAGTTTAGCATAATGGCAAATTTTAGTACCGTATGGCAACCCTATACATTTTAGCCTTATATTTTTATGAAGGCTATAAAAGCAGCTCCCTTCTACCGTTTTTCGATTCAAAATAAACCTAACAGAACTCTTGTTATATCAATATAACTAAATATAAAGCTTTTTAAGAATTCGCGGGGGCTGTAGCTTCGTCACTCTTAAAAATTAAGAAAAATTTTTTGATACATGTTGAAATATAATTATAAAGCTTTGAATTTTGTATATCCCTAAAAAAAAATTTGAACAGGTATTCAAGTTACAGTTGTTTAAAAATAGCAAAATTTCAATTTTCCTAAGGACGGACAGACGGATGGACAGAGTGAAACTAAATAGGATATTTTTACAAGATCTTTTGAAAATGTGCTAAAAGCGAGGAAGAGCGTTGGAGAACTTTCAAGTAAGTACAAAACAAAATATTAGATGAATATCAGATTTTTAAATCTTTTCAAACCATCGACTATATTTTATTCAAACGTTAGCAACTCAAGTAAACTACTATTAACATAGTATAATGACAAAATGGCAAATTTAGTATACCCTATTGATCTTTAGTCAAACGGGTATAATAATAATTATATGTAAACTAGCTATTACCAGGTGCATGTTGCCCCGTCTCTCAACGGAGTTTTAATTTAAGTTGATGTTATTGAAAATATTTAACACAAAAATTACACATTGTGTACATAATTTTAAAATGTAATAAAGCAATTTTTTTGAAACGATTTTTTTAAGATTATCTAGCAATTTTTCAACAAATTTATCAAATTTCACTTAAAACTTTTCATAATTATTTAATTATTTCATAGATAATTTAATTTAATTATTTCATATATAATTTTATTTAATTATTTTATATATAATTTTATTTAATTATTTCATAATTACATAAAACAAAAATTTTAATTCAGTTAACATTATTTGCGGGAAAATCAACATCTTTAACTCTATCGTCAAGGAGCACCAAATTGTCAAGAAGCACCACTATTTTGCAAACTGTTTTTTAAAGTTTTTGTTTCGCAATCTATTAAAAGAACTCGACAAAACATTTTTATATACATTCCCCTAATTCAAAAAAGTTTTACCTACTTTCAAACATTGGAAGTAATATACTTACAAAATTTTTTTTTTTTAACAACCGTGGGAATGATAAAGTATACATGTACGCCTACAAAATTTAAAGTCAGTTGGTCAAACCGTTTCTACTTAAGAGTAAAGTATCGAAAAAATCTGTAAAAAGCTGCTGTGCCGCAATGGGTTAACGGAACTCAACAAACCTGTTTTTGAGAGTTTGAGCAAGCAATATTTCGCAAAATTTAATGTAATATCCTTCCAAAAATTTTTTTTGGACAATTTCCGGGGCGGCAAGGGCTAACAAATTATTCCAAGTCTGTTAAAAGAGTGAACTCCATTTTCAAAGGGTAACACATATACCAAATTTGAAGTCAATCGGTTAAAACGTTTCTAATTTATAGCAAAGTAACGAAAACTCTTATAAAAAGCTCTTGGCCTGCAATGGGTTAACGGAACTCCACAAATATTTTTGCAGTACTTGGCCAAAGTACTTTTTCCAAACTCAGGATTTGCAAAATTTTTTAACATGTTTAAACCGTTAAAGCTGGAGTAATGAAATTTTAGAAAAAGTTAGATTCTCAAAAAATAGTGGGAGTCAGTTAACTGAAGTCAAGTAGCTGATAGTAGCTTTAGCTGATTAAATTTGGGTTAATGCTGTCCGTCATATAGAAAAATGTACTTTTCTCTAAACATTTTAGTACGATTTGAAATATGTTGTATGTATTCTGTGTCCTATTAAAAATGAATACATAACATTATGTACAATAAAATTTAACATATCATAATTCATAGTCGCTTCCAGAAGTACAAATACAAAATAATAGTCAAGTTGACATAAATCGAGATTTTCAATGGTTATTTTTTTTTAACTTTCAGTTTTATGATTTATAACATACATAAAAACAAGTAAAGAAACAGTCAGTCGGTACAACCCTACACCTATTTGGTTCAAATTTAATGGGAAGTCCATGAGTCATTTTAAAACAATAAAAGCAGTTATTAGTTTGGTCGTAAAACATAGCTAACCAAATTAACTTTATAATACTAAAAACATTTTCTAATTAGACTATCTATAAAAAAATATTACAAATTCTTACTAATTTATCGATTTAAAAATATTAAAAAACAAAAAAACTTGAATTAAATGAAAATATATTTATTTCAATTCAATTACAAAAGTGAAAAAATTTGAATTATTAAATTTTGTGATAAAAAGCTAATCAAGGCATAATATATTTAATAATTAAAATTATTCAAAATTGCAATTATTTTAAATTGCTAGTTTATGTACCTATCGAAAAGCTTATAAACGCAAAATATGCAATAAATAAATAAAATATAATTACAAATTTAAAACTTTTCATATAATTCATTTAAATATAACAATAAATTTTACATAAATGCAGCAAGTACCTTTGAATATAGCTTAAGTATTGAACACAATGTCTTAATTATATATCACCTATGGTAATAATTCAATAAAATATATGATATAATAAAAATTAAAAAAGGGAATTTAAACGTTTATTAAATAAATATTTTGTTTTTAATTTATAAAATATTATACAAAAAATGTTTTATGGTAAAATTCTTAGCCTTTTAAAAATATAAAAGTGTTAAATAAAAACGGAAATAGGAAAGAACCGTTTTGTTTCAAATTTAAAGTTTTTATCTTCATGAATCTCGAAGATAAGTTTTATAATTTTGGGATTTCTTAGGAGCCACTATCTATTAAGTCTAAATTTCGGGGACACATAGGAAACCGGAAATATATTCTTTCGCTTCGAAATTATACTCGTTTGGCCTCAGATCGATCAAAAGCTTCTAGAATCCGAGCTCATTGTCCGAACTCAAGCATGGTTCTTTCATTATTAGTAACCTAGAGTTTAAATTTCATCAAAATAGCAGCATTATTTTTTAAGTTATACTGCTTTTAAAATATATGTTCGTTATCCCTTGAACTTTCAAAGGTTCCAGAACCCGAAACCATGGTACGATTTCGCCCATATGCAGTCCCCGTCATACTTTCAATACTAGTTAACCCTTGTACACAATTGGAACGTTCTATCTTAATTTTAAGTTACTATTTTTATTAATTTCAATGATAAGCTTTTAAACCTTGGGGGTCTAAAAGGGGTACTAAACCACCAGTCTGATTGATCCAAAAATAGGGGAACGCGCAGGAAATAGTAAAGAGCACCCATGTACCAAATTTGAAACTTCTAAATTTGTTTGAAGTTACTATCTTTATTAATTTCGAAAATATGCTTTAAGGTCTTCGGAACTGTGTGGCTGGTCCTTAACCCACTTCTCCAATTGATTCCAAATTTCAAGGACACTAAGTAAATAGAAAGAGACACCCTTATACCAAATTTGGGAGTTCTATCTTCATTGTTTTCGGAATTATGCTAGTTTGGCCTAAATTCGATCAAAATGTTCTAAGTTTCGAACCCATTGTACATTATGCATCGTACGCAATCACCGTAGTTTCATTACACTACAACACAAATTTTACGAAGATAGCGTCATTAGTTGTTGAGTTATCGTGATTTTTTATAAATGTTCGTTAGTCCTTAGACAGATTAAAAGGTCCAGAATCCGAACCCTTGGGCTGATGTTGCCCATATGCAATCCACGCTGTACTTTAAATACCAGTTAACCCTTGTACACAAATGGAACGTTATATATTAATTTTAAGTTACTATTTTTAGTAATTTTTCATCGCTTCCAACATTATATAATTAATCGAGGACATATATGAAGTTCAAAATGTTACGACCCTATTTTCTAGCAGCTGCCATACAAAGTTTACAATTTAATTACTGTGAATCTAATGAAGCTACGAGGTTAAAATTAAAATTGAATTGGTAAAGTAATAGGGCTAGTTACTTGGCAAAGTTGAACATCACTCGGACCAACTTTTAGGTTGGGCCAACTTTTTTTTTTTTTTTAAGCAAAAATGATTAGGAAAATAAATTAAAATTTTTTTTTAATTTGTTTTTTTTTTTTTTAAGCAAAAATTATGGGATAATAAGTTAAATTTTTTTAACTATTCACTGCTTTATATTTGTTTTGTAATATATATAATACCATAAGGGTAATACATAAAGGTTTATTTTATTTTCTACATCATAGTGGGTATACACGGGTATCTAAAAGTTGACAGGGGCAAATATAATCTGGTGCCGTGATATAACGCCATATGCGATAAAGCCATAATGGCATTATGACTCAATCGATTGAGTCATAAAGCCATAATCGCGAAATTCTTTAATATGGCTTTAAAACAAACTCGAGTTAGTCATAAAGCCATATTGTGTTTTAAAAATTTTGAGTCATAACACCATATAATTAAAATTTAATGATTGAGTTAAAATTGTTATATATTACAAAATTTTACAACTATCATTATTATATTATTTGTTGAAAAGAAGTAATGTTCGTGACTTTTTTGATGAAACATATAAGCAATTTAGAGGTATTTGTCCATCAGTAAATTTTGGGGAAATAAAATTAAAGCAACATTTTCCCAAAAAAACCAACAAATTTTATTAGGAGGAATATTATGTGTACACCATTTTTATGTCACCTACAATAGTGTTATAAACAATAGATCAACGGAACTATCTAATAAATGGTACATTTGCAGTTACACCCTGTTCTAATACTTTTAAGCAATTACTCATAATACATAAAGCACACGCTGAATATGTACAAGGTGAATATTAGGGTATAGGGTAGGCACGTATTTGCCGCCGCGCACGCGTATTCGCGGCCGCGCCGTATCCAGACGAGCCGCGTTCGCGGATAGCCGGGCGAACCTCGACGATATCAGACTTCTACGACTTCTACAGAATATGTGCACATATTATATATACGTTATGCCGCATTGGGAGGGATTTTAGAGTAAGATTCAAAATCAGGGTATTCGCTTTTTCCAGAATATTTATATATGTATATATGTAATGAGAGATTCTGAATTAGGAGAGATCTTATAAACGGGTACAAAATCAATGACACTGGCTACGCATAGAAGGTATATTTGTCACCAAATTATAAACTTCGAAGTAATAATATTTCTATTGTTTTTTCTAAAAAAAAATTGTTTGAAGTGAGTCATAACGCCATTATGGCTTTATGACTTATTCGAGTGTGATTTAAAGCCATATTAAAAAATTTCGCGATTATGGTTTTATGAGACACACAAAAGAGTCATAAAGCCATTAAGGCTTTATAACATATGGCGTTATATCACGGCACCTATAATCTTCCTCGTTTTTACGATAATTTCTATAATAGTCAAACGATATATAATATGTAGCTACCTATATAGCCTATATACCTTACCTAGTTCTTTGTTTATGTTTTTTAATACTTTTTTTGGCGCCGCGAAATAACGGCGCCGTGAAATAAAGCCATACGAAATAAAGCCATATCGCCAATTTTTTCGCGTATGGCTTTAATTCGCATTCAATTGCGAAATAAAGCCATATGGCTTTATTTCGCATTTAAAAATGTATTTTTATTTGTGAAAATAGAAGCAATTTAACTTTCCAAACTTTTTTATTTAAATAGTTAGGAAGGAGTTTTAGAGTTGGTTTCAAAAGCAGGGTTTTACCCTTTTTCCAGAATATTTATATATGTGTATATGTGGGATTCTCAATTAGGAGGGATTTTAGAGTTGGATTCAAAAGCAGAATTGCCCCCTTTTCCAGAACATTTATATTTATTAATTAGGGTTGATTATTTTTTGTATGAAATAGCTATGCCGAATTCTCATACCATTCTTTTTATTATAGTGTTGGATTCAAAATCTAGTTTCAATAATTGAGTTAGCGGGAGTTCGGGGGCGGCAGCCCCCGTAATGAAAATATAATATTATTTAACATGTTTTATTACAGTGAATTAAAAAAATTAGAAACTTATTAATTTTTTTAATGAATTAGGTATCCGAATTCTTATACCATTCTTTTCATTTTAGTGTTGGATTCAAAATCTAGCTTCAATAATTGAGTTAGCGGGGGTTCGGGGCGGCAGCCCCCGTAATGAAAATATAATATTATTTAACATGTTTTATTACAGTGTATTAAAAAAATTAGAAACTTATTAATTTTTTTAATGAATTAGGTATCCGAATTCTTATACCATTCTTTTCATTTTAGTGTTGGATTCAAAATCTAGCTTCAATAATTGAGTTAGCGGGGGTTCGGGGGCGGCAGCCCCCGTAATGAAAATATAATATTATTTAACATGTTTTATTACAGTGTATTAAAAAAATTAGAAACTTATTAATTTTTTTAATGAATTAGGTATCCAAATTCTTATACCATTCTTTTCATTTTAGTGTTGGATTCAAAATCTAGCTTCAATAATTCAGTTAGCGGGGGTTCGGGGGCGGCAGCCCCCGTAATGAAAATATAATATTATTTAACATGTTTTATGAAATTCTAGGACTAGATGAATGATATTATACTCAAAATTTAGGGGATTAAAAAAGGAATAACGGACTCAAAAAAAATTATTATGTTAATACCGTTATTTTTTGAATAAACAAGCTTTAAATGATTTTTTTTATTTAAAAATAGGAAATTTTTAATTTCCCGGTCCAATAAATCCGGTCCTGAGGGGTCCAGAAATCTCGTTGATAAATTTTTAGAAAGAAAATTTATTAGGCTTTTTAATTTGATACTTGGATTTATTTTATCACATAGGGTTCCAATTTTATAAAATTAAATTATTTAGGCCCCCAGCAATTTTTCTAAGCCCCATATCTCCCAAACGGATGAGAATAGACCCTACCTCTAGAAGCATTTTTTGTTTGTTTTGAACCCTAGAATAACCCCTAGTTCTATGGCAGGTCATTAGCGAAACACCCTGCATTTATCATTTATAACTGCACTTAATTATCAATTTCTATTTTTTTTTTACTTTGTTTACTATTAAACTAGAATTTGCATCAATTTTACTATATGGCTTTATTTCGTAAAATTTTAGAAAATGATATGGCTTTATTTCGCATTCAAATGCGAAATAAAGCCATACGCGAAAAAATTGGCGATATGGCTTTATTTCGCATTTGAATGCGAAATAAAGCCATAATGTCATTTTATGGCTTTATTTCGTATGGCTTTATTTCGCGCCACCGAAATAACGCCATACGAAAAAAAACCATAATGACTTTATTACACTATTGAATCAGAAATAAAGCCATATCGCACATTTTTTCGCGTATGGCTTTATTTCCAATTCAAATGCGAAATAAAACCATATCATTTTATAAAATTTTGCGAAATAAAACCATATAATTAAATTGAAAAACATTCTTGTTTTATAGTAACGAAATTGAAAAAAAAATAGAAATTGATAAAGTAGTGTAATTAGCAAGTTTCTAATTTTTTTAACAAAGTGAAATCAAATATGTAAAAAATTTTTATATTTTTATTACCAAGGCGCTCACGGCCGAACCCCCTAACGCTTACTCAATTATTGAAGCTAGATTTTGCATTCAGACCTATTTTATTCGAAAAATAATACCACTCAGAATCTCACACGCGCACATGTAATAAATATTCTGTAAAAGGGAGTAATCCCAATTTTGAATCCCACTCTAAATCCCTCTTAATTCAGAATGTCACATATAAATATATATAAATATTCTGGAACAAGCGTATAACATTTATTTTGAATCCACTTCTAAAACTTCTTTCTAACTATTTAAATAACAAAGTGTTTAAAATAGTGGAAGCTGCCGCTTCCCAACTCCCCCTAAACATATATTAAAAAACTGATATTACACTGAAATACCGAATTTGTAACCAATATTGTAAAAACAACCCCCAAAAATTAAATTTTTCTAAATAATATAATATTTAAACAATAAAGTAATGGATTTGGATTTTTTTTTTAAACTTAAGAATAATCCATTGACTTCAAAATCTGGGTATCAATAACTTGTTTAGCGGGGCTTAGCGGTGGCAGTCCCCGCTATCTTAAAAACTTTGTAGCAAAAATATGTATTTATATAAGAATAATAATTAGAAGGGATTTTAGAGTTGGTTTCAAAAGCAGGGAAATACGCCTTTAACAGAATATTCTGTATATATGTATATGTCAGATTCTCAATTTGGAGGGTTTTAAGAGTTGGATTCAAAATAAGGATTGCCGCTTTTTCCAGAAAATTTATACCTATATATTAAATTTTAAAAACTGTTTTTTTAGAATTTTAATTTTTTTTAGAATTTTTAATTATAATTATTTTTGTTTGGAAAATTAAATTACTTCACAAATAAAATTACATTTTTAAAAGGGAAATAAAGCCATACGGCCTTACTTCGCAAATATATGCGAAAAAAAACCATATGCGAAAAAATTCACGGTATGACTTTATTTCTCATTCAATAGCGAAATAAAGTCATTATGGCTTTATTTCGTAAGGCGTTATTTCACAGCACCAATTTTTTTACATGCTCATTATAATATGACAATAACGTTTCAGTAAATCTAATTAGAAATATTATTTTCATTAATATTTTTTTTTTCAACATTAACCATAAACAAACACGCATATTCATATTCAAATAAACTTACATTAGACATATTATATGTATATGCACATACTATTAACGACACTTCTAATTTATTCGAACAGTTTAAAGTAATACAATGTTTCTCAACGCAATGAGTAATAAATAACTCATATTAAATTAATAAAAATAAATCTAATAATTCATAAGTCATAATAAATTTTTAAATCATTTTAACTGTAATATGATATAATTTTATTGTTCAAGTTCAATGTTTTGATTAAGTATTTATATTTATAATTGTTAATGAATGAAATGCTCAACATAAAATAAAACAAGTGATGAAAAAAACCAAGGGTTTTTAAAAAAGCACATTTTCAAAACAATAAAGTATTTCATACTGAGTACTTTATCGGAATATAATGTTGAGGCTTCAATGTTAACCCGTTTTTGTTCACACATTGAAGAAGCTTGAAAATTTTTATGATCATGATAATAGTAGCTGCTTTTGGTGTAACTTAAACAGTTTTGGCCGAAAAAGGTTATAAAGGTCCGCCATTTTGTAGTTTTGGAGTGTTGCGAAAACGCAACATTGAACAAAAGCGATATCAAAACTGAGAAATTTTTTTTTAATAAATTAATTAATTTAATAAATTAGTTGTTCTTTTGTTATTCTTTTATTTTTTTTAATAAGTCAAACATAATGAAAGTGGAAACTTAAAAAAATTAAAAATCTAATTAAAAAAAGCAAGTTAATATAAAAGCAAATTCTATTTTGATTAAGTTGTATTTGATTCAAAGATAAATTTCTTATTATATATTTTTATGATATTCAGAAAAACATTTTAAGTGGAGTGGAATAATAATATCTCCAAAGGAACAACCCATACATTTATAAAATGTTTGACTTTTGCAAAATTTACATCGCCTTTTTATGTTTTCTCCAATCTTTACCCAATTATGAGATAATTCGAATCCAGATGCAGCACGTAAACCCAAATATGAACTAGCTCTTCCAACAAAAATATTTCTCTGTGGCTCATCTGTAAAAGTTGTTAGCAAGGCAATAGCTATTTCTCTGCGAAAATCTAATAATGGTAAAGATTTTTCCTCTACGGCTCTATACAAATTCCACGCATTTGAAATGGCTAAGTCTATGCAGTTACTAAATAAAGGCCACCACCACTTTTTTCCTTTTACGTGTATTCTATATTGGGACATAAATCTGTCTAATAAATCCACACCGCCCATGTATTTGTTGTAGCTTTGAATAAGTTCAGGACATTTTATTTTAATATGTTTTCTTTCTTTTCTTGAAAATCTTCTTACTTCCTTCAAAGGAGCAACATCCTCAAAATTTGAAAGTAAACAAACAACTGAATTATCGTTTAACTTTGTATTCAATTGCTCCACGATTTTTCTTTTTAAAATCACTGCATTTAGTCAATGGACATTTTCCCATTCTGCGTTCTCTTACTGTGCCTGTGGCATGTATTTGACTTTCACGAAGGCTTTCCATTAAATCGTATGATGTAAAAAAATTGTCGAAATATATTTTGTGGCTCTGCGGGTGTTGTAAAGTACTTGTCAATTTTAAAATTACATTCTGGCCAAGTCCTTGTTCTTTATCGTACACCGTCGAAGCTCCTGAGTAGGGGAAAAAGTCATATGCGTATCCACCACTGGAACATAGGAACCATATTTTATACCCAAATCTTATGGGCTTTCCGCGTATGAACATTTTGCACCCATGCTTGCCAAAATAAGGCCACATTGATTCACCAATTGATAAATTTTGGGTAAAAATTCCAAATTTCGAACAATTTTTTGCAACTATATTTAACAAATCTCTTACTTTATAAAAACGATCTTCTTTGTCTTGATTAGTATTGTCGGCTAAATGAATATACTGTTTTATTTTCCTATACATTGATTTAGGCATTGCTTTTCTAATAATAGGAAAATTATAGTCTATATCATTTTTCCAGTATAAATGTTCTTGTGGTACAGAATGGTGGCCGGAAAATACTAATATGCCGATAAACCGTTTTAAAAGAGGAATTGTCAAAACAAAATTTGAATTATTTTGTTTAGCATATAAATTTGTTTGTTTCAAAATTAAATCCATTACGGTTGAATCAAAAAATTCGTAAAATAGTTCAATTGGTGACTTATTACCTATTATTTCATAGAGCTTAGAAGTATACTCAGTTTCTAAATTGTTGGGATGACTAGAATATTTAATTTCAAAATAGTTTTTACTTTAAACTTGTAATAAATAAAGAATTTAAAATAATTTTGCAACTTTTGACACTTTTAAATTTTGATTTCAAACCAACAAATTTTAAACCAAAAAAACCGATAATTGTAAATGTCAAGAATATTACTCAAATAAAACTTTCTGTCACTAAAATAGTTTTTTTCGTGCAGTTAATGATTCTATTAAGAACTAGATGGCAATAAATTGTGGTCAGAAATTTTTTTATTAAAAATACATTACCCTAAAGTTCGCGTTGCGAAAACGCAACAATAAACAAAAACGGGTTTTAAAGTTTAATTTACGAAATATATACGTTGGTGACTATGTTACTACTTACTTATAAAAACAGTAATTTTTTTAATTTTTAGGTCCTAATAGCCCCTCTATGGGGAAGGTTGCTTAATTTCTCAAGGATTTAATCCTCACTACTCCTCTTCCCTCAACTTTTTTAGGTTCTAGGAATTAAATTGTGAATTCCACCAAAATTTGGAATTTTACTTAGAATTTTACTATTTATGCAAAAATGGTTAAAACTGAGAAACACTTTCTTCAATTTAAAGAACCGCTTTTAAATTTAAAAAAATTTTTTAACTATGTTAAAGTATAATATTGGACCTTTAAATTTTGTATATTAAGAAAAAAAAAATTGAACAAGCATTCAAGTTACAGGTGTTTAGAAATAGCAAAATTTAAATTTTCGAGCCCTTATAGCCCCAAAACAGTGACAAAAAAGTGGCTGGTAAACTATCGTGTTTGAGAAAAGATTTTTGTTTTAGTATTTTTCATATTGTTATACCCTACACCTATAGAATAGGTAAAGGGGTATATTAACTTTGGTATGGTGTTTGTAACCACCTAAAGGAAGCGAGCTAGATATGGAAAAGTATACATATTTGTGATCAGCGTGACCGCCTTAGTCGATATAGCCATGTCCGTCCGTCCGTCCGTCCGTAGGCACGATAACTCAAAAAATAATAGAGCTATCTTTATGAAATTTTAACTGTAGGTTACTAGGACTGAAAGTACGACGGGGATTGCATATGGGCGAAATCGGCCCATGGGTTCGGATTCTGGACCTTTTAATCGGTTTCAGGGCTAACGAACAAATATAAAAAATCACGATAACTCAACAACTAATGACGCTATCTTCATCAAATTTGTGCTGTAGGTTACTAGTAATGAAACTACTTCGGGAATTGCGTAACGTCGGGATTGGACCATGGGTTCGGAACCTAGAACTTTTTGATCGAATTTAGGCCAAACGAGCATAATTCCGAAACCAATGAAGATAGAACCTCCAAATTTAGTATCAGGGTGTCCCTTCCTATTTCCTAAGTGTCTTGTGAATTTGGGTCCCATTGGAGTAGTGGGTCGGGGACCAGCAACACATTTCCGAAGACCTTAAAGCATATCTTTAAAATTAATAAAGATAACAACTTGAAAAAATGTAGAAGCTTCCAATTTGCCACAAGGGTGTTCTTTACTATCTCTTGCGTGTTCCCCCAATTTGGGATCAATTGGAGTGGTGGTTCTGTACCCCTCTCAGACCTCCCAAGTTTTAAAGGCTTATAATCGAAATTACTAAAAATAGTTACTTAAAATTAGGATAGACCGTTCAAATTGTGTACAAGGGTTAACTAGTACTATAAGTACAGCGCGGACTATATAAGGGCGAAATCAGCCCAACGGTTCGGATTCCGGACCTTTTAATCGATGTCAGGGCTAAGGAACATATATAAAAAATCACGATAACTCAACAACTAATGAGGCTATCTTCATGAAATTTGTGCTGTAGGTTATCGGCAGCGAAACTACGGCGGTGATTACGTACGGTGAGGATTGGACAATGGGTTCGGAACTTAGAACTTTTTGATCGAATTTAGGCCAAACGAGCATAATTCCGAAACCAATGAAGATAGAACCTCCAAATTTGGTATCAGGGTGTCCCTTCCTATTTCGTAAGTGTCTTTGAAATTTGGGCCCCATTGGAGTAGTGGATCGGGGACCAGCCACTCAGTTCTTAGGCCCTTAAAGCATATTTTCGAAATTAATAAAGATAGTAACTTGAAACAAATGTAGAAGCTTCCAATTTGCCACAAGGGTGTTCTTTACTATTTCTTGCGTGCCCCCCTAATTTGGGATCAATTGGAGTGGTGGTTCAGAACCTCTCTTAGACCCCCCAATGTGTAAAAGCTTATCATCGAAATTAATAAAACTAGTAACTTAAAATTAAGATAGAGCGTTCCAATTATGTACAAGGGTTAACTAGTATTGAAAGTATGACGGGACTGCATATGGGCGAAATCGTACCATAATTTCGGGTCCTGGAACCCTTGAAAAGTTCAAGGACTAACAAACATATATCTTACAAACACTATAACTCAAAAAATAATGCCGGTATTTTGATGAAATTTAACAGTAGGTTACTAGTAATGAAAGTACCATGGGAATTGGTTGTGGTCGAGTTTAATTTCGAAGCCAAAGAATATATTTCCTATGTCCTATGTGTCTCCGAAATCTAGACTTAATTGTAGTGGTTCAGCTATGTTCAAAGGTACTTGCTGCATTTATGTAAAATTTTTTTTATATTTAAATGAATTATATGAAAAGGTGTAAATTTTTAATTGTATTTTAGAAATACATTTATTGCATATTTTGCGTTTATAAGCTTTTCTATTAGGTATATAAACTAACCATTTAAAATAATTGCAATTTTAAAAAATTTGGATTATTAAATATATTATGCTTTGATTATCTTTTTATCACAAAATTTAATAATTAGAATTTTTTCATTTTGTAATTGAATTGGAATAAATATTTTCATTTATTTCAAGTTTGTTTGTTTTTTAATATTTTTAAATAGATAAATTAGTAAGAATTTGTAGTATTTTTTAATAGATAGGGTAATTAGAAAATGTTTTTAGTATTATACAGTTAATTTGGTTAGCTATGTCTTACGATCAAATTAATAACAGCTTCTATGGTGTTAAAATGACTTATGGATATGTCGTTAAATTTGAACCAAATAGGTGTAGGGTATTTCAAAGTCGGTTGCACCGACTGACTGTTTCTTTACTTGTTTTTTTCTAATTCTGATCCAATTGCTGCTTCAACCCCCAAGCCAGCATCCGGACAAACAATTCTTTTCAACCCCATGCTTTTAAAAGAAACTATGAGGGAAGTGGTTCAAGAAAATATGAGACAAAATAGTTTTTTTGGTCCGGAAATATTAAAAAGGACACTAACAGAGGTATTCCAAACGCAATCTAGAAATCTATTTAGAGGGAATACAATTAGCGAAATATATAAATACGAGGAATTGGATCAAGAAATTAATTTAGGATTGAACCAATCTCTAACTGGTATGGATGTAACACCGGATATAATAAAAGATATGAAGTAGTTTTTATGAGATATGGAGGAATATGAATCGTGGAAAGATGATGTTGGGAAAATTTTAAAAGTTTACAATAATATCAAGGGTACAACGAAATGTTATGGAATCTTAACTGCCATAAGAAGAAAAATAGTGGACAAAGCTAACATTCTTTAAAATCTGACAGTACCTTTAAACTGGGAAAGTATTACAAAATGTTTAGATACGTATTATTCAGATAATAGGGATTTAAGTTTTTTGGTAAATTAGTTGACAAGCACAACACAAGGAAGAAAATCAATTCAAGAATTCTATCATGATGTTCAACACCATTTATCATTAATATTGGATAAACTATCAAGTATGAACTATTTCAAACCAGCTTTGGAAACCATCACTGCAAATTATAGGAATAGGGCTTTAGAAACTTTTATAAAGAGATTAAATGGAGACTTACCAAGGTTACTTAGCAGTCGGGAACTAATAAATTTGAGACATGCTCTACAAATATGTTTTAAAAACAGAGGGTATGGGTAGTCAAAATATGGATGCTGCAACCATCCTCATATGATGCAAATAGAAGACCAGCATATGGGTATAAGAACCCTAATAATAACAATAATAATAGATATTACAATCCAAATTGGAATAGTTATAGAAGTTTAATAAAAATCCATTTAATGGAAATCCGCAACAATCTCGACCAATTAAAATAACAGGGTACATCTGAACAATTTCAATATAGAAATAATTATAACAGGCATTATAATAATAACCGGTATTACAATCCCAATCACAATAATAATTCCAATCCCTATATTAATCACAACAATAACTTCAATAAACCATTTTTTAGAAACGTAAAATATAAAAATACACCTTCACAGAATAATTTATCGACAAAAAGCATGCTACAAATACAATATTTGGAGCCAACGAAGGAAAACGAAAACAAGATAAAAGAACAATGTTGCAATAAATGCACACATACTACTAATAATCCACAACAGGATAATGTCGGATCTTTTTTAGATTAAATTATTCCTCGCTCCCGTATTATGAGCACCTGGCGAGGAATGGTGAAAAATTAAAATTTTTAATAGATACAGGCTTAACTAAAAATTATATTAAGGCAAGTTTAATAAGAAACCCAATTCCAAATAAAAAAATATTTACGCAAACACAATAGGAGGAAATCTAGATATATCACATCACGCATTAATGAAATTCTTTGGATGAGACTCAAAAGAACTAAATTTTATTTTACTTACAAAAATTTCGACATTTGATGGAATTATTGGAAACGATAGTTTAAAGGAACTAAATGCAATTATTCACACAAATGGAAGCTATATTAATTTAAATTATAACAACAATATTCCATTTAATTTAAATTATAACAACAATATTCCGTCAACACGTCGCCTGAATTTTCTTTTGCTCCACACGCCACTTTTTGACTTTTTGACTTAGGAGTGGTTCTATATTGTTTTAAAATCTCTTTCTAATGTTGTTATCAGAATTTTTCTATCTGCTTTAGTTTCCGAGATATACAGTGTGCGTTTTGCTCCATAAGATACATTATTTTGATTTTGTAGTGCTTATTTGCGCCTTAAGCAAATTTTTGGTTTATGGAGCAACTTTTGTATGAAAAAAAAGGTATTAACATTGTTAATTCTCATTTGCTCTATACACATTACCATGTGCTATGAGGCTTATATAATTACCATTATATTGAGTACTTATTTGCTCTATAGGTATTTAAAATTGTCATTATTACTATTTTATTTTCAATACCTATGAAGCAATCATGGAAAACAAATTTTTAAAGCTTGTTTCCCCTATTTGTGTACAGTTACACATAATATTCACATAAACATTGTGATTTGTGAATATTAATTTTATTATTTAAAAACAGAAAAATGTTAACTGTTCCAAAAAATTTTAATGAAGAATTTAATTTGTCATTTTGGTTACCAAAAAAAGATTTATGTAATAATTGCGTTTTGTTCAAAATAAATTCAAACCCTACGGCTGATGAGATTCATTCTAATGATTTACATAAGGCAGAAAAAAACATGGCCAAGGTCGAAAAAGATTTGGATCGTACAAATATGGATCCTAATCACTGTATCATTTGTTTCGATTTGCAAAATGTTATTACTGTTCCAAAAGGTAATTCTTCCATATTTTTCTACTAGCGAAAACTAAATGTGTATAATTTAACTGCAACGGCAATTATTCCTGGAAAAATTACGTACTGCGTTATATGGACGGAGGCACAAACAGGAAGAGGAGGAAACGATCTCGCTAACGCTATAATAAAACTTTTAAATAAAATTTGTCTTGATAGCTCAAATTTGAGAAAAATTACTTTTTAGAGTGATAGTTATATACCACAAAATCGAAATAAAATAATGTCAACTGCCTTAAAATATTTTTTACAAAATTCTAATAGTCTCGTAGAATTGGTCCAAAAATTTTCTGAGCCGGGCCACTCTAATGCTTCGGAAGTTGCTAAAATTTTCAACAATCATTTCGTTAACTTATCTAATAATTTATTCCCACAAATAGATGTTTGTACTTGTTCGTCCTATACTAATCTTTTATTTGAGCAATCTTCTTTTCTGAATAATAGCTTCTTTTTTGAGACTATCAGTGCTACTGAAGTTTTAAAAAACATTAAATCACTAAAAAATTCTCAATCGAGTGGTTTGGACAATATTTCAAACTTTACCTTGAAATCAATTTCGTATAATATTGTAGATATTTTAGTCTTTCTATTCAATAAAAGTATTTATTTAGGCGAATTTCCAGATGTTCTTAAATGCTATGCATGTATTCTTCCTCTATTTTATATAGACCCATTTCGCTTCTTTCTTCAATTGGCAAAGTTTTTGAAAAAATATTAAAGAATAGGTTATTAAAATTCTTAAGTAAATCTAATTACTTCAGTACTTGCCAATTTGGTTTCATGAAAAATAAATAGACTGAAGATGCACTTCTTGATTTTTGCACAAAAATCTACAATAATTTAGATGTAAAGAAAAATACAGGTGGCCTTTTTATTGATATCACCAAAGCATTTGACATGGTCGACCATAATATCTTAATAAAAAAATTAGAAAATGCAGGTATAAGGGGGTTTGTATTAAATTGGTTTAAATCATATCTATGTAATAGAAAACAAAAGGTGAAAATAGGTTCAACACTTAGTAGTCCGTATATTAATAAAGCAGGTGTTCCTCAGGGCTCAGCGCTAGGACCCATTCTTTTTCTAATATACCTAAATTCACTGTTTAAGCTTCCTTTTAAAGCCCAACTTACAGCATTTGCTGATGACATTGGGTGTGCGTATGGTGCTAATAGCATCTTGGATTTAATTTCAGATATTAATTACGATTTAGATTTCGAATTTTAATTACGAACATTCGAATTTTAAAGTCAGCAACTCTCTTCTGTAGACAAATTAAGCTATGGCTTCTCAATTATGATTATACTCAGGTGGAAGCTTTTTTTGATGTATTAATATAGTTTAATATAGTTTTACCTACCTTTTACACAGAATTTTTTTCTTCTTTGTGTTGTTTTTTATTTTTTTTATTTTTATTTTCATGTACCTTTCACTTCTTTCGCTTTTGCTAAAGCTTCGTTTAGGTTTAAAATATTAGATATTAATTTTAATTTTAAGTTAACTGAATTACAAAATTACAACATGAATTACCCCACAACATTTTCTTTCTTATAAGTAAATTTTAATATTTTTATTGGTTAACAAGTACACTAAGACTATTTTTTAATAAATAAAGAGTGTTCTTTTATTTTCTCTAATTTAGTCATGTAAATATTGTTTGTATAATATAGGTAAATTACTTTCTTTATGTTTATTTTTTTAATTTTATAATCTCAAATTCCTTATAAATTTTTACTGTATATTATATTATTACTATTATATTAAGTTCACAATGCAAATGTAAATAAGAAAATATGAAATATGAAATGAATTCCACAATAGAAGTCAACAAACAAGAATTTAGATCTGCATAGTTTATCAATGTAAAACCGCTACCAATTATGTTACAAACATATTCATTTATTAGTAAAATACATGAACATTTGTCTTTGGAGTTATTGAGAGAAATAAATATCAATAAAACCAAAGCCATTAACTTAATTGATGATGATAGGCAGAGAGATAAATACATTAATTTCAGTCTTACTACTATTATAATAATAGTATTATTAGCACTTTCATTAATTTTTAATAAATGCAGAAGCAAGCTGATTACCAACAATGAAGGAAGACAAAAAGCAGAAAATCAAAATAAAAATACAGTTAACCATATTGAGCAAAACCAGACTCAAGTCATATTTGAATTAAAACCAATCGAAACATCGAATGAGGACATTCGAATTTAATAGGGGAGGAGTTACCGATACTTCTAATTTTTTCGAACAGTTCAAAGTAATACAATGTTTCCCAACACACAATGATTCTACATAATGTTGCACATTGAGTAATAAATAACTCATATTAAGTAAATAAAAATAAATCTAATAATTCATACATGAAATTTTGTAAAGAAAAGTTGATTTTTAAAGTAGAAGTCTAAGAATAAAGACATAATTTTTAACCCTAAAAAACCAAGTTTTTTTAATTTTCAACTTTAAATTTTATTTTTTAAAATTAGCCGAGCAAAAGTTTAACTTATATTGTTACGTAAGCAAAATGCATACATTTATTTAAACAGTCAATTTATAAACTGTACTTTTAAATTATAATCGCATTCCTTAAAATGCATAACTGTACCTTAACTATCAAATTTCGTAAACGCTAATTTACGAAAATAGCAAAACAAAAAACCAACTTGATTACAATCTTATGATTCTAATCAAGTTAAATATTGTCATGTATTAGAATTTTGCTTACGTAGTATTTTATCCATTTATCTATTTATCCATTAGTATTTTATCATACAAATTATATGAGTTTCAATAAACGAAACTCATATAATTTTAACAATCAACAACAAACCAATTTCAAGAATTCAAATCTTCCTACAAATAATTATCACAATAATAGTTTTAATAAACGAAACTCACAACAAATTCATCATAATTATTCAAAACAGAATAGGTATAATAATTATGATTCTCAATCAAGTAATCGTCCATCTAACATACAACCTTCTAGGTTTAATAGAACAAATAACTATTCAAACAATTATAACCGAAACCTAAATCTAGAACCAGTGGACATCTCTATGAACTCAAATAATGAGACAAATACTGATTCAACTAATTTTCGCGTCAACGCCTCAAACAACTACCCTATATGATAATTAAACAAAAAAATCAACTACTTAGATTCATTATCGATACCGGTGCAGAGTATAATATCATTAATACCAACCTCTGTAATGCTAAATGGAAAACCGTAATCAAACCTGTCCCACTTACGGCTTTCAATAGGAAACTTTCTTTAAATATTAGATGTAGGTTCCCTCTCTTTCAAATCTGTAACAAACCTAACTTCTTCGTTGATTTCCTGGAATTTCCGTTCCATAGCTATTTTGATGGTCTAATAGGTAATAAAATTTTGTCCACAATAAACATTAACATTGACTATAAAGAAAGGTTACTTACAATACAAAAAGCTTCAATCCCGTTCTTCCTAAATTATGAAGAAGAACAGTACTACGAAAACAAATATGTTGATGATTCTATTAATGTTTTCAGTTTTAACCAGTGTAACTCTGATAACGGACTTAACTTTAATTTTCCATCTCACCTAAATAACAAAAATATTGCACAAATTAAATCGCTCTTAAATTATTTTAAGGATATTTTTTCATTTCTTAATGATAACACAGTCGATGACAAATTTCCAATACCCAACATCGAAGATCTTTTTGGTAAATTGGGAAATTGTCGCTATTTCAGCACGTTAGATCTGGCGAAAGGGTTTCATCATTTTGAAGTCCACCCAAATGATCGATGCAAAACAGCATTCTAAACTAGAAGTGGCCATTATGAGTTCACTCGTATGCCCTTCGGCTTAAAAAACTCACCCTCCACCTTTCAAAGATTAATGAACCATGTATAAAGCGAATTTATCAATATAATATGCGTTGTCTACTTGGATGGAATCCTAATCTTCTCGTCATCATTCGAAGAACACTTAGTTTCAATAAAAAAAATCTTAACCAAATTGCGCGAAGCAAACTTAACGATTCAAATAGACAAATGTAATTTTGCTCAACTGTCTACTAACTTCTTGGGTCATGTAATCACCCAAGGAGGTATAAAACCTGATCCATCAAAAATCAGCGCTATTCAAAATATTCCTCTTCCATCTTCACAAAAAGAGATAAAATCTTTTCTAGGATTAACCGGCTACTAGAGGAAATTTGTAAAGGATTACTCCAAAGTAGCTTATCCGTTAATACGTTATTTAAAAAAAAAATTTAAAATTAGTAAAAATGACAAAGAATACATCGAGGCTTTTAAAAAACTAAAAACATTTTCATACTTACCTTTACGGTAGAAATTTTACTGTACAATGTGATCATAAACCTTTGGAATGGCTTAACAATCATAAAGAACCAAACATGAAACTACAAAGGTGGAAGATCAAATTAAACGAATATAAATTTACAATAAACTATCTTAAAGGGAAATACAATAAAATCGCTGATTGTTTAAGTCGACTCCCTTGCACAAATGAAAACTCTTACGACGAAAGCGAATCAATAATCGAGCCCTCAATTTTACAATTTTTAAACGAAGTAGAGACACATAGTGCACCAAACATTGACAATAATGATGAAATTATGACCACTAATGTTACAATGCACTCTACAACGAACAATGATAATGATGATGAAATCATGTCTACTGCAGCTACAGTACACAGCGCAAATGAAAATGACCTATATCATATTAAAATAATAGAAAAGCCTGTTAACTTATTCAAAAATAAATTTATACGAAAAATTCACCACGAAAATTATAAATAAAAAATGTCAAAATCTTGTCTATGTTACTAAAGATACTAACTTATTAGAAAAGATGAAACGCTGTCTAACATTGATACCTATCTCAACTTTCAAAACCTCTTTCTTAAATTATTTGCTAATAATCAACGTCTAAAAATATTAAAATCTAACAAAAAACTACAAGATATAACGGATAAAAATAAAATTCTTGAAATAATAAAAGCTGAACACCTTCAATAACCACCGCGGTATATCGGAAATTTTTTCCGAACTAAGGAAATGTACCATTACCCTAAACTGCAATTACAAATACAAAAATTCATAAACAATTGTGAAGTGTGCACCTTTACGAAACATGATAGGAGACCTTTAAAAGTCCCATTTGAGATCACACAATCTCCTATACAATTTAATGACATCGTCCACATGGACATTTGGTTTCCATGAATAAATGTTGTGTATCTAACTATGATAGACAAATTCTCTAAACATGCTACCATCAACAAACTTAATGATAGAACGTGGATCTCTATTTTAAAAGCACTAAAAGAAAGGCTAATTTATTTGGGAAACATGAAAAAATTAATAACAGATAACGAAAAGTGCATAATACACAGTGCCATAGAACAATTTCTTATACAAAACCAAATCGAATTTCACCAAACTACACCTGGGAATAAAACCGGCAACTCAGACTTTGAACGGTTACACGGCACACTAAACGAACATATTAGAATCTTAGAAATTGACAAAACTAATGAAACTGAAGACTTAAACGATAAAATCTTTAAAATTATCATGATATATAATAGAAAAATTCACTCTACCACGAAACTTAGACCAATAGACTTTTTAAATAAAAACATTCCAAAAGAGGAGATCGAAATTTTAGCAAAAAGATTTGAAGAAGAAAAAAGAAGAAGGTTAGCAAACTTAAATAAAAATAAAACTTTAAATGAAAATTTACATGCAAACATTGTCGTTAATAGAGATGTTGGTAAATGTAAACCTAAGTATAAAATTCTGAGAAACTCTAAAGTAGACGGCAAATACATAGTCGATACGAGCAATAAAAGGAAAACTAAATATTGCAAAAAGCAACAAAAACGAAAGTTTAAATTTCAATAAAACCTATTACCTATTTTATTCCGATTTTATTGTAACCAAGGATTAGCTGCTTTATCATCACCATCAATTTTTATTTTTATTATTAATTTTTTTACCAACTGAAAATATAGAAATCTCTTTCGAGGTAGACTTCTTAAGTTAATTTTTATTATTATTTTTCTCTCTATTCCAAATCCAATAAAAACTTCTTTTATAATTTTAGGAAATGGAACTACTACTTCTGCTCATTCTCTCTATTCCACAAGCGTCGCTCCAATCTATACAAATAAGCCAACTCAAGGATGAAAATGGTTTTGCTATTATAAAATTGGAAGAACAAAAAATTATTAATAACTACACAAAAACTTTACACATTGTAAACCTCATTGAATACCAAGAAATAATTGGAAACTTGTACCATAATTTCAATCTTCTTAATCTAAAAGAAACAAGCACAGAACACAAAATTTTAACATTAGAATTGTTAAATTTTCAACACACCCTGAACTCACTGATACCCAAACTTGACGGGAAAATTAGAAATAAACGTGGACTAATTAACGCCCTGGGTACAACAATGAAATTTTTGACAGGCACAATGGATAACGATGACTCAGAACAAATATTCAAGGAATTACAAAATTTAAACTTTAACACCAGACAAGTAACTAATAAAATTAACGACCAAGTAATTATTAATAAAAATTTTGAGAAAAATATCCACTCAATAGCCGAACACGTGAACAACCAGCAACTGGAAATAACTCAATACCTAACAAAAATCGAAAACCAAACTAACAACTTTATTGCAAAAATATCGCAAACTCCTTTCACACTCCAACTTTTGGCACAAATAACCTCAATTAATAATCATTTACAACAAATTAAAGATATTATCTTGCTAAGTCGTCTGGAAGTTCTTGCTCACGACATACTTACAGACGACGAAATTCAAAAATACAACCTAACTATCGAAGAGATGCCGTACATAAAAAGTACTATTTTATTTAAGGACGGCCTTATAATAATCGTCCTATTCCTTCCAAACTTCACTATCGAAACCTATTTTAAAGCTTTAGTCATACCATTCGCGAACGATAAACATGTGCAATTAGACACACCTATAATAAATATTATTTTAAAAGATAAAGAAATATTTGAACAAAATAATAAAAAGGAACTGTTAAAGAAAAACTTAGAATATCCAAATAATAATTGTATAAAAAACTTACTAAAAGGAAACAGTACATGTAACTATAAAATAAATGAAATAGAATCTATAGAAAAAATTAACAACGAATTAATTGTAACTTTAAACTTAGAAAGAACAAAAATTGTATTAACCAAGAAATAATTATTAAAGAAAATAATTTAATTAAATTTAGCAATTGTAATTTGAATATTAAAAACAATGAATTTTCTAATAAAATTGTAAAATTTAAAGATTTACCTATTATACCAATTGTAAATGAATTAAAATAAAGGGCATGAAGCTAATCAGTGTAAATTTAATAAATGAAAGGGTTATGAAAAATAATTTGCAATTATGTTTAACAACTATGAAAACAAACCAAAAAATTATCAATGGTCACGATATAAACAAGTTCTTTAATCTAAATAAAAATTTTAAGAGCATAATTAAAACATCAGGAAAGGAGATCATTGAAGTACATTGGTACAATTAAGTTAAAAATATAAAAACGCACGGAAGTATTACACATATAAATTTGAAGGACGTATATTATCCGCCCAAACTCAAAAATAATCATGTTTCACTTATTAATAATAAAGCCATTATGGAAACAAAATTCGATGTAACAGTTTTAGCGGCACAGTTACAAAACAAAGTATATAATTATAATCAAAACAGAACAAGATAGAGCTATGATGTCAACAGAGGAAAACAAAACACGAAACAAATTTATTAAATGGCACCAAAGATTCGGGCATCTAAATTTTAAGAATTTAAAGAAGATAATACAAAAAAGTTTGTTGAATGGCATAAACTTCAAAAATAACGATATAAATAAAAGTGATCTAAAGTGCAAGATTTCTCAACTACCATATACCTCATCAACAAACAGAGGCTGTGAAATACTGGGTACAGTAAATTACGCTATATGTGAACCATTTAGCATTGATTCAATGGAAGGGGCCAAGTATTTTGCAACATTCATTTGCGAAAATTCCAGGTTTATAAAAGTACTATTTTTAAAAAAGTAAAGTGATATTTTTGATGAATTTTACAAATTTTATATGGAGTAGAGTAGTGGAGTAGAAAAACAAGTAAAAAAACAGTCAGTCGGTGCTACCGATTTAGAAATACCCTACACCTATTTGGTTCAAATTTAATGGGAAGTCCATAAGTCATTTTAAAAAGATTTTATTAATTTGATCGTAAGACATGGCTAACCAAATTAACTTTATAATACTAAAAACATTTTCTAATTACTTTATCTATTCAAAAATATTAAAAATTCTTACTAATTTATCTATTTCAAAATATTAAAAAACAAAAAAACTTAAATTAAATGAAAATTTTTTTATTTCAATTCAATTACAAAAGTGAAAAAATTTGATTTATTAAATTTTGGGTTAAAAAAAGGCTAATCAAAGCATAATATATTTCATAATAAAAATTTTTCAAAATTGCAATTATTTTAAACTGTTAGTTTATGTAACTATTAGAAAAGCTTATATAAATATGCAATAAATGTATTTGTAAAATATGATTACAAATTTAGAACTTTTCATATAATTCATTTAAATATAACAATAAATTTTACATAAATGCAGCAAGTACCTTTGAATATAGCTTAAGTATTGCACACAATGTCTTAATTTTATCTATGGTAATAATTGAATAAAATATGTGATACAATAAAAATTAAGAAAAAGGAATTTAATCGTTTATAAAAAAAATATTTTGTTTTTAATTTATAAAATATTATACAAAATATGTTTTATGGTGAAATTCATAGCCTTTTAAAAATATAAAAGTGTTAAATAAAAACGGAAATAGAAAAGAACCCTTGTGTATCAAATTTAAAGTTTCTATCTTAATGAATTTCAAAGATAAGGTTTTTAATTTTGGGATTTCTCAGGAGCCACCTCAACCACCACTACAATTAAGTCAAAATTTCGGGGATACATAGGAAATAGGAAATACGTTCTTTGGCTTCGAAATTATACTCGTTTGGCCTTAGATCGATCGAAAGCTTCTAAAATCCGAACTCATTGTCCGAACTCGACCAGAACCAATTCCCATGCTACTTTCATTACCAGTAACCTAGAATTAAAATTTCGTCAAAATAGCGGCATTATTTTTTGAGTTATACTGAGTTATTCTAAATTTGTTTGTTGTTATTCTAAAATAATATTTGTTTTACTACCTTTAATAATTTCGAAAAAATGCTTTATGGTCTTCGAAATTGTGTGGCTGGTCCTCAACCCACTACTCCAATTGGTTCCAAATTTCAAGGACACTAAGGAAATAGATAGAGACACCCTGATATCAAATTTGGAGGTTCTATCTTCAGTGGTTTCGGAATTATGCTCGTTTGGCCTAAATTCTATCAAAAAGTTCTATGTTCCGAACCCATTGTCCATTCCGCACCGTACGCAATCACCACCGTAGTTTCATAACCAGTACCCTACAACACAAATTTTATAAAGATAGCGTCATTAGTTGTTGAATTATCGTGATGTTTTATATATGTTCGTTAGCCCTTAGAACGATTTAAAGGTCCACAATCCGAACCCTTGGACTGATTTCGCCCATATGCAGCCCGCGCTGTACTTTAAACACTAGTTAGCTCTTGTACACAAGTGGAACGTTCTATATTAATTTTTAAGTTTCTATTTTTAGTAATTTCGATTATAAGCCTTTAAACCTTAGGAGGTTTAAGAGGGGTACTGAACCACCACTCCAATAGATCCCATATAAGGGGGACACACAAAAAATAGTAAAGAACACCCTTGTGCCAAAGTTGAAGCTTGTACATTTTTTCAAGTTGCTATCTTTATTAATTTTAAAGATATGCTTTAAGGTCTTCAGAAAAGTGTTGCTGCTCCCTGACCCACTGCTTCGAAGACACTAAGGGAATAGAAAGCGACACCCTGATACCGAATTTGGAAGTTCTAACTTCTTTGGATTCGGAATCATGCTCGCTTGGCCTAAATTCGATGAAAAAGTTTCAGGATCCGCACCCATGGTCGGATTTTGCCTATATGCAGTCCACGCCCTTACTTTAATACTAGTGAACCCTTGTCCACAATTGGAACGTTTTATCTTAATTTTAAGCAATTTTTTTTATTAATTTCAATGATATGCTTTATGGTCTTCAGAACCGTGTGGATGATCCCGGACCCACTTCTCCAATTGGTCCTAAATTTCCAGGGTTCTAAGGACATTGTAAGAGATACAGTGATATCAAATTTGAAGGTGTTATCTTCATTGGTTTCGGAATTATGCTTGTTTGGCCTAAATTCGGTCAAAAACTTCTAGGATCCGAACCCATGGTCCGAACTCGTTCGTACGCAGTCCCCGCCATAGTCTCCTTACTGGTAACCCACATCATAAAATTCATGATTTTAACGCAATTAGTTGTTGAGTTATCCTTATATTTTTTATATGTTCTTTGGCCCTTAGAACAATTAAACGGTCCAGAATCCAAACCCATAGGCTCATTTCGCCCATATACGATCCCCGCCGTATTTTAAGTCCTAGTAACCTACAGTTAAAATTTGATTAAGATAGCTCCATTAGTTTTTGAGTAATCGTGTCTACGGACGGACGGACGGACATGGCTATATCGACTCAGGAGGTCACGCTGATCACAAATATATATACTTTTCCATATCTAGCTCGCTTCCTTTAGGTGGTTAGAAATACCATGCCAAAGTTAATATACCCTTTTACTATTTCAAAGGTGTAGGGTGTACCAAAGTGAATTAACAATAAAACGTTTAAGAACATGCTATAAACATAGCAGTATTCATTAGAAATCAATGTTCAACAAAAATTTTAAATAACGCAAAGCCATCAAAAAACTGCAAAATCCATTCGATGATCAGTACATGATAACATATTTCATTAGCAAGTACTGATCATCGAATGGATTTTGCATTACTTTAGTGTAAACTTGAAAAACTTTTTATGAATTTGGTTAAGTAAACTGGCTTGAAGGCTTTTATTTTATGTATTATGTGCCATAATTTGTCAAATGCATAATTTATATCCACAGCGATCGAACCTGTATACCTACCTATAGTTTCATTGCAGTCTGGTGTAAAGCCAAATTGTTCATCCGGCGGGATTTTCTTATATTATATAAATGTCATCGAACACTGTTTAATTAATTTATCAAATATAAAAGGTCTATAGTTAGTAGTACAATCAGAACTCTTACTTGATTTTAATAGAGGTATTTTTTTGGATTATTTCGTTTATAGAAAAAGGAAATTAGTTTTAAACTCAGTTTATTATGCATTTAAGATG
The DNA here is from genome assembly GCA_963082915.1 of Dolichopus griseipennis. Taxonomy (NCBI): domain Eukaryota; kingdom Metazoa; phylum Arthropoda; class Insecta; order Diptera; family Dolichopodidae; genus Dolichopus; species Dolichopus griseipennis. The sequence continues at coordinate 37,490,287 of OY720444.1, read as the reverse complement.
GTAAACAGAGTTGTCGGGTAACATGTTTATACAGCTATTGGAAATTTTATATATATAATATCAGATGCTTTTTTTAATCATATTATAATGTGGTAAATGGTAGCTTTATAGAATAAATTATTTTCTGTAATAGTGATTTCTTAATTTTGATCAATATCGCTTTGTCCCATTTTCTTTGCAGAGATTGGCATTGTACTTAAGGTGGAATGTTTTGATTGTCATTTTTAAATTACATATTTTTCAGGAGGGTTTTGATTAAATTTTTCCATTTGGTGCTTCTAAACAAAATTATTTCTTTATTTATATGAAAATTAAATATTCAATAAAATAATTACTTTTACTTCTTTAAAATATTTTATAATATAATTAAAACGGAAAGAGGAGTATGAATAAAAATTAATTGTTTTTTATAACGTATAGGCTCCAAACTTGCTCAGCCAATTATCATGAAAATTTGTATATTAAGGTTTTTGGGTATGGGAAGTTTTCTGAACTTAAAGTTGGAACACTTTTCAAACTTACTTGTAAAATAAAAAAGGTGTAACCGATTGCAAATTTTGTATACGTGTTGCTGTGAGACAATAGTAATTAACTTGAATGGCCAACATCTGAATAAAATATAGTTGATCAAATTATATTTTGTTTTGTGTTCCTCTTTTGTTATAACAGGTTCCTTTTTTGTTATAACAGGTTCGTTAACATAAAATAAATGTAGGATTTTGAGATGAAAAATGTTATGTTATATAAATTTAAGCATGTTATCATTCGAATTCTTTATTAACTTTATTTTAATTTTTATAAATATTAGAAATTTGCATTAAAAATTTTTTATGGAATAACAAAGTTACAAAAGTTAAGAGTTTTAAAAACAACGTTATAAAACTTTAGAAAAGTAATTAAGCATCGTGCCCAAATGGGTTAATATATCGCAACCAAAGTATCGTATTTAACTTTTGCACTATTTGAAGAGAGGGCAAAAAAAATTTGTCTTATTAATTAAGTGAGCTTTTAGGACAAAGGTTAACTTTCGTTAACAACAAAAATTCGAAAATTCCATTGAATCCTTGTGCAAAACGATAAGACCTGGTGAGCTTCTCTAATTAAAATCAATTCTTGAGCCAAATTTTCAATAAAGTTGATTTAACCGTTTAAGCAAATAAAATTTATAGAAAGGTTAAAAGCGTTGTGGTGCCCAAATGGGTTAATAAAACTAAATAAAATTTTTTTTCACTTTAGGAGGGAAAATTTACCTTGTATAATTGGAGACAAATATGAAAGAAATATTTGAAAAAAAGAAATGGGTTAATTTATTCCAACCGCCTTTATACAATAGATTTCGTTAGCTAAGAGCAACGGTTGTGCAAAATTTAAAGTCAATCGGTTAAACCATTTCGGCTCGACATAAAAAACTTGGAACCTGTTGTCATATTAAAACTTCACATAGGCTATGTCACCAACCGAGCTACCAGAATTATTCCTGTAAATTTCAAGTGAATCCCGGACAAACAAAACAAAAAATTAATTTACTTCTTTATATATTAGATGTACCTATATTATTTATTACTATTTTATTTATTCATTTGCATAAGTTTTATTTATTTTTTGAATGTAAAACTAATATTTGCTTTTTTCCCTGTTCCCTGTGTTTTTTTAATGTTGTTCACGCAAAAATTGACAACATTTGATATTTTAACTTCCAGATATAATTTTTTCTAAAAATTTTAAGTTTTTCTAAGTTTAGCCAAATGGTTTAAAAATTCGATAAACTAAAATTTTTAAATTCAATTAAATCTTAATTTAAAAATAACACTTTCTATGCCTAAAATTAATTGTGGATTAAGTCGATTGATAGTATTTTAAAAATTAGCTTACTAATTTTTATTCTTCAGTGTTATATACGAACATAAAATACAGTGAACAAGAGGACATAAAACAAGTAAAGAAACAGTCAGTCGGTGCAACCGACCCAGAAATACCCTATACCTATTTGGTTAAAATTTAATGATATATCCATAAGTCATTTTAAAACCATAAAAGCTGTTATTAGTTTGATCGAAAGACATAGCTAACCAAATTAACTTTATAATACTAAAAACATTTTCTAATTATTTTATCTATTCAAAAATATTACAAATTCTTACTAATTTATCTATTTAAAAATATTAAAAATCAAAAACGCTTGAAATAAATGAAAATATATTTATTTCAATCCAATTACAAAAGTGAAAAAATTTGAATTATTAAATTTTGTGATAAAAAACTAATCAAAGCATAATATATTTAATAATATAAATTTTTCAAAATTGCAAATATTTTAATTTGTTAGTTTATATCCCTATTAGAAAAGCTTATAAACGCAAAATGTGCAATACCGGTAAATGTATTTCTCAAATACAATTACAAATTTAGAACTTTTCATAAAATTCATTTAAAAATAAAAATAAATTTTACATAAATAATTTTACATAAGCAGCAAATAACTTTGAATATAGCTTAAGTATTGTACACAATGTCTTAATTATATATCACGTATGGTAATAATTCAATAAAATATATGATATAATAAAAATTACAAAAAAGGAATTTAACCGTTTTTTAAAAAAATATTTTGTTTTTAATTTATAAAATATTATACAATATGATATGTTTTATGGTAAAATTCTTAGCCTTTTAAAAATATAAAAGTGTTAAATAAAAACTAAATAGAAAAGAACCCTCGTGTATCAAATTAAAAGTTTCTATCTTCAGGAATTTCAAAGATAAGTGTTTTAATTTTGGGATTTCTTAAAAGACACCTGAACCACCACTACAATTAAGTCTAAATTTCGAGAACACATAGGAAATAAGAAATATATTCTTTGGCTTCGAAATAATACTCGTTTGACCTCAAACCGATCAAAAGTTTCTAGAATCCGAACTCATTGTCCGAACACGACCAGAATCAATTCCCATGGCACTTTCATTACAAGTAAAGTAGAGTTTAAATTTCATCAAAAAAGCGGCATTATTTTTTGAGTTATCCTGTTTTTAAGATATATGTTTGTTAGCCCTTGAACTTGTCAAAGGTTCCAGAACCCGAAACCATGGTACTATTTTGCTCATATGCAGTCCCCGTTATACTTTCAATACTAGTTAACCCTTGTACACAATTGAAACATTTTTTCTTAATTTTAAATAATTATTTTTATTAATTTCGATGATAAGCTTTTAAACCTTGGGGGTCTAAGAGGGGTACTGAACCACTACTCCGATTGATCCAAAATTAGGGAAACACGAAGAAAATAGTAAAGAACACCCATGTGCCAAATTTGAAGCTTCTACATTTGTTTGAAATTACTATCTTTATTAATTTCGAAAATATCCTTTAAGGTCTTCGGAACTGTGTCGCTGGTCCCCGACGCACTTCTCCAATTGGTCCCAAATTTCAAGGACACTAAGGAAATAGAAAGACACACCCTGATACCAAATTTGGACGTTCTATCTTCATTGGTTTCGGAATTATGCTCGTTTGGCCTAAATTCGATCAAAAAGTTCTAGGTTCCGTACGCAATCGCCGTCATAGTTTCATTACCTACAGCACAAATTTGATGAAGATAGCGTCATTAGTTATTAAGTTATCGTGATTTTTTATATATGTTCATTAGCCCTTGGACCAAATAAAAGGTTCAGAATCCGAACCCATGAGCCGATTTCGTCCATTTTCAATCCCCGCCTTACTTTCAGTCCTAGTAACCTACAGTTAAAATTTAATCAAGATGTGTCCATTATTTTTTGAGTTATCGTGCCTACCTACGGACGAACGGACATGGCTATATCGACTCAGGGGGTCACTCTGATCATATTTATATGTACTTTCCATATCTAGCTCGCTTCCTTTAGGTGGTTACAAACACCATACCAAAGTTAATATACCCTCTACCTATTCTATAGGTGTAGGGTATAAAAATCACTGAAATGTTTTTAAAATTTTATCGAATTAAGTTAAGGAAAATCCCATAACATGATTTTATTCAATCAAATAAATTATATTCTAAAAAAAAATAAATAAATAAAATAGAAATCCTCCCTATTATCCTTTATTTGTATACTTATTAAAATTTTTTTGCCCATTATATTCTTTAAAATATGTGCGTTAAACTTTTTCATATATGTTGCTGAAGTTTTATTTTTGTGTCAAAAAGACAATCTTTGGCAAAATTTAATACAAAATTCAAAATAAAATTTTTTTTTTATTAGTTTTTTTTTTTTTTTAACGGAAAACTTACAACAAATAGGGATCAGAGAGTTAACAGAGGAATTTTGTATCTTTTTTATCTTATTCTCTATACTTTTCTCTTTCTATTATAATTTTTCAAAGTGATATGAAAATCAACCAATAAATATTTATTAGAATTTATAAAAGACTAAAAACAAAAAGAAACGATTGAAATGAAAATACGGAAAAACATGTTATTTTTTTCTTGGGAATAAATTTTTTAACTCTAAGGGCAGAATATAAAATAATAAAGGATAAAAAATGTTGAAAATGAAGAAAAGGGATAACATGTCTTTTTTATTCGCATATGAAATGAACGTGCTTTGGTAAATTTCATTTAGAAGAATTTCAAATTACAAGCATGTGTAGTAAAGATTTTTTTATTTTCCGTACTTTTTTGTATAAAAAAAAATTTGTGCCTAATTAATTTTAATGGCAGGTGGGTTTTGCAAAAAAAGTAATTTTTTTCTGGAGCCCAGACCGTTACGGAGCTACAGCCCCCCAAAGTTTGAAAAAGCCCTATATTAAAATTGTTATAACAAGAGTTATATTAAGTGTATTTTCGATTTGAAAACGGCAAAAGATAGCTGATTTTATTAACTTTATAAATTTTTAAAAGACAAATGTTTAGGGTTACCATACGGTACTAAAATTTACCAGTATGCTAAATTTTTGGCTACACATGTAACTTGAATAACTGTTAAAATTCTTTTTTTGTGATTTACAAAATTGAAAGCTCTTTAATTATATTTCAACATGTGTCAAAGGTTTTTATACTATTGAATAGGTAAAGGGGTATATTAACTTTGGTATGTTGTTTGTAACCACCTAAAGGAAGCGAGGTAGATATGGAAAAGAATATATATTTGTGATCAGCGTGACCTCCTGAGTCGATATAGCCATGTCCGTCCGTCCGTCTGTCCGCAGGCACGATAACTCAAGAAATAATGGACACATCTTGATTAAATTTTAACTGTAGGTTACTAGGACTTAATGTACGGCGGGGATTGCAAATGGGTAAAATCAGCCTATAGGTTCGGATTCTGGACCTTTTAATCGGTCCAAGGGCTAATGAACATTTATAAAAAATCACGATAACTCAACAACTAATGACGCTATCTTCATCAAAATGTGCTGTAGATTACTAGTAATGAAACTACGGCGGGGATTGCGTACAGCCGAGATTGGACCATAGGCTCGGAACCTAGAACTTTTTGATAGAATTTAGATCAAACGAGCACAATTACGAAACCAAGGAAGATAGAACCTCCAAATTGGGTATCAGGGTGTCCCTTCCTATTTCTTTAGTGTCCTTGAAATTTGGGCTGCATTGGAGTAGTGGGTTGGGGACCAGCCACACATTTCTGAAGACCTTAAATCATATCTTTAAAATTAATAGAAATAACCACTTGAAAAAATGTAGAAGCTTCAAATTTTGCACATGGGTGTTCTTTAGTGTTTCCTGCGTGTTTCCCTAATTTTGGATTATTCTTAGTTGAAGACCCCTCGTAGACTCCTATGTGTCCCCGAAATTTAGACTTAATTGTAGTGGTGGTTCAGGTGGCTCCTAAGAAATCCCAAAACTAAAAAGCTTGTCTTCGAAATTCATGAAGATAGAAACTTTAAATTTAAAACACGAGGACTCTTTCCTATTTCCGTTTTTATTTAACACTTTTATATTTTTAAAAGGCTAAGAATTTTACCATAAAACATAGGTATTTTGTATAATATTTTATAAATTAAAAACAAAATATTTTTTTAAAAAACGGTTAAATTCCTTTTTTGTAATTTTTATTATATCATATATTTTATTGAAGTATTACAAAAGGTGATATATAATTAAGACATTGTGTACAATACTTCACCTATGTTTAAAGGTACGTGCTGCATTTATGTAAAATTTATTCTTATATTTAAATGAATTATATAAAAAGTACTAAATTTGTAATTGTACTTTAGAAATATATTTATTGCATATTTTGCGTTTATTGAAAAAAATATTTTTTTTTATTTTATTTTATTTTAAATTATATACGTACATAGTAACATAGGTACATAAACTAACAATTTAAAATAAAATAAAAAAAAATATTTTTTTCAATATATACTTTTATTAAAGTAGTACTAGCCCCTTAAAATGTAGAATTTGTTACTGTGTTAAAATAAAAGTAAATTGCTGGTATAAGAAACAGGTATTTTAATGTTTCAAAACTTTTAAGCTTAAAATGTTGAAATTTTTCACTAACCAAAAATTGATGGTAGATCTTTTGCATTTAAAAGTTTTTAGTGTAAAAGTAAATCGCTGAAATGGTGACAGTTCTTCTTTCAGATAGTCTTAATGCAAAATTTTTGCACATTGTACATATACATATATTCCATATTAATAGAAAATCATTTCACAACCGTTACATTTTTATTACACAGATTATGCTTCAAAGTATAAAGTAAACAAAAACAAATAAATAAAACTGATAAATTTGTTTTGTTGCATTTCAAAAATTTGAAGATGAATAAGTTAGGTTTCAAATTCGCTTCATGGTGAAATTTTTTTTTTTATTTTAGTCTAAGTTTTTTTTTTATTTAAGTACCTACCTACTTGTATAAATTTTAAATTAATGAACCAGAAATGTACGAACTGACATAAAAAAAAAACCCTAAAAATTTTTTATATGAAACTGATCGTCTACATAATTATTTGGTCCTCGTTTTTATATTATCAAAGTGAAGTATTTTAGTTCTTAAAGTTACAAATTTTTAAAGAAAATATACAAATAAATTAATTTTGTTTGTAATTTTTTTTATTATTTCTGTTGAATTTGAAAAAAAAAAACAAAAAAAATTTTATCTTTAAAGGAGGATCGAACTCAGACCTATTTACACCGTCAGCCATTTTGCTAACAACTGAACCATACAATTCTTATAAATTTATGGTCAGATCTCTAATATAAATGTATCACTAACTGACAGAATGAAAAATAAAGCCATAGACACAGGCAAGTTCAATTAAAAGTATATAATAATTGCAATTTTGAAAAATTTGAATTATTAAATATATTATGCTTTGATTAGCTTTTTATCACAAAATTTAATAATTCAAATTTTTTCACTTTTGTAATTGAATTGAATTGAAATAAATAAATTTTTATTTATTTCAAGTTTTTTTGATATTTATTATTTTGAAATAGATAAATTAGTAAGAATTTTTAACATTTTTAAATAGATAGGGTGCTTGGAAAATGTTTTAAGTATTATAAAATTAATTTGGTTAGCTATGTCTTACGATCAAACTAATAACAGCTTTTATGGTTTTAAAATGACTTATGGATATCCCATTCAATTTGAAACAAATAGGTGTAGGGTATTTCTAAGTCGGTAGCATCGACTGACTGTTTCTTTACTTGTTTATAATTTTGAAGGTTGACGAAGCTACAGCCTTGCAAATTCCAAAAAAGCCCTATACTTAAATTGGTATAACAAGAGTTCTGTTAGCTGTATTTGCAATTTAAGAACGGTAAAAGAGAGCTGATTTCTTAGGCTATACAAAAAAATATCGCTAAAATATACAGGGTTGCCATACGGTACTAAAATTTACCATTACGCAAAACTCAATTTTTGCAAAATTTTTGGGTTATATCTTCTAAACGGTTCGGTCTTGAAATTTTGGGAGAAGTTAGATCCCTAGAAATTAGTAGGAGTGGGTTAACAAAATTTTTTTTCTCACATCCCATGTTTAGCAGCTATAAGGGCCCGAAAATTGAAATATTGCTATTTTCATACACCTGTAACTTGAATACCTGTTAAAATTTTTTTTTCTTAATATACAAAATTTGAGGGACTAACATTATACTTTAACATAAAGATTTTCTTAAATTTAAAAGCGGTTATTTTAATTGAAGAAAGTGTCTCTCAGTTTTAACCATTTTTGCTTAAATAGTAAAAGTCTAAGTAAAATTCCAAATTTTGGTGGAATTCACAATTTAATTCCTAGAACCTAAAGAAGTTGTGGGAAAGGAAGGAGTGACTATGAGAAATAGGGTAACCTTTTCCATAGAGGGGCTATTAAGACTTAAAAATTAAAAAAATTTTCTGTTTTTATAAGTAAGTAGTAACTTAGTCACCAACGTATATATTTCGTAAATTAAACGTTAGCATTGAAGCTTCAACATTATATTCCGATAAAATGCTCAGTATGAAACACGATATTATTTTGAAAATGTGCTTTTTTAAAAACCCTTGGTTTTTTTCATCACTTGTTATTTCTCATATTTTTTGTGATTACAGTGTTATATCATTTATTTAAATTTATTTAAATCAAATTGTTTCTTTACGGAGCATTGCCATTTGTATTCATTTTGTTTTGTTTGAATATATCATAATCCATTAAATCTACTAGTATTCTTGTAAGTGTTGGTGAAAGATTCTTATGCGTGAATAAACTCTTAATGGCTACGAAAAAGGTATGGCGTAAAATAGTTTATACCCAATGAATTGCCAAAAGTTCTTTTAATTATTATTGGTTTATTTAATTCATGCTTATTTAGCGATTTACTTGCATAAGTAATAGGTTTATCATTTTCTATTTTTCTTTGTGATAAAAAACCTACCAGCGCATAGTTCGATGCATCTGTTGTTAGTATGAATGAATAATAGAAATGTACCTTCTCCTAAACCGCATTGAGCGGTTACCTAAGTTACAGATAACATAAGTTAACATAAGTTAAAAACTTTTAGTTGATTTTTTAAGTCCACATAGTAGTCTTTTATATTGGTTTTGTTTTTTATTTGTCGAAAATGCTGTAATTTGTCTTGATTTTAGATGTAACGTAATTTGAAGAAAAGAATTTGTCATATCCAGTGTCCAAAAATATTTTGCTTAACCTAGTTTTCTAATAAGTCATTCAATCTAAAAAATGGAAACTTTTCATCGTTTAATTAATTTTTTTAAATCTTGCTTTTGATATGTTATTGTTTGTAAAAGATCAAATCTGTTTGTTTGTTTGTTTAAAGCTTGAACTGAAACTTTAGGTATTTCTATAGTTACCGGTGTATCCTTTGTATTTTATTTTTTTTTACGTGCTTTAATCGTTTTAGCTGTTATATTGATTTTTTCATCAATTACATCGATATGTTTAATCATGAATTTTTTCAAAATTAATTCTAAATTTATTATTCCCTGTGTTAAAAAATCTTTATCTGTAATGCATTTACTTGGCACGTTTAATTTTTTAATATTTGAGGTTTTATAATGTTGTTTTTAAATATAAACATATCTGCCCCCGTGTCTACTAATAATGTTATTTATTCATTTTTACCACATCTTTCAAAATTTGGATAAAAATGTACCAATATAGTTTCACTCTATACTCTTCTAACTAAGATATTTTAACAACTGATAGGTAATAAAAATAATGTAATGTTAAAATTGGGGCTACAGCCTCTTAAATTCGGAAAAAAACCCTGTATTTAAAAAGTTATAATAAGAGTTGTATTAGATAAATACGGCTGCTTTTATGAGCTTTATAAGGTTTTAAAAAGCAAGTGTATTGGGTTGCCATACGGTTGCCAGAAGTTAGCCCTTTAGAAATTAGTCGGAGCTGTTTAAGAAAAGTTTTTCAGCACACTGGGGGTTAAATGCTGTAAGAATTCCAAAATTGAAATTTAGCTATTTAAAAGCACCTGTAACTGAAATACCCGTCTAAATTTATTTTTAGCAGTATACTAAATTTAAAGGTGAAACATTATATTTCAACATATTATGTAGAACGTTTTTCTTAAATTTAAAGGAGTTTTTAAAATAAAGAGAGTGTCTCTTTTTTTTAAGCATTTTTTCTTAGATAGTAAAATTGTAAGAAAAACTCCAAATTTTGGGTGGAAAACCCAATTTAATTCCGATATCCCGAAAATTTTGGCCGGAGGAGGAAGGGGTAGGTACTCGACTTACTTTACTTAAAAAGTAAAAATAAAATAAAATAAAAAAAAATATTTTTTTTAATATATACTTTTATTAAAGTAGTACTAGCCCCCTAAAATGTAGAAAATAAAAAATTTAAGGTAGATCTTGGGAATTTGTTACTGTGTTAATATAAAAATAAATTGCTGGTATAAGAAACAGTTCTTTTAATGTTTGAAAACTTTTAAGCTTAAAAGTTTTAAAATTTTCACTAACCAAAAATTGATGGCAGATCTTTTGCATTTAAAAGTGTTTTAATATAAAATATAAAAGTAAATTGCTAAAATGAAAGATAGTTCTTCTTTTTCTTAAAATTAATCCAGCATTTGTTAAACAAAATTGTTTTACATTTATTAGGTATCTTTAAGTCTGAATACATTTTGCACATTGTACATATATATGTATGTTTGTAAATACCTAGTTCTTTGTATATGGTCTTTTATAATATTTCTGCATACATATACATATATATGCTCATAATAATACAACAATAACATAAATATTAATGTCATTAATATAATGTCATTAATTAAATATTTTTTGTTTACATTTGCATATACTATATATACCAAAAACAAAATACGCACTCGCTTTTTCATATAAGATTATTATCTTACTTATTATCTATAATTTATACATACAGGGTGTCCCGGGAATAACGTACCATAGAACAGCAGATGATAGGGGAGTTCAAAACGACCAAAAAATTGTATGGGAAGGGGGGGTCTATCTCCAACCCATACGGAGTTAAAAGGCCTTAAAAATCCGATTTTTAAAAAAAATTATATTTTTTCACTAAATTTTTTGATGTTTTGTTTTTACCCATATTGCTCTTCGAAATTGGAAGTTATAATTATTTAGAGGTTAAAATTATGAGCATTTTATTAGGCATAAATTGCTTTGAACCCTATTGCTCAAAAAATTGAACAATTACCATATCATTTTTTTTTTCTAAAAAAAATATTTGTTTCTCTACGAACATTTTGAAACTCAAATTTTATTCTTATCTCAAAAATCATAAAAGTTATAACCAAATAAAGTTTCAATAAAATACTTTTTTCCTTTAAATAAATTTCTTCAAAAGATTTTATTGTTGAAGAAATTAAAGTTTAAGATTTTTTTAAAATTGGAGATAGACCCCCCTTCCCATACAATTTTTTGGTCGTTTTGAACACCCCTATCATCTGTTGTTTTATGGCACGTTATTCCCGGGACACCCTGTATATACATACGAGTATATCGCATATTATTACAAATTAATAAAATCATATTTCGTAATGAACCGTTACATTTTGTATTACGCAGATTATGCTTCGATTCCAATATACACATACAGAAAAGTAAACAAAAATAAATGACATATAAATTTTTGTTGTTGTTGTCAAATTTAAAAAATTTGAAGATGAATAAGTTACGTATTTTACTGTTTACATGTATTTTATAAAATTTTGAGATCGTGGGTTCAAATTCGCTTCATGGTGAAATTTTTGTTTTAATTTTAGTCTAAGTTTTTTTTATATTTAAGTACCTACCTACTTGTATAAATTTTAAATTAATGAACCAAAAATGTAGGGACTGACCTAAAAAAAACCCTAAAAATTTTTTATATGAAACTGATCGTCTATATAATTATTTGGTCTATGTTTTTATATTATACTAGCAGATTTACCCGGCGTTGCCCGGAAGCTTGCAAATTGTAAAAAAGCAAGTTTCAGCCAATTTTTTGAAATACTACTTTGCCTATAAATGCCACAAAAAAATTTTTGTGGAGTTCCGTTAACCCATCGTGGCACAACAGCTTTTTATAGGTTTTTTCGTTGCTTTGCTATATATTAGAAATGATTTAACAGATTAACTTCAAATTTCGTATATGTGTTCTTCTTTGAAAATGAAGTTCAATTTACTAACAGACTTGAAAGTTGTTAACTCCTGCCGACCCGACGATTGTTCAAAAAAAAATTTGTAAGTAAATTACGTCCAATTTTTGAAAGTAGGTACAACTTCTTTGGGAATTAGGGGAATACTTAAAAAAAGGTTTGTCGAGTTCTTTTAATTGAATGCGAAACAAAAACTTAAAAAAACAGTTTGCAAAACAATTTGAACGATTATCTCTAATTTTTCTATACATGGTGCTTCTTGACAATTTGATGCTCCTTGACGATATACTTGAGGATGGTAGGTTTCCGGTGAATAATGTTAACTGAATTAAAATGACTATATGTCAAAAGGGGATTTTCTTGAATTGCCAACGTTTGAATAAAATATAGTCGATGGTTTAGAAAAGGTTTAAAAATTTACTTTTCAACTTATATTTTGTTTAGTCCTGAAAGTTGTAATACGCTCTTCCTCGTTTTTTTCTGATTTTATGAGAGAAATGTAGGCTTATTTTTTGGAAAAACTGTTTTAAAATACTATGTATTTAAGTATTATATATAACAAATTTCATTGAATCTTTGTTGAAAACGCACAAACAGGTCAAAACCAAATTAACCCTGTGGGTTTTAATTAAAATGCTGGTACAAAATTTTCAATAAAATACTTTTAATCGTATAAGAAAATAAAATATATAGAAAACTTCATAGCGTCGTCGTGCCCAAATGGGTTAACCGAACTCAACAAAAATTTGTGCCAGACTTTATTTTCGACTGCGAAACCACCTTGTAAGATTGGACACAAATCGGAAACACAAAATTTTTTGGAAGCCCGCAGGCCGAAACGGGTTAAATTATTGCAACCAAATTTATGCAACTAATTGCGGTTGCTAAGAGGAACATTTGTGCAAAATTTTAAGTCAATCGGTCAAACTGTTTGGGTTCGACATCAAAAACATTGAAAAAGCTTTATTGCGCCCTCGTGCCCAAACGGGTTAACCGAACCCAACAAAAATTTGTGCCAGCCTCTCTTTTTGACTGCAAAACCACCCTGTAAAATTGGACACACATCGGAAACACAAAATTTTTTGGAAGCCCGCCGGGCCGAAAGGAGTTAGTTTATTCCAACCAACTTTATACCATTAATTCCGTGTAATAAGAAGAATATTCGTGCAAAATTTCAAGTGAATCGGTCAAACCGTTTCGACTCGACATCAAAAAAACGAAAAAGCTTAAAACGGCTCTGGAGCCGCAACCTGTTGACTTATAAAAATGCGACATAGCCTATGTCACCCCCCGGACTCCCAAAATTATTCCTCTAAAATTTGGTGTCAATCGGACCAGTGGTTTTCACGTGAATCCTGGACAAACAAACAAACAAACAAACAAATTTTCTTCTTTATATATTAGAAAAGTGAAGTATTTCAGTTTTCAAAGTTACAAATTTTTAAAGAAACTATTCAAATAAATTAATTTTATTTGTAATTTTTTTTATTATTTTTTTTTTATTATTATTCTTATAAATTTATGATCAGATTTCTAATATAAATGTATCACTAACTGAGAGAATGAAAAATAAAGCCATAGACACAGGGAAGTTCAATTAAAAGTATATAAAAATGAGTTCTGTTCGAAATGAAAGCAATACATTTGGCTTATACAGTAGTTTTCATTTATAACGAACTCTGTTCAATTTTAATTATAATAAACTACACTTTTTGCCAAAGAATTAAATTTTACCTAAAAATGTAAGTTCTTTATTACAATCGTATTTCTTTTATTTAAACTTATTATATTTAATAATGTTGCTTGGTGATTAATTTAGTATTTTTATATATATTTTTGAATATAAAAAACATCATAATAAAGCATCAAAAATACAAAAAAAAAATCATTAGAAGAAAAAGCGCTATACTTAAAGTTGAAGCTGCAACATCATGATTTGTTACTTAGGGCCTAACCAAAATCAACGCGTACGGTGTATAATTTCTGGAAATATCTAGAAAATTTTGAAATAAATAGTTAGGTACATGAATTTATATGTGAGCAGCCAAAATACGCGTAACGCGATGTACTGTATCTTGGATTTTTAAATTTACAAATATTGGCAAAATGTATAAAATAATTATTAGTGGTTTTTCTTATATATCTAATATTATGTTTTAAAAAATAACTAGTATCGCCCTGTGCTCGAAAATCGAGCTATTTTTGCTTTTAAGTTAACATATAAAATTCGTTTTGTGTAAATTATATTAGACTATACATAATAAAAATTATGCCAACAGTGTTGCCAACAATTCTTTCGCTTGAAATTTGCTTAAAAAAAAATTTATAATTTTTCTTAATTATTAAAACGTTGTTAAGTACCGATTTTTGAGTTTTACTTCTATAGCTTAAGACGCTTTAAAGAGAGGATAAATTGGTACAGTTTAATTAAATTAAAATTCTAAATACATATAAATAGTATTCTAATAAATACATATTTCTAAACATATGTACAACAAAATTTAACATATCATAATTCATAAGTTTAGTATTTAGTATTATATTACATTGAAGCTGCCAGAAGTACAAATAATAGTCAAGTTGACCGAAGTCTTTTTTTAAATCTCAATCTTAAGATTTATAGCAAAAAAAAAAGTTTTTCAATAAATCAAAGAATAAATTTTTCCTACCCTTTTTCCATTTTTAAATTTAATAGCTACATAGATAAATTTTTACTATAAATGTATGCCTATTTAGAGTTCTGAAAACATGCGAAAAATTATTCTGAATTCCTTAGTTTACTTTATACCTTTTTGTCTAGTTTATTTATTTAATATTTCCTAAGTTTTTTATTGACAATAAAATATTTCTATACATGGTTATGAGCCATGGCTCATAAGTTTCTTAAAACAAATAAATATTATTGCTTTTATTCCTTTATGAAGAGTAAATTCTTTTCTACTCTCAACTATTGCCAGCTACTCCAGCCCTTGTAAAAGAGTATATGACAGAGTAGATAAATAATTTCCGGCAGATGGTTTTAATTAAAATTCTCTTGAATAGGTTATGTTAAATCATATTTTTTATTTGATAACCAATAAGCACTTACCCCCTTCCATTTTAAAAAATATTCTTTATATTTATATTAGCAATAAACCTTAATTTTTCCACTTTATTAATATTTAAATACTATTAATATAATTAACTCAAATGACAGGTAGTTTTAAAATGTCAAATATATAAATGACGATTAATCTGACAATTATATACTCCTGTAACAAAAATTAGCGTTCCATTTACAAACTACGCCTATCTAATCTTCATGTACACTTTTTGATACACAAAATTTGTTCGTTTTGTCAAAATAAAACTAAAAATAGTTTTTTTATTATAAAAAAACATTATTCGATGTTGAAAGTGTGAAATAAACTTTTCAATTATTAGAATGAAATCAAAACATACGACGTACAATTTTTATACGGCAGTACGTCAATACCTCTGTCTACATATCCATTATAGGTAAATCGAAACGCGCGTACAATATTTAATTTATCAAAAATATTTATTTGAATGTTTTAATTTATTACCTACAAAAAATATTTTTAATTTCATATTATAGGTATTTTGAATATAAGATATTTTTTAATAAAAATTATTGTTAAAAATTATTATTTTTTAAAGCATAATATTAGAAATATAAGAAAAACCAATAATAATATTTTTATACATTGCGTTACGCGTATTTTCGCTGCTCTAATGTAAAATTATGTACCAAACATATTGTACTGTAGGTATTTTCAATTAAATGTAAGTACTAAATTAAAACATTACGCGCGTATCGTTTTACGGATATGTGGCGAGACGTATTGACGTAGTGCCATATAAAAATTGTACGTCATATGTTTTGATTTCATTCTAATAATTGTAAAGTTTATTTTACATTTTCAACATCGAATAATGTTTTTTTATAATAAAAAAACTATTTTTAGTTTTATTTTGACAAAACGAACGAATTTTATTTATCAAAAAGTGTACCTACATGACGATTAGATAGTCGTAATTTGTAAATGGAACGCTAATTTTTGTTTCAGGAGTACATGATTGTCAGAATAATTGCCATATATATATTTGACATTTTAAAACTACCTGTAATTTGAGAAGTTATTTTTAGTTATTTAATATATTTAAATATTAAAAATAAAGTGAAAAAATTAAGGTTTATTGCTGATATAAATATAAAGGATATTTTTTAAAATGGAAGGGGGTAAGTGCTTATTGGTTATCAACATAGAATTACTAGTACTAGAATGGCAATAGAGAAAAAATTTTCAGACAAATTTCAAAATTTGGTACGTGTACCGTTTGTATGTATTTACTAGTTTCTCCGCGATTCATTTCATTTTGAAAGTGAAATATAAAAGAAACTTTTCAGTACGATTTAAGTAAGATTTCAAACTTAAAAGTAAATGAAAATAAATTAGAAAATATTATATTCAAAAAATTTGTGTGTTGTTGAGCTTTTTGAAGTTTGTTAAAAAACATTAAATTAAATAAAGGATTATTAAGATGGGAAGAAAGTATTGCTTAAAGAATTTTTTTTTTTTATTTCTTGAGGTTTTACAAAATTCAGCCGATTTTTTTTAAATTATTTTAAAGGTATTTTCCTTTTGGTTTATGCTTTCCATTTTTCATTATTATTAAATGACCGTTCTATAAATTTACCAAAACATTGTCTATTTTCGAATAGAATCAATTTGAAAATCATATTGTAATGCTAAAATTTTTAAATAATAAGTAAAATTTTGATTGAATAAAAAAAGAGTAAAGAAAAAACCTTTTAATTCTTTATTCGGAAACTTTAAGTTATTTGAAACAGAAATCAAAACCCTCCTTACGGTTAACATAAATGTAGTTTTCATATTTGCAAAAGCTTCGTTCATATTTAAAAATGGCTAAAAATGTTTATATATTCACAAGACTATAAATATTTTTTGTTTTGTTCAAAAAATTATGATTTGTTTTTGATTTACTTATTTTCATTTCCACGGTGAATAAATAAACCTACGATAAACCTTAAGATAAATCAAAATAGATATGTAAGTTAATTAAAATTAAACTAAAAATATACTTGTTGGAGATTCCATTATCTTTAAAAATAATTGACTGCAATTTCTTCTAATATTATTCAAATTTTTTGCTGGATGTTTTGTTCAATTATATATAAAAGTAAATTAAATCAAATAGTAAATACCTTTATTCGATATAACTTACAATATACAAACTGCCCAATCCAAATGTATTTCTATGTAAAAATGTAAACAAATAACTAATGAGAAACTGCCTAATAAACATTCTCATTTACTCAAATTTAAGCAATGACAAATGAAGTAGCCGTACCATTTGTATACGCATACGAAATTGCATATGTATTTTTTTGTCTGAATACCTCAGGATAGGAAATCACATTAGAAGAAAAGAGTCGGGAACATAATTTTGCCATTCTAGTACTAGTAATTCTATGGTATCAATGAAAAAATATGATTTAACATAACTTATTCAAGTGAATTTTAATTAAAGCCATCTGCCGGAAATTATTTATCTACTCTGTCATATACTTTTTTACAAGAGTTGGTGTAGCTGACAATAGTTGACAGTAGAAAAGAGTTTACTTTTCATAAAGGAATGAAAGCAATAATATTTATTTGTTTTAAGAAACTTATGAGTCATGGCTCATAACCATATATTAAAATATATTTTTGTCAATAAAAAACTTTGGAAAAATTAAATAAATAAACTAGACAAAAAAGGCAAAAGGTAATAAACTAAAGAATTCAGAGTAATTTTTCGCATGCTTTTCAAAACTTTAGATAGCCATACATTTGTAGTAAAAATTTACCTATGTAGCTATTAAATTTATAAATGGAATAAAGGTAGGAAAAATTTATTCTTTGATTTATTGAAAATTTTTTTTTTTATGCCATAAATCTTAAAATTGAGATTTAAAAAAAGACTTCGGTCAACTTGACTATTATTTTGTACTTCTGGCAGCTTCAATATAATATAATTCTAAGTACTAAACTTATGAATTATGATATGTTAAATTTTGTTGTACATATTATGTTTTCATAGAGTTTTTAATTAGGATACAGAATACATACAACATAGTTCAAATCGTACTAAAATGTTTAGAAAAAAAGTACAGTTTGCTATTTGAAGGACAGCATTAACTCGAATTTTGGGTTCTTGACTTCAATTAATATATATATATGTTTAGAAATATGTATAATCAAATTTTCAGAACATTATATATTATTAGAATAATATTTATATGTATTTAGAATTTAAATTTAGTTTAACTGTATCAATTTATCCTCTCTTTAAAGCGGCTTAAGCTATAAGAATAAAACTCAAAAATAGGTGTTAAGTACTTAAGTACGTTGTTATAATTGAGAAAAATTATGAATTTTTCTCAATTTATTTATTTGATAGTTTAAAATTGCTCCTCTGTTAGTAACGCATAGATCTAGACGAGCTAAATATAGTGTCAATGGTACGTATTCGATCAGCGTCGAAAAATAAATCGATCTAGCTATATGTGTCCGTCTGTCCGTCCGTGTGTCAGCACGTTAACTCAAAAACTAAATGTTTTGAAATTTTCACAAAATATTTTTCAAACAATTTCTAGGTTCCCTATTTTTTTGGTTAAGATCCGACAAAAACTTCGGATAGCTCTCGAACAACAACTTTTATATTTTCATATAAAAATTTGAAATTTTGCAGTATATCTTTTATACAACATGATATTATAGAAATATTGTTTGTTTACTTTCTTTTTTTTTGGTTTTTGTTTTGCAGAAAAGAAATCTTTCGAGTTACGATTTCATATGATTTAAATGACGCGTAATTTTTACTTAAAAAAAAACACAAAGTTTTTTTTTAAGTAAATAGCTTGATAAATAATTTGTATGTATTGAGATATGTGTACATGTGTAATATTTTGCATGTGCACTTTTTTTGAGATTGATAGGTAATAATCATTATGAATATGATAATTATTATTAATCATGATGATCATTATATGAATATGACCATATGATGCTTATTTTGTCAAGGTTTAAATATACCGGTGAACTAAAAATTAATTAAAAAGATAGTACCTATTCAAAAATTTTCCTAGAGTTTTGTTATACACACAAAACATTTTTTAGACATTTTTTAAGTTCCCTGTGTTTTTGGTAAAAATCAGATCAAGGCTTCGTGCAGCTGTAATACAAGTTTTTTGAACTAATACAAAACATTCTTTAGACATTTTTGAAGTTCACTATTGTTTTTGGTTAAAATCAGACCAAGGCTTCGGACAGTTGTCATACAAGTTTTTTGAACTAATTTGAATTTCTTCAAAATTAATAACGCTGGGAAAATGAAGAGTAAACACGGATAGTTATATTATAGGCCGAACACTTATAAAGTTTCAAAATGTTAAGGCTTCATTTTCGGACAGCTGCCATACAAAGTTGTCAAACTGATAACTGTGAATCTAATGATGCTACGATGTTAAAATTAAAACTGAGCAAGTATTGGCAAAGTTGGACATTACTCTGGCCAACTTTTAAGGTGTGACAGATTTTTTGTTCTTCTTTTTTTTTGTTTTTATGGTTTTTTAAATAAAACTTTTAAAGGAGGGTGGATCAAATTTTTTTTTTTAAATTTATATATATCATAATAGCACAAGGTAACTAATTAATGTAAATATTTGAAACATCATATTGTTATATGCACGGGTATCTAAAAGTTGACTATTATACATATGACTATTAGTCAAAAGGGTATAAATTTGCCATTACGTTTGTGAAGCAGAGAAGGAGAGATGTAGATATAGACTCAAGTGTATGGATCGGATCAGAATCGAAAAATTAATCGATTTAGCTTTAGATCCCCGACAAATTTGGCAACCTTCCCCATTGAGGGGCTATTAGGATATAAAAATTAACTGTTTTTATAAGTAAGCATAAGCAGTAACTTAGTCACCAGTGTATATATTTCCTCAATTAAATGTAAACATTGAAGTTCCAAAATTATATTTCGATCAAATATTCAGTATGAAGCACTATATAATTTTGGAATTGCGCTTTTTTAAAAACCCTTGGTTTATTTTTTGATTACTTGTTTGATTTTGTTTCCCTATCATAATATATAATTCAAACCCTTTTATTACGGATTTATATCTTTCCAAAGTTAACATATTTGAAGCAATCACTAAATTTGATACTAAAACAGGTATAGGGCATGACCTAATCCCACCGACTTTTTCTACAACGGTCAGTTATGTAACTTATCAACTTCATTTTATTTGTAATAAATTTCTTTCCTTAGGTATTTCCCTCTTGTTTAGAAATTTCCTTATCTAACTTCTATCCAGAAAAAAGGGTAATAAATCATTTGCCGAAAATTACCTTGAAATAGTTATTCTATCGACTACTCCAAAGTTGTTCCAAGAAAACTAAATTGTGCTCATCCATATTCATTATGAGTATTCGATTTCTAGGGCAAACAAAAAAAATGAGCAACATTGCTTTAACTAAAGCTCTTAGTTATTTTTTGTTACAATATATTCTTAAATATGGTAATATTGTCTGGGATCAAATACATTCTGACAGAATAGAATCCGTGTAAAAGCAATTTTTTCTATTTGATTTCAAAAATCAATTTAATACAAGAAATAATTCAATTCTGACTAGCTATTTCGTACGAGTTAATTCGTTAAATATGTTAATTTTATTCTTAGGCTAGCAAATCCTTTTCCTGCTTTGCTTTTGACGTCTTAAGACAAAACACTGACATTCAGTTTTTATTATAACATAATTTTAATCCATTTTGGCCCAGGGTTCGAGTACCTGCCATACGACTTGTTTTTTTATATGAGGATTACTTTACACCTCATGAAGCTGGGTGTCTGAAACTTTGTGAAATAGTTTAGTTTTATGTTAAGTATAAGTGTCTGCAAAATTTGGTTGGTCTACTGCAATGGGTTCGAATAGTTGCCATTCAACTTCATATTTCACTTGAGCATTACTTTGTACATATAAAGCGAAAATTTTCCAAAAGTAATTTTACCGGGTGATATAATGTTTTATTGCGGTCATGGGTACCCCAAAGTTGACACAGTCTACTCTAGTACACTTTTCCTGGTTTGCAATAGAATAAAAAATTATATAATAAATTAGAGTTTTTTTTTTTTTGATTTAAAATAAGTGTGGATTTTTTAATAGTAATATCATTGCTTGTAACTTCTAATAAGAAATTCCTAAAATTTATAATATTGACTTAAACGAAATTAAATTGTAGTTTAAGGTTATGTAATAAAACCTCAGTAAGAAATAATTATTAAAATTGATTTGAAAATTCAATATTTTTTAGTTATTATGAGCATTGTGCAAAGGGAAATTCTAATTGATTTAATAAAGAAAAAGTATAAATTTTATAAAAGTGCCATGACTAAAATGGCTGGATTTAAAAGCGATTCCGGTTTTTGCATAAAAACGAATTTGTGAAAATTTCATAATCCTAGCTCCTTTATTTTTTGAGTTATCGTGATGACGGACGGACGGACATACATCGCTAAATCGATTTATTTTTCGATTCTGATCCGATCCATACACTTGAGTCTATATCTACCCCCCTTCCTTCTCTGCGTCACAAACGTAATGGCAAATTTATTATACCCTTTGACTATATAGTCATACGGGTATAAAAATTTCATTAGAAGAAAAAGCAGTATACATAGGGGTGAGTCTGACAGATCAAATAAAAATCTAGCAAATGAGTTCAAAGTGCCCATTCTAGAATTAGCACATTCTACAATGTTCAATTCTTGTACTAATTTTTCAAAATTCACAGCATTCTTTTAAAACGACATTTGTTTATTACGACGAATATTTTCTGTCTCTTCATGGCCGTTATTTTTTGTTTCCTATAAAAAATTATTACTGCTTCGTATATTGTTGTTACTTATTTTGTGAAGTTTTTTGTAATAATAAAATAACCCACTTTTTAAATATATTCTGTAGTTGTCATTACGTTTGAGAGATGTATAACAAAAGTTGTTATAAAATCTTTCTTAAAAAAATAATTTGTAATTTAAATGATTTGTTCCTTAGGGCCTAATCAAAATCAACGCTTATGGTGTATAATTGCTAACAAAAAGTTGTAATTTAGTAGTTAAATACATGATATTACATGAGAATAACTTACTGTACCTGGAATTTTAAAATTAAAACATTGACAAAGCATATAAAAATGTTATTGTTCTTTCTTATGTAGTTATTGTTCCAAAAATAAAATATTTTAAAATAAAATTTTTTAAAAAAAAACCTATGTATATATTTTTTTAAAAAATACATTAGGTACATACATATATTCAAAATAATTGAAATACCTATAATATGTTCGCAAAAAAAAACTAAAAAACAATCTTCAACTAAAATAAAAGTTGACGTATAATTTCTGTCAAAAAATTTATAAATAAATAGGTACATGAATTTACATGAGAGCAACAAAAATACGCGTAGCTCGATGTATTGTAATCGGATTTTTAAAATTTACAAATTGACAAATGGTTTTTGTTTTTTCTAATATTTCTAAGATTATGTTTTAAAAAATATCTTAGATTGAAAAAAATTCAAAATATACCTATTATATGAAATTAATCAAATTTTTTGTACTAAATTAAAGCATTCAAATAAATATTTTTGTGTGTACGCGCGAATTAAATTATTTATTTTTAAAAATAATTATAAAAAAATAGAAGATGAATTTATTTTTATTTTATACTTTAACATTTATTTTAAAACAAAAGAACTTAACAATAATTAAATCCTAACAAAAAAATGAATTTTACGAAAGAAAGTATTTCGACCGAACTGTCTGGTGTTTTTTAATATAATGTTCTTGTTACTTTCTTTTGTTAAAACTTACATTTTAATAAACTGAATACAAACAAAACTGTACTTGCAATGTTATTATTGAGTGCCATATTACATACTTTTAATATTATATCGAGATTTCTCAATAGTTCAATAACATAATATGTTATTAGTATAAATGGTTATACATAAATTTTGTATTATCAGCAATATTGACCTTTTTTAATATTACAAAACGTTTTCAAGTACGGTTTTGCTTTATCAACATTTGAACTTATATATTAAAACAATTCTTAACGTTTTAATATTTTATTTGAGTTTTAGTGTAAAGTGCTGTTTAGGTAATTATTAGCACTTGACAATATTTCATCATAATTATTACTTTTGTTTATCATTAGTTTAGGAGGTTCTTCACAGTTATTCGAAGATGAAGATTTATATGTAACTCTCTTATCAATTTACTGATATATAGATATACATATTGACGTACTGCCGTATAAAAATTGTACGTCGTATGCTTTAATTTAGATAAAATAAATATTTAATTATCTACTCCTTTAATCTACTCTTTTTTAAGAGGCGGTGTGGTGTAGCTGTAAAAAGAGTAGTTTACTCCTAGACAAATAGGTATAATATAAAGTAAAGTAAAGAATTCAGAACCATTTTTTATATATGTACATACATTTGTAGTAAAAATTTCTTTATTTTATTATTGAAATGTAGTGCTTATTTGCCTATGTAGCTACTAAATTTAAAAATGGAATAAGGGGAGGAAAAATTTATCAATTTTTTAATTGATTAGTTATTTTTCTTTGTAGATATGTTATAAATCTTAAAATTGTGATTTTAAAAAAAATCTCGACTTCTGTCAACTTAACTATTATTTTGTATTTTGGCAGCTTCAATATAATATAATACTAAGTACTTAACTTATTTACTTATGAATTATGATAGGTATGGTAAAATTTGTTGTACGTATTATGCTCGATGAATAAGCTTTTTAATTAGGATACAGAATACATACAACATAGTTCAAATCCTACTAAAATGTTTAGAAAAAATTACAGTTTTCTATATGTAGGACAGCATTAACTCGAATTTTGGCTACTTGACTTCAGTAAATATGTATACATTATGTATTTGTTTAGAAAAATCATCAAATTTTCGGAACATTATATATTAGAACACTACCGTAAATTCCTACAACTATAGTACAAAAGACTTTAAAAATATGGTCCAAAAGACTTTAAAAATAAAAAATTTAAGCCAAACTTAAGTAGAAGCGTAATTTTTACTAATTATGATATTTTTGTTTTTCTAATAAACTGCAGTTTATTTTGTATTGGTTTATTTTTAATTAAAATTTCAATTACGAGCAAAAAAGACAAAAATCAAAATTTTGAAATTCACAATTTTTTTTGTTTTTAATTTTTAGTGAAAAGTAGTATTACTGCTAAAATTATTAATTTTATGTATTCATACAAAATTTGCAAACACAACTATGGTCCAGTATTGAAAATATATGGATGAACTAATAGTAATTCTGAATACAACAATGTACCATAGTTGGACTATAGTTGCGCAACTTAGAATACAACAATGTACTACTATATTTTACATTCTATTTGTTGCAAATTATGCGTTAGAAAGATGTTCTCGCGGATTTAGTTCAGTTAAATTTAAATTATTCAAAGTCAAAGAAAGGGTTTTCAACAGATTTAACTTTCTGAAATATTTTACAAAATATACCAAAAGTGGTACATAGTTGTAGGAAAGTACGGTATTTATATTTAGAATGTAAATCGCTTTTTTTGTGTAATAAGTGTACAAAATTATACTGTCTTTACAGCGCGTTAAACTATAGGAATAAAATTCAAAAATACTTAAAAACGTTTTTATAATTGAAAAAATTATAAATTTTTTTTTTAAGCAAATTTCAAACACAAGAATTGTTGACAACATTGTTGCCATACATTGTATTATGTATAGGAAAAAAAAATTAGTTTCGTATAATATTAGTCTAATTAAATTACACAAAACGGATTTTTTATGTAAATTTAAAAGCACAAAAAGCTCGAACTTCGAGCAAAGGGCGATACTAGTTCTAATTGATTTAATAAAGAAAAAGTATAAATTTTATAAAAGTGTAACCTAAAACAGTAGTCGCATTATTTTCCCGTATTTAATTTAGTTGTTCCTAAACCACAAGTATTTTGAGTATTTTTCTGTTTTAATTTTATATTCTTCAGAGTAAATTTTTTTTTGTAATGTTGATAGATGATATTATCGGAAAAATAATTCTTTGTTACAGACTAAGCAGACCAAATTTTCATTTCTTGTAGCAGACCAAATTTAGCAGTGAAAAAAATATGTTTATTTTTTCAATATATCGTTTTTGGCTCTTCCAGTTTTTAGTTTTATGATAAAAAGTTTTTGTTTTGTATTTTTGTTTGTTCTTGGTCGTAGGAGCAAAAGATTTATTAAAGGTTGAAATTTTCAAGCAAGGTTTGAGTAGAGAATTTTGAACTTTATCTAAACAAACAACATTATAAGAGGGACGATTTAGATCTATTGAAGGTATGGGTACTGCAAGAAAAGCCAAACAAACAATGAAAAGATGTTTTATTTAGAATCAGTTTTAGTTCAGCTGCTACCTGGTACCTGGAACACATCTAGAATTCATCCCAAGTTATGGGGATATAATAAATATATGACAGTAAACGCTTGCACTAAATTTCAACTTTCTATCTGTATTAATGTCGAAAACGTGCTAGTTAGCTCTTAGTGGGTATGTTGCAGGTACCTGAACTACCGCTTCAATTGATCCCGAATTTGAGAGACTCAAAAGAAATAGAAAATAATACTTTTGTACTAAATTTGAAGCTCGTATACTTATTTTAAGTTAATATATTTGTTAATTTAGAAGATATGCTATAGAATTTTGGGAGGTGTGTGGTAGGTACACGAACAATTGATCCAAAAATAGAACACGAACAAAAGATCCAGGGATATAAAAAAATAGGAAGGAACCTCTTTGTACTTGTACTGAATTTGAAAGTTCGGAATTGCCTTAGTTTGGCAAAAAAAATTCAAAAGTTTCCAAAATTTGAACCCACGTTTCGATTCCGACCATTTGCAATACCGACTCTTATTTCGTTATTAGATTGCAGTATAAATTTTATTATTATTTAAGCATCTTTAGGTAGCATCATTATTTTTTGAGTTAACGGACGGGGGCACATCGTCGAATCGGCTCAAGAATCTATCTGACCGATTTAGCGGATTCAACCTTTAACATCAAAGGGAGAATTCAATTTTATAGGGTGGTGATATATATAATAATTTAATAAAAATGGAGTCAAAGATGCTAAGTTAAAAGGATTTCCGTAATCCGTTGGTTTCAAAATCTGGGTTTCAATGATTTGTTTGGTTTATACTATAATTAACATAAAATTGCTATATATAACTTATGCTATACGTTATTAACAAAAATATATAAATTGATTAAATTTATAATTATTAAATTATATTTTATAATGTTTGTATATAAAAATTTTTTATATGTTTTTCTAATTTCTTTCTTAGACCAGGTTCTGATTTTGCCAATTGTCGTATTTACTGCGGAGAGTTAGTAGAATATACAGGTTATTTAATCAAAATTTTATTTGCTCTATTAATTCATTTAAAATTTCGAAAGCTTCCATTCCGGTTAAGCTTTGATTTTCCAATTTTAATATAGCAGCTTGAAAAATTGATGCCTGATTATCTATAAATTCTAAATAAATCGTATTAACTTCATCAGCGAAAAATTTTTGCAATATTTTTGGAACAGAATTTTTGCTTAAGAAGTATGATTTTAAAGGTTCGTATAATGATAGAATTTTTTCAACTGCTCTCATAAGTGCTAACCACCGAGTGGAAGAATATCCCAGCAACTTCTTAAATTCGACATCGGTTTCGTCACAAAATGTTTTTAGTTTTTCGGTTTGAACTGTATAATTTCTGAAATATAAATAAATTTGTGGTATTATAACTGCTACATCCATTGGCAGATTATGATTGGCCGTATTAATCGCATTTGAAACAATATGGGCATTACAACCAATTCCAAATATATTGCGGCCCAAAGTTGTTTTTAGTTTACAAAAAATATTTTCTTTGCCTCTTCGTTTTAATCCTCCAAAATTTGTGTTGGTATGATCGGCTGATATACCAACAACTTTATTATGGTTCGATATAATTTCAGATGTTTCACCTTTAATTGTAGATAAATTTAATAGCTTAACTTGCACACCATACTTTGAATTAAAATATTGAATAGCGATTGGATACAGTTTTTCGGCCTTGTGGTTAGATGCATCTGACAAAATACACACATAATTTATTTCTCTCAACTCTACAGTTAATTCTTTCTTTATAGCAGGAACCAAAAAATTACGAATTATAGCGTTGCTCTTAGTACGTGCGCAAGTAAATTTCTTGTTATAAAATGATTGGATCAAGGTACTGGTACAGTCCATACTACGAAATGAGTGGTTGTGCATAACTTGATGGTAAGCAAATACCAGTTCATGTAGTGCTAGTTGTTTAGATTCTTTCTGAAATTCATAGCTACGTAAAAATCAGCAGCATCTTCGCTGACTTTATGTTTTCTTGTATTATCGTGTTGTATAATATCTGGTCGCTCTTTATTTTCAATAGAAAATATTTGGTTACAAATTATGCATTTTACTTTTGAATGGTCACCATCTGAATGTGAATGGTTAGCAACAATGTGTGGAAATTCTTGTTTGTGTTTGTTGTTGAAAGATACTTTTCTTTTCTTTTCATTGTTCATTTCTGGATTAAAATAAATATATTCCTATTTAAAAAAAATTATTAGCTTATTAATATATTATATTGTTTTAAATAATTAAATAGGTACTTACCGAGTAGTTTAATAACTTGTACTTTATTTATAATAAAAATTAATTCGCACGACGCATAATAAATACACAACCTAGAAACAATCAACAACAACAGAAATTTTTTAAAATCAAAATGTCATCATAATCCCTCCACACAAAACTTTAGAAAAATAAAATTGGTATTGCCATTTATTTTTCAAAGCGAAATCCCAATAAGTAAAAACAAATATTGAGCAAGATTTTAAAATAAAAGATGACAAAAGATGACAGATTTTAAAAAAGATGACAAAAAGATGGCAGAAATTTTAAAGATGAGTTAAAATAGATGATTGTCCTCTATAAAAGATGACGTATGCTAGTGAAATCATCACATTCAGTTAATTGTTTTCGACCAGTGAAATAATTTTGGAACCACATATAATCCTTTAATTTTACTCCAAATTCAAATAATTTTCTAAGTAATATCTTCCTGTCTATAGAATCAAACACTTTTTTAAGATCAAAGAAAACAAAACACACTTTTTCCACAGCGCTGAGTTGTTTTAAGTAGCGAAATATGGCCAAATGTAGCAGCAGTGGTCTTTGACTTCTTCGTAAACCCATACTGCATGAGATTAAGTAATTTATTCTTTTGTGAGTAATTCGAGAACTGACTGTGCACACAAGTTTATATTAGTTTGCTTAATATCGGGCATATTGATATAGGTCTGAAGTTGCACACATCTTCTTTCGATCCTGTATTTTTATAAATAGGTATTATTTTGTTTATTTGAGGCATTCAGGCATAATAATTCTCTCCAGTGAAAGGTTTATAAGCATAGTAATATGATTGACTAGTTCGGCCTTTAGTAACTTTATTATATTATTACTAATTTTATCTACACTAGAACTTTTTGTGGATTTCAAATTATTTATGAGCTTGTGCGTTACGCATTAAGTTATTGTCTTAAATTGAAAGCATTTATTTGTTCTACTTTTGTCGATATATTCAATATTAAAATTTTTTGCCTTCCCCTTGCCAATGTTACAATAGTACTCATTAAAGTTATTAATTTTATCAAGTTTGTGACTATCTGGCAAAGATATTTAAACGAAGTTATTATTTTTAGATGAGATACCATCTGTGATAATATTATTTATGACATTCCAAGTTTTTGTGTTATTATTTTTACTTACGTCAAATTTCTTTGTATCATACTCAAATTTCATTTATCTTTTTACATTAGTGAGCTAGTTTAGCCTTTATTTATGTTTGCCGCCGTCCCCAAAGTCCCGCTAAACAAATTATTAAGATCATTATTTTGAATCCGACTCTAAATTTTAATATTTATTTATTAAACACATATTTTGTGACGTATTTGTGAAATTATTAAATTGGGCAATATTTTTACATTTTACAGAATATATATTATTATAATTATTATTTTTGAACAAAGATAATTGACAACATTCAACTCTATAACAGCACTACAAATCAAAAGTGGATATTACACGAAGATACAAATTATTTTGAAATATAGTATATGTATCACGAGGTTTATACAACAATATCACAACACAACATGAAAAATTAACTTCAAATTTAATTTTCTTTTTACAATTTGTAAAATTTATAAAAATAAAAAAAACAAGGAAGATTATAGTTGCCCTTGTCAACTTTTAGATACCCGTGCATACCCACTAACTCATATTTATTTCCCTTATGCTATTATAAATATTACAAAAAAAAAAATATAAAAAGTATATAACTTATTATCATAAGTTTTCCTTAAAAAAAATAACAACAAAAAAAAAAAAAAATTAAATTTTTAATTCATTATAGGTACCATAATTTTTGCTTAAAAATAAAAAAAAAACCCTAAAAGTTGGTCCGGCTGATGTCCAACTTTGCCAATTAACTTGCCCTATTACTTTACCTGCCCAGTTTTAATTTTAACCTCGTAGCTTCATTAGATTTACAGTTATCGAATTGACAACTTGGCATGGCAGCTGCCCGAAAATGAGGCCGTAACATTTTGAAACTTCATATAAGTGCTTGATTCATTATAAAACTAACCGTGTGTAGTTTTTGTCTTCCTGGTATAACTACTTTTGAAGAAATTCATATTGGTTTAAATAAGTTGTGTGGCAGCTCCCCGAAACCTTGGTCTGTTCTTAACCAAAAAGAATAGGGAACCCCAAAAATGCCCAAAAAATGTTTTGTGTGAATTTCAAAACTCCAGCTCTAATTTTTCAATTTTATCTCTTGTAATTAATTTTTAATTCACGAATATATTAAACTTAAGCAAAATAAACTTCATATGATCATATTCATATAATGATCATCATGATAGATAATAATCACCATATTTATATTGATTATATCTATCAATATCAATAAGCCATTTACTTAAAAAAAATCTTTGTGTTCTTTTTTGCTTATCTTAAATAAACTACGCATCATTTAAATCAAATGAAATCGTAACTCGAAATCGTTATCTACAAAAAAAAAACAAAAAAACAAAATTCATATAGTTTCATGTTAAATACAAGATGCATAGCAAAATTTCAAATTTTTATATAAAAATATTGGAGTTGAAAAAGTTAGTTGTACGAGAGCTACCCGAAGTTTTGGTCCGATCTTAACCAAAAACAAGTAAAGAAACAGTCAGTCGGTGCAACCGATTTAGAAATACCCTACACTTATTTGGTTCAAATTAAATGACATATCCATAAGTCATTTTAACACCATAAAAGCTGTTACTGATTTGATCGTAAGACATAGCTACTCAAATTAACTTTATAATACTAAAAACATTTTCTAATTACACTATCTATTAAAAACCATTACAAATTCTTCCTAATTTATCTTTTTAAAAATATTAAAAAACAAAAAAAATTGAAATAAATGAAAAATTATTCCAATTCAATTCCAAAATGGAAAAATTCTAATTATTAAATTTTGTGATAAAAAGCTAATCAAAGCATAATATTTAATAATCCAAAATTTTCAAAATTGAAATATTTTAAATGGTTGGTTTATATACCTAATAGAAAAGCTTATAAACGCAAAATATGCAATAAATGTATTTCTAAAATACAATTACAAATTTAGACATTTTCATATAATTCATTTAAATATAAAAATAAATTTTACATAAATGCAGCAAGTACCTTTGAACATAGCTGAACCACTACAATTAAGTCTAAATTTCGGGGACACATAGGAAATAGGAAATATATTCTTTGGCTTCTAAATTATACTCGTTTGGCCTCAAATCGATCAAAGCTTCTAGAATCCGAACGCATTGACCAAACTCGACCAGTACCAATTCCCATGGTACTTTCATTACTAGTAACCTAGAGTTTAAATTTCATCAAAATAGCGTACACAATTGGAACGTTCTATCTTAATTTTAAGTTACTAGATTTATTAATTTCGATGCTAAGCTTTAACACATTGGGGGGTCTAAGAGAGGTACTGAACCATCACTTCAATTGATCCAAAATTAGAGGGACACGCAAGAAAAAGTAAAGAACGCCCATGTGCCAAATTTGAAGCTTCTACATTTGTTTCAAGTTACTGTCTTTATTAATTTCGAAAGTATACTCGGAACTTAGTGGCTGGTCCCCACCCACTACTCTAATTGGGCCCAAATTTCAAGTTGACTAAGGAAATCGAAAGCGACACCCTGATACCAAATTTGGAGGTTCTATATTCATTGGTTTCGGAATTATGCTAGTTTGGCCTAAATTCGATCAAAAAGTTCTAATTTCTGAACCCATTGTCCAATCCTCACCCTACGTAATCACCGCCGTAGTTTCATTACCAATAACCTACAGCACAAATTTCATGAAGATAGCATCATTAGTTGTTGACTTATCGTGATTTTTCATACATGTTCGTTAGCTCTAAAACCGATTAAAAGGTCCAGAATCCGAACCCTTGGCCTGATTTCGCCCTTATACAGTCCACGCTGTACTTATAGTACTAGTTAACCCTTGTACACAATTTGAACGTTCTATCTTAATAGTTACTATTTTTAGTAATTTCGATTATAAGCTTTTAAAACTTGGGAGGTCTAAGAGGAGTACTGAACCACCACTCCAAGTGATCCCAAATTAGGGGGACTCGCAAGAGATAGTAAAGAACACCCTTGTGCCAAATTTGAAGTTTCTTCATTTGTTTCAAGTTGCTGTCTTTATTAATATTAAAGATATGCTTTAAGGTCTTCGGAAATGTGTGGCTGGTCCCCGACCCACTACTCCAATGGGGCCCAAATTTCCAAGAATTTAGTAAATAGGAAGAGACACCCTGATACCAAATTTGGAGGTTCTTTCTTCGTTGGTTTCGGAATTATGCTCGTTTGGTCTAAATTCGATCAAAAAGTTCTAGGTTCCGAACTCGTGGTCCAATCCCGAACTTACGCAATTCCCGAAGTAGCTTCATTACTAGTAACCTACAGCACAAATTTGAAGAAGATAGCGTCATTAGTTGTTGAGTTATCGTGATTTTTTATATGTGTTCGTTAGTCCCTCGATCGATTAAAAGATCCAGAATCCGAACCCATGGGCTGATTTCGCCCATATGCAATCCCCGCCGTACTTTCAGTCCTAGTAACCTACAGTTAAAATTTCATCAAGATAGCTCCATTATTTTTTGAGTTATCGTGCCTACGGACGGACGGAGGGACGGACATGGCTATATCGACTAAGGAGGTCACGCCGATCACAAATATATATACTTTTCCATATCTAGTTCGCTTCCTTTAGGTGGTTACAAACACCATACCAGAGTTAATATACCCCTTTACCTATTCTATAGGTGTAGGGTATAAAAATAGGGAACCTAGAAATTGATTGAAAAATATTTTGTGAAAATTTCAAAACTGTAGCTCTTTTAGTTTTTGAGTTATCGTGCTGACACACAGACGGACGGACGGATGGACGGACAGACACACATAGCTAGATCGACTCATTTTTCGATTCTGAGCCGATACGTACCCTTGACACTATATCTAGCTCGTCTAGATCTATGCGTTACAAACGGAGGAGCAATTTTAATATACCCGATGTCATATATGTATGCACGGGTATAATTACTTGTACAGATTATAAGTAACTTTAACAATGAACTTCCTATACTTTGAACTTAATGAATTACACTTAATTTTTAATTAAACATACTTGGAAAACAAGTATATATTATAGTTTTATTATGATATTAAAATTTTATAGGATATAAGTTTAAAAAGTAAGAAGTTTAAACGCCATATAAACTAAGTATTAAAAAATATCAGACAATATTTAAATTGTCTGGTAAAATTGATAAAGAAATTAATAAATTAATTAAAACAAAATGAATAACATATAAAATACATATTATGTTAAATTTTCATAATATTAAAAATATTTTTTTTAATATGATTTTGTTATAAAACACCCAATTTTGCACCCAAACCAACACCCAAAAAACAAAAAAAGTTAGAAATTGTTATATTGGACTCTAAATAAGGTAATAAGGATTAAATAAATAACAAGCATTGTTTTTAAAAATTCTTCAAGTATTGTTTTTAAAAAAACAATCTTTTGCTTTTTCTCATTTTATTAACTTTTTGTTCGTACATCATCCTTATTCACAGAAAATCTAAATCCTATAGGGTAATCGTATAATTAATTAAAAAAAAAAGTTGTTCAGAGTACTCGTAGTTTAAATTACGCAGCATAGAACAGAAAACAGAATAAAGCAAATACAAGTAAATTTACATGATTATTTTTTGAATTTGAAGAATTAAGTTTTTGTTTATATACAATTTATATAAAATCTCTTCTTTTTTCGTTTAGTAAATTTTTATTGTATTTAATTAAATCTTAAACCACTTATTTCCACCTTTTATTTTACAAGATAAGTGGTAGATAAGGCGAATTTTTCTAGAAAATAGAAGCAAAACAACATTTTTTCTTTTAATTTTGTTCATGAGAACAATAAGTTGATGCGACCGACTTAGAAATACTCTACACCTTATTGATTTAAATTTATTGAAAAGTTCATAAGTCTTTTACAAACCATAAAAGCTTTTATTAGTTTGATCGTTAGACATAGCTAACGAAATTAGCTTAATAATACTAAAAACATTTTCTAATTAATTTATCTATTTATCAAAAATATTAAAAATTCTTACTAATCTATCTATTTAAAAATATTAAAAAACAAAAGAACATAAAATAAATGTATTTATAAAATGCAATTGCAAAATTACAGATTTAAAACTTTTTATACAATTCAACAAAATTTTGCACACATGCAGCAATTACTTCTCTCCAGGGTTATTAATTTTTGCTTCATTTACTATTTGAATGTATCATGATTAATTATTTCGATTTTAAATATATCTGATAGAATATTTTAAATATCTGATAGAATAAAAATTAAAAAGAAGAAATTTAGTCGTTTATTAAAAAAATATTTTATTTTTTAATTTATAAAATGTAAATACATAGTACATGTAAATACTTCTAAAACCAACTGTAGTAGACCAACTTAATTTTGCACAAACTTTGACCATAAAACTAAACATGTTGACTGGATTTTAATAGTGACGACGACTATTGCATAAAAGGGGATTTGTGAAAATAGCAGAACTGTAATACCTTTACTGCTAGAATTACCGTGCAAAGGGATAGACAAACAAATGGACGGACATACCTAGCTAGGTCAATTTAATTTTCGATTTTGAT
This sequence comes from Dolichopus griseipennis, assembly GCA_963082915.1. Taxonomy (NCBI): domain Eukaryota; kingdom Metazoa; phylum Arthropoda; class Insecta; order Diptera; family Dolichopodidae; genus Dolichopus; species Dolichopus griseipennis. Next base: position 37,455,680 of record OY720444.1, on the reverse strand, counting down.
CCCATCCTTTTAGTCTAATCCCTCTTCCATTTTTGCGTCACAAATGTAATGATAAATTTAGTAGGCTCTTTTGACATGTAGTTATTATTTTCTTCGTTTGTCGTCAACATGTTCAATGATTATTAACTTTAGAAATCGTAATTGGAAAATCAAAATAATATCATCAGTTTAGTAATAAGTAAAAATTCTGGTTATTAATGATAATGAAATCTATTTTTTAAGAATTGGTATAGGTATCTTTTTTTATTATCACATTAATAAAACTTCGTACAAAAAAAAATAAGTGTTCTCGTTATGTTAATTTAAAATAAAATGTGATTTAAATTCTAATTTAATATTGATATTTTTCCTGGAATTCTTTTTTATTTTTAACTATTCAGAATTTATTAATTGATAACCCTCATCAATTTATATAGTACCTACCCGTAAATGTGTCAATCAAAACTCAAAATATAATAATTTAAAAAAAAAAGCTTAAAGAACTTGTGTATACCATATCAATTTAATAAGATGTTATAACATCATTTATTATTTAAAATTTATTACTTTTCTTTCAATAATTTAATACATATACTTTTATATTAATTTTTAATTTTGAAACTGATTCATAATATGCAACGTGTTCGAAATTCAGAGGTCCCGAAGAACGGAGGTGATAGAGAACTTCATAACGAACAAAAAACTGTTCTGGAGGAGGAGTCTTTTTCTAACGGTCTTCCAATTAACTTTTAAAGAAATAGCAATATAGAATACAGAATATAGAATGCCCTGTAAAGTATGGAAAATATTTTTAAGTGTCGGTTACAATTTCATTTAATTTTTAAAATCCCCTATTCATCAGCTTCAATTAAAGTCTTTATTTTTTGCAATTTGTACAACCAATTTCCTTTCACACTTGCAAACTTAAATATAATTTTTTATTAAAATTATTCTTTTAATATTAAACAGTTTACAATAAAATTCGAAAAAATATAGTTAATATTACATACAATTTTGCCTTCAATTGATATCTATATATAAAAGCGAAAGTTTGTTCGTTTGTTTGTATGTAGCGAATAGACTCCTAAACTGCCCAGCCGATTTTCATGAAAATTTGTATATAGAGGTTTTTGGGTACGGAAAGAAATCGTGGCCTAAAAATTTTGCTCTAACGGACCGCCAAGTTGGGGCTGTGATGCAAGTATTTAAACTTTTTTGTTCTAAAATGAAAACGGTGTGACCGATTGACTTCAAATTTTGTATTCGTGATGCTCTTTGAGAATTGAGTAGACACTATTAACAGTTTTGGGATTTGTTAACCCATGTCGGGCCGACGGTTGGTCAAAAAAAATTTTGGTTCCAAAGCCTTAAAAAAAATTTTGTTGAGTTCCATTAACCCATTGCGACCCAACAGCTTTTTATAGGTTTTTCAATACTTTACTCCAAATTAGAAACGGTTTGACAGATTTTTTTTCAAATTTTGTATACTCCTTAAGAATTGAGTTGAAACTATTAACAGATTTAGAATTTATATGTGTGAAGCAAATTGAAAATGGTGTTTGGTAACACATGTCGGTCCTAGGATTGGTCAAAAAAGATTTTTGGAAGTAATTTTGGAAAGTAGTTTGTACTGCTTTGAATTACAGAAAGTTTCAAAAATTACTAACAAAATCCTAGAAAAATCGTTTTAAAAAAATAGTATGAAAGCTACACCGTGTGCAATTTTTGGGTTAACTTTTTGCAATAACACCAACTTCAATTAAGCCTCCATGCAGAGGCGCAGCAACGCGCACCGGGTATTAGCTATTTCTATATAAACAGAAAAATAAGATACAGATACTATAACGGAATAAAAAAGCAAAATTTTTCTTTAAAATATTTTAACTGAAATACTTTAATAAAAATTTTATAAAAATTGATTAAAGAATTAAAATTTATATTTTAAATCAATTTTGCCTTAAACAAAAGCTAGCTTTTTTAGATGAAATTGCATTTAAGTAAGTCAGAGCACCTAAAACCTTCTTATTGAGTCAGCAAAAAAGTTTAATTACACAAATTTTAAATTTAGCGTAGAATTCAAAAACTGTTTATTTATAAACTAGTGTTGTTTCATAAGCTAGTGTTGTAAAATTCTATGTTGGGTCAAATTCGTCTAAACAGCCACCGCAATAATTTTGAGACATAATATTACGGAAGCAACATTGACTTGATCTTACATAACTCAATTTAAGTTAAAAGGGTATGCCAAAATTGCAACTTTGGGGTAGATATAGACTCAAGGGTTTAGATCGGATCAGAATCGAAAAGTATATCGATCTAGCTATGTTTGTCGGCCCCACTCACGAAAGCTGAAAAAATAAAGGACCGCATTTCAATAATTTCGTTTTTAAATTCAACAAAGAACGGGGAAGAGTGTAGTTGCCCTTGTCAACTTTTAGATACCCGTGCTTCAAATACAATTGTTGTTTCAAATACAATAAACTATTACTTAGTTCCCTTGTGGTACTAAATTAAAAGAAAATATAAAAAAATAAAATTATAAAAACAAAAATTTGACCCACCATAAAAGTCGGTTCGAGTAATGTTCAAATTTGCCAAATAACTTGCCCAGGTTTAATTTTAACATTGAAGCTACATTCTATTTTGAACTTGTTAACAGGTTTTTTTGAGGACATTGGGATTATATTCTAAGTATTGATTTCACTAATATTCATAACTAATAATGAATTGTATTATAATTGAATAGTGAATATAGTATTATAATTTTTTTATACCCGTATGACTATTAGTCAAAAGGATATACTAAATTTGTCATTACATATATGACGCAGAGAAGGCGCGGGGAGCTCAAAGGTATGGATCGGATCAGCATCGAAAAGTAAATCAGTTTAGCTATGTATATCCTTTCGTATGTCCCTCGATAATTCAAAAAATAAAGGAGCTAGGATTTTGAAATTTTCCCAAATTAGTTTTTCTACAATATCGGTCATCGCTATTGAAATCCAGTCATTTTGGTTCAGAGGCACGAGTACCTGCCATGCAACTTCATTTTTTATATGAGCATGACTCTATACCTGTTAAAGCTGTGTATCTGAAATCTTGCCAAAAGTAGTTTAGTTTTATGGCCAAAGTTTCTGCAATTTGGTTGGTCTACTACAGTGGGTTCCAGTCCCCCCCCCCCGCCCCCCCCCTTCCCATTTTTCTCTGTGTCATAAACGTAATGGCAAATTTAGTATACCCTTACTGAAATTACAGAACCCTTAATCGGCAAATTTCTGTATCAAATAATTTAAGTTAAAAAAAAAAATCGAATTGAAAATAAAAAGTGTAACAAATTATAAATGAAAATAAAACTGAAATGAAATTGAATAATATTGTATTAAAAAAATTTATATGGGCTATTATAAATTAAAATTTGAAGAAATTTATGAAAAACAAATATATATAAAAATTTAGTACAAAAATTATAAAAAAAAGTTTGAAAACTTATTAATATTAAAAAATAAAAAAAAATACCAGAAAATTAGGATGTTCCACGAACAAGGGTACAAGCACAAGAACAGCACGGCTTTCTAAAAGGTAGGTCGACGGATACTAATCTAACCAAATCTGTTTCTGATACATTAAAAACCATGGAAACTAATAGATAATTGAACGTACTATTTACTGATATCATTAAGGCCTTCGGTCTAATCAACTATAAAATTATTATTGACAGTCATAAAGCAATAAGATTTTCAAGCCATAGCCTAATAAGATTATTATTTTATCTGTCATATAGGTCTTACCAAGTCCTCTTTAGATGTGTAATGTCTGTGACTTACGTTGGTACTCAGGAGTCTCACTAGGAAGCCACGATCCTTTTATTTTCGTAGTTTCGACATATGACAATCCCCAAAGTTTATCCCATTCACATATTCTTAATTTTGCTGATAATACCAAAATCTGGGAGTATTAACCAAAATTATGACAAATTATGAGTTTCATTACCGAAGGTAGCTGACTCAACTATCAAATACGATTACAATATAAAAGATAAACCGATAAAATGAAAGAATTGTGTTTCTGATTTGGGTTGAATTTCAAGAATCGTTACAACATAATAATTAATAAAGCCAACTGAATTTTTGGATGGAAAGAGTTTTCTGATCCCTATATCATGAAACAACTTTTCGTTGCTTATATAAGACTATAATTGAATATGTTAGGCAAGTATGGTCTTGTAATCGTGATACATTTCACGTAAGGAATAAGTACAAAATTTCTCCGTTTCACTCTACAGGATCTTGCTTGGGCTGATCCAATACGTCTTTCTCCCTATGAGGCTGGACTTGTTGTTATTAATATGAACTGCCTTCAGTCGCGCCGTCTTGTGGCGGACATAATATTTAGTCAGGAAATTAATCGCGGTAATCCCTTGTTATTCGTGAACATATACGGTGTAGGAAAATTAATATTAAGGAATAATTTAAGATCGGAGAGCTTTTCAACGTCTCACTCCCATTCTACAGACTACGAAATTTTTTGTTCAGCGCTACGGCAGATTCACGAGATTACAGCGAGGATTGAAAATGGATTAGATCGGAACTTGGATTGATTCCAATTTTCGGATACACTAAAGGCAAGGAATAGCAAGGAATAGCAACCCTCATACCGAATTTGAAGGTTCTATCTTCTTTGGATTCGGAATCATGCTCGTTTGGCCTAAATACGATCAAAAACTTCTAGGATGCAAAACCAGCTCGACCGAGCTCGACTGCACGCAATCTCCGCCATATTCTCCTTACTAGTAACCTACAGCACAAATTTCATGAAGGTAGCGTCATTAGTTGTTGAGTTATAATTAGTTTTTTTATATGTTTGTTAGCCCTTAGAACAATTAAAAGGTCCAGAATCCAAATCTATGGGCCGATTTCGCCCATATTCAATTCCCGCCGTACTTTAAGTCCTAGTAACCTATAGTTAAAATTTCATCACGATAGCATTTTTTTCTGTTGCCCATCCCGTTACGGAGCTACAGCCCCCGAAGTTGGAAAAAGCCAGAATCCAAATTTATGGGCAACAAATTTAAATTATTATAACAAGAGTTCTGTCAAATGTATTTTCAATCTGAAAAACGCAAAAGATAGCTGATAAAATTTATAAATTTTTAAAAGACAATTGTTTAGGCCATACGATACTAAAATTTACAATTATGAAAAACTCAATTTTTGCAAAATTTTTGGCCCCACATATCTTCTGAAGGGTTTAACCTAGGGTCTTGAAATTTTGGGAGAAATTAGGTCATCCGAAATTAGTTGGAGTCGGTTAACAAAATTTTTTTGTCACGCCCTCTGTTTAAGAGCTATAAAGAGTCGAAAATTTAAATTTTGCTATTTTCAAACACCTGTAACTTGAATACCTGTTCAAATTTTGTTTTACAAATATACAAAATTTACAGCTGCAGCATTATATTTCAACATACGTTTAAGGTTTCTTTTAAATTTGAAAACGTCTCTTTAAGTTGAAGAAATTGTTTCTTAGTCTTAACCAATTTTGGGTAGATAATAAAATTCTAGGTAAAATTCCAAATTTTGTTGTAGTTCAAAATTTATTTCCTAGAACCAAAAAAAATGGAAGGGTGTTTTCTAAGCAAAAATTTGTGAATCTTCCCCATTGAAGGGCTAGTAGGTCTTCAAAATTAAAACTTTGATGTTCTTATAAAATAGTAACTTATTCACCAGTGTAAGTTTTCCAAAATTTAACGTTAACATTGAAGGTCCACATAATGTACTATTAACATTTGTTTGAAGGTCCATATAATGTACAATTAACTGGTTTTCTTGCATTAGGGTTATATTCTAAGTATTTGACTATTAGTCATATAATTAATAAATTAATGAAATAACTAAATTATAATATTATCATAATATATAATTCTATAAAAATACTCGTAAATGATAAAATAATCATAAAGAAACCGTATATAATATTGAAAATGCGCTTTTTAAAAACCCTTCGTTTTTCCCTATTGTTTTTGGTTAAAACCGGATCAAGGCTCCGGGGGGCTGCCATACACCAATATTAATTTCTTCAAAGCTATTTATACTACGAGGATGAAAATTACACACGGTTGGTTATACAATGAATCGAGTACTTACATGAAGTTTCAAAATGATTCGGCCCCATTTACGGGGGGCTGCCCCACAAAATCTTTGCACCAATATGAATTTCTTCAAATATAATTATACTACGAGGATGAAAATTGCACGCGGTTAGTTATATAATAAATCCAGCACTTATATGAAGTTTCAAAATGTTACGACCCCATTTTCGGGCAGCTGCCATAGAAAGTTTTCAATTCAATAACTGTGAATCTAATGAAGTTACGAGATTGGACAACAGATATATCAAAACCAAAGTTAATGGTGCTTGTAGCAATGAACGTGTAATAACGAAGTGCCACAAGGGTCAGTTCTGGGTACCACGTTATATTTATTGTATGGACATAATTTCTCAAAAGTAACTTGAATTCTGACTATAACTATTTTCTTACTCTGTTTGATGAATTTAAATTTTTGGCTGATAGTCTTTATTCAAATTATGTTCGCAATAAACAATTTTGGAAATTTGTAAACTCTAAAAGAAAAAGTGATCAATATCCAGCATTTTTCAATTATAAAAATTCTGTTAGAAATGACTCCAGAATCATTTGCGAATTTTTTCGTGAATTCTTTTCTTCGAATTACTCTACTTCAACCTTTTCTGTAAATGAAGCAAATTTCTCTCATCTTGAAAATTTTCCGAAAACTACACTTACAAATATTAATATATACATAAATAAAATTGATGATAGTCCTAGTCCTAGAAGTGATGGTATCCCTAACTTATTTTTAAAAAAATGCTCTGCCTCTTTGGCTGGCCCAGTTTCCACCATATTTAATTGCTCGTTAGCTACTGGGGTTTTTCCATCTATTTGGAAAAGTGCTTTTATTAGACCTATTTATAAGAAAGATCATAAATATGACATTACTAATTATCGACCGATAGCAAAACTATCCTTGATTCCAAAACTTTTTGAATTAATTGTTTTTGATTCTATTTATGATCACTGCGTCACCTTCTTATCACCATATCAACATGGCTTTGTGAAAAATAAGTCTACCGTTACTAACCTTGTTAAGGCTACATCAATTTTTCTTAAAAATATGGAGGATGGCTTTCAAACTGATGTAATTTACACCGACTTCACTAAAGCATTCGATCTTCTTCCCCATAATATTATCATTTTTAAGTTAAGAAAATTAGGTTTTCCCTCATACTTTAAAAATTGAATTTCCTCTTACCTTTCAGATCATAGTTATTCAATTCTATTTAGATCTATAATTTCAACCCCCATTTTAGGCTCTCACTGGGGTTCCTCAGGGTAGTCATCTTGGCCCTTTATTGTTCATTATTTCGATAAATGATGTTACTTCATTAATTTACAATAGTCACATTAAAATATATGCCGATGATATGAAAATTTTAAAAAAAATTAAATCATTAGATGATTCTTTAGCTTTACAAGATGATTTAAACCGTTTTCATAACTGGTGTGTTAATAATAACCTTCTTCTTAACATAACTAAATGTGCTTTTATTTCTTTTACGCGTCGTTTAAATCAATTATCATATACTTATTCTTTTAATAACCAAAATATTCTATCTGTTGCTTCAATTTTGGGATTATTTTTTGATAGTAAACTCTCATTTTAACCTCATTATACCTATATGTTAAATAAAGCAAATTCTATGCTGGGTTTTATCAAGCGTTGGGCAAGAGAATTAGAAGACTCCTTTGTTCTTAATTCTCTTTATACTTGCTTGGTAAGACCCAATTTGGAATATGCCAGTCAGGTATGGAATCCTTTTTATAGAGTCCATGTGAATAGGATTGAATCTCTCCAAAAGAAATTTCTTAGATTTGCTCTTCGTCATCTGCCCTGGGAAGATCCGTTCAATCTTCCTCCGTACGAGCATCGGCTAAATTTATTAAATCATAACACTCTTGAAAAGCGTCGTGAGGTTGCTGATAAATTCCTATGGATCAAAAATAATAAAATCTTCTTGCGAAAAACTGACAACTCCAAGGTATTTAGAATTGAAAATTTTTATGATATTAGTTTTATTAAAACAAAACTCTGCAAATAACTACATTGTACTACATATAATAACCATTTCAAAACTTTCTGCATTTTTAAAAAAAAAAATTTATTTTATTTATATTATTATTTTGTGTTTAAAATTAACTATAAATTTGCACTTTTTAATATTTTTTAACAATTTTGTAACAATTCTAACTTTTAACATAACCTATAACATTGCTTTTGAAAATTATTACATTCATATATTAAATTTAATTTCGTTTTCTCGTTTAATCTTGAACAATTTAATAAAATCAATAGCAAAAATTAACTTAATCTATAACATTCCCTTACTAACATGGTACAATATAATTCATCAAATATTGATTTGTTTCTCTTTGGCATCAACTATTTATTCAATAAATTTCACTATGAAATTGCATATATATTTCCTTATTGATTTATTTAAACAAAACTATGCAAATAATTACTATGTATACAAAGCAATACGTTCGAAACATTTTTTTATTTTTTAAAACAAATTTATACTTTAATTCTTTAATTACAATATTTCTTTTTCTAAAATTAATTTACAATAATACACTTTTATTAATATTCTTTATAATAATTCCAATCAATATGAATAGAATTAAAAATATTCTTCGATTAAATTTAACATTAATTTTATCTATATTATACAATTTCATAGTGATTGACATACCTACTGATTTTAATCATTGATAAATTACATATTAAATTTTTTCTCACTTTATACATTTCACTTTGCTTCACATTATTTAATTATTTTAATAATTTAATTTACTTATTATTTTTATTTAAAAAATTTTTAATAACAATAACAATTTATAAAAACAATTTTCAAACAAATTTTGACAAATCAAGAACAAATGTCAAATATTATTTAAAAATAATATTAATTTTTACATACAATCTTGATCATATTGAACAGCTGACAATGTTTTTCCAAATTATCCAAATTATCCAAATTGTTTTTTTTATTACAAATGCACCTAGATGAAACAGAAAACGTAGAAAACCATTTTAGAGTGGAACATTACTTACATTATGATTCAAATTCAATGAGCTTTAAATATCAAAATAACTTTAATATATTGTACTTAAGCATACAAAGTTTAAGAAAAAAATTGTTTGAAGTAGAAACATTAATTGAAAGTTTTAAATGAGATGCAGATATAATTGTTTTAACTGAGATATGGCTTCTTTCTTCTGAAAATATTTTTTTTAATCTACCAGGGTATGATTCGTATTTCATTAATCGAGACAAACCTTACGGTGGAATTGCCATCTACATAAGAAATCACTTTGCTAGTAATATTATTGTTAGTGAGGAATTTGAAGTTAGCCAAATATTGGGAATTAAGCTAACGAAGGAAAATTTTAATATTATTGGCATATATAGATCACACGAGACAAACCCGATGAACTTTATTAATAGATTTGATGAGCTAACTTCAAACCTTAAAAGAACTATAATAGTAGGTGATTGTAATCTAGACTTATTAAATGTTAACAATTCTGAAATAATATCGTATAAAAATATGTTGCTAAGTAATGGTTTCCTGATTTGCAATAAGATATCCAAAAAATTTGCAACTAGATTTGGATCACAATCAAAAACAATAATTGATCATTTTGTAACTGACATGGTAGAGAGGGAATATCATATACATGTTCTAGACTGTTCTTTGTCTGATCATCAAATGCTTTTTATCAGTACTGATCGGAAGTGCAAAAAAAGTAATAACGTAAAATATAAAACAATTTTAAACTACGCCAACATTGCTATTGATGATTTCTGGCTAAATATTGAATCTTATAGTGAAGCTGATGAAATCATTGATAATCTTACTTCTTTAATAAATAATAATTCAGTATTATATTGAAATAAAAAATACTAAAATAAATAAGGCATGGATGACTGAAGAGATTCTCAGAGTAATGAAAATCAGAGACTCATTTAACAAATACAGGAAAAAATATGTGGGTAATGAACGCATTATTTACTTATATTTTAAATATAGAGATAGGGTTCAAAAATTAATCACTGAGGAAAAAAAAAATACTGCTCTGACAGAATATCTTTGCACCCCAGTGATACGAAAAGACTGTGGAATTTATATAAAGAGATCATGTTTAACACTGATTCCATCGAGCAAAAAAATTCAATTAAAATAATAAGTCAGAATGATATAGCAATAGAAAATGAAAAAGAAATCTCGGAATGTTTTAATAATTTCTTTGTAAATGTAACAAAAGAAATTAACGTACCTAATACTACCCTTGATCATGTTTATATGAATCAATTCAGACGTATCTTCTCTAATTTTCAATTAACTGAAACAAATTCTGAAGAGGTCTGCACAGCTATCAGCACATTAAATGCGGCAGCAGCTACTGGAATTGATAATATTTCTACGAAATTTATCAAACGCTTTGCAGATCGATTGGTTCCAACTTTCGTTAAATTAATTAATAAATCATTTCGTGACGGTATCTTTCCGAATAAACTTAAAGCGGCTATTATAATTCCAATTTATAAAAGTGGAAGTAAAACAGATTGCTCAAACTATAGACCCATTTCTATATTATCTGCAATTTCTAAGATTTTTGAAATAGTAATAAAAAATAGATTGAATAATTTTTTTTCTAATAATAATATTTTAAGTGAGCAACAATTTGGTTTCCAAATGAAATCTAATACTACAGCTGCATGTCTGAATCTAACCGACTTTATATCGAAAAGTGTTGACAGCAAAAAATATACCAGTTGCGTATTTCTTGATTTAAAAAAAGCATTTGATTGTGTTGACCACCAAATATTATTGCTTAAACTTGCTAACTTTAATTTTACCAGTATACAACTACAATTTTTTAAATCATATTTCCAAAACAGAATGCAAAGAGTTCGCATTAATAACACATATAGTTCGGAAAAGGTTATTTATAAAGGTGTACCGCAAGGCTCGATTTTAGGACCGGATCTTTTTAAGATATATATTGACGATCTAGCTTGTCTCAACTTAAAGGGAGATCTGCAATTATACGCAGATGATGCGGTCCTAAAATACGCTGAAGTTAGTGAAGAAAGTGTAAAGCTTTCAATTCAAAATGATCTTGAAATAATTCAAGAATGGCTAAATAAGCATAGGATCAGTTTAAATGTAAAAAAAACAAAAATAATTATTTTTCAAAACAAATCGTGGAACTTAGGAACAAATATACCTTTCGAAAATGAGAATATTGAAATTGTCAAAAACTTTAATTATTTAGGATTAAATATAGACCATAATTTAAACTGGTGCAATCACATTGATAATGTAATAAAAAGAATAGGGCCATACATATTAAATAGATTACATAGATACAATAGACACTACATAGATTAAAGAATTTTCTTTCTAAGGAAGCTTTATATACGATCTATACATCTTATATAAAATCACACATCTGTTATCTCAACTCAATTTGGGGTAGAGCCGCGAATGTCTATCTAAACAAACTAGATATCGTACATAAAAAAGTATAAAGGTAATTAATCGATACCCCATTCGACATACGACAAGCTTGTTATACTGTAGACAATATATTAGTTTAGCAAACATAAGTAAATTTGAACTATATGTCTTATCGTTTAAGATTATTAATAATGAAATTAAGCATAATTTTATTCTAAACAGAATGATCGATATTCACAACCGCAATACTCGTAACAAAGCAAATTACTACCTTACATTATTCCGTACTAATAACCAAACAAATAATGTCGTATATAATTGTCTAAAAGCGTATAATGAGCTGCCAGAAAATTTTAAACGGATTGAAAATCTACCTAAGTTTAAATCAATGATTAGAACATTTGTATTGCAAAGTTAGCATCTTGGATTGAATGTGTTTTGTTGTTAGGGAGAATTAAATGAATTTAATTCAATAACTTGATGAATTGTTTATTATATTAATTACTTCTGTTAAATACTTAAAACTACTTTAATTTTATAACTTTTGTTAAAGGGAATGTTATTTATTTTTTTTTTTTCTTTTTTGTTATGTTTTTGTTTCCTTTTGTTTTATTTTTATTAAATATAAGGAAAAAAAAAAAAAAAAAATAAAAAAAATTTAATTTACTCTTTATACTTTTGATTTTAATTTTGTGCAGGAACTCGTTAAAGAGATTCCTAAATTTTGAATTTAAGGACCATATAGCCCAGGCCACGGTCCAAGTAGCTAATTTAATGTTTATATTATTTATTTAAATTTTAATTGATTTACTGTAATTTATGAATACAGAATTACTCAAAGGCAACATTATTTCTACGGAATTACTTGATAGGGTAGTCTTCTGTCCAGTTTCTAGATTAAGAACACATAACACGCTTTATCTTCTGTTTCACCGTACCAATTATGGTAAATACGAACCTCTTAACAGAATGATGGCTTTATGCAATAAATATAAACACTGTATTAACCTTCAACTAACGAAATTTAATTTAAAGAAAGATTTATATTTGCATCGTTAAAATTTTGGGATTATGTGTAGTTTCCATTTAGTAACGGATGTTGAATTTGAAATAACGCTTAAAAGTATGAAAAATAAAAAGGACGGATTAAATATTCAGATGTTTTTAAATTCTCTGGCAATAATAGGACCTCACTTATTGAATATAATAAATTGTTCAATAGCGAATGGTATATTTCCGGAAAGTTGGAAACAATCAATTCTAGTTCTGATAGCAAAAATAAAAAATTCAAATAAATGTGAGGATTTTAGGCCTATTAACATGTTGTTCTTATTTGAGAAAATTTTGGAAAGATTAGTTTGTAAACAACTAGAAGATCATCTTGAAAAAAACAACATTTTGTTACCTGAACAATCAGGCTTCAGAAAGAGTCATTCGTGTGGAATTGCTTTTAATTGGACAACATTTGAATGAAAGATAAATATGAATAAATTAAAATTAAATATTAATAAAACTAAATGTATGATTTTTAACTCCAAACATAATCCAATTATAAAAATAGGCAATGAACAAATTGAGGTGGTAAATAGCTTTAAGTATTTAGGATTTATTATTGATAATAAATAAAGTTTTGATGAACATATCAATGGAATATGTAACAAAATATCCAAGAAATTGGATTTTTAGGAAGACTTCGGAATACTATTGATCAAAAAACAGCAATTTTATTATATAATTCACTAATACTTCCTCATTTTGATTACTCAGCATCAATTATCTTCTGTACTAAATCGGAATTTATATCAAGATTACAAGTCCGTCAAAACAAAGCTATGAGAGTTATATTAAAATGTGACCGATACACTTCGTTATAACAGATGAATGTCATCCAGAGAGCCATTTTCAAGGTGCTAGTTTTTGTATTTAAAATTAAAAACAATCTTTTACCTCAATATTTAGCAAAAAATTTAACATATGTCAGTGAAGTTACTAACTATAATCTTAGGAATTCCCACAACTTTAGGCTTCACATATTCAATAAGGTAGCAACACAAAATTCAATTATGTACAAGGGAGTTCAAATTTTTAATGAAATGCCGAGTAGAATTAAAGTAGAAAGAAATATTTAAAAATTGATTAAATTGGTAAAGGAAGAAGTTAGAAATAAATTTTAAATTTTTTAAATTTTTTTTAAAATTTTAAATTTTTTTTAATAGTATAATTTGTCTCAGAATCTCTTTATTTAATGATTGATAAATTTAATGATTTTTTAGCACATTTTCAAAAAATTTTGTAAAAATGTGCCTATATAGCTTCACTCAGTCTGTCCGTCCGTCTGTCCGTATGTTTACAAAAACTTTTACACCGTTTGAAATAGAGTAAAGAAATTTTAACCATGGGTAGTTTTTGCAAAAAAAAATAATTTCGTAGAAGAATTTTTTTCTGTAGCCCCACCTGTTACGGGACTACAGCCCCGCAAAGTTGGAAAAAGCCCTACATTTAAATTGTTATAACTAGAGTTCTGTTTGATATATTTTCAATCTGAAAACGGCAAACAATAGCTGGTTTCATAAACTTTATAAATATTTAAAAGGCAAATGTTTAGGATTGCCATATGATACTAAAATTTAACATTCCACAAAACTCAATTTTTGCAAAATTTTTGGCCACACATATCTTCTGAAGGGTTCAAGCTAGGGTCTTGAAATTTTGGGAGCAGTTAGATACTCAGAAATTAGTAGGAGTCGGTTAACAAAATTTTTTTGTCCAGCTATAAGGGCTCGAAAATTGAAATTTTGCTATTTTTAAACACCTGTAACTTGAATACCTGTCCAAATTTTTTTTTAGTGATATACAAAATTCAAAGCTCTATAATTATATTTAAACATGTGTCAAAAGTTTTTCTGAATTTTGAAGGGTGACGAAGCTACAGCCCCTGCAAATTCCAAAAAAGCCCTATATTTCAATTGATATAACAAGAGTTCTGTTAGGTTTATTTTCAATCGAAAAACGGTAGAAGAGAGCTGCTTTTATAGGCTTTACAAAAATATGTCGCTTTAAGTGCTTAAGAAATTTTGGTGTTTTTAAGCACCTGTAACTTGAATACCTGTCCAATTTTTTTTTTATTAATGTACAAAATTTAAAGGCCCAACATTATATTTTAACATATGTTAAAGGTTTTCTTAAATTTAAAAGCGGTTCATTAAATTGAAGAAAGTGTCTCTCAGTTTTATCCATTTTTGCTTAGCTTGTATTATTCTAAGTAAAATTCCAAATTTTTGTGGAATTCACAATTTAATTCCTAGAACCTAAAAAAATAGAGGGGACGGAAAGGGGGGGGGGGTTAGATGAAGTTAGATCTTTGAGAAACTTGGCAACTTTCCTCATTGAAGGGCTATAACAAATTTAAAATAAAAACTTTACTGTTAGCAGTAAATTTTATAATTAAGCAGTAACTATTTCCAAGTAAATATTCCAAAGTTAAACTCTGTATGTAATACAATATAAATTTGAAAATGTGCTTTTTTAAAAACCCTTGGTTTTTTTTCATCACTTGTTTTTTTTGTTTATAATATAAATATAACTAATATTCTAAACACTGGATTATAATTTGAAGTAAATATTAATGTTATATTATTTGCAAAAGTTTATAACTAATAAAAGTAATAATAATAATAAATAAGCCTGATATCAACCCTAAAATTTGTATTGATAGCAGAGAAATTATAAGATAACAGAATTATAAATATTTCGGTATAATAATAGATGATAAATTAAACTGAAATGATCATGTTAATTACATTTTAAAAAATATAAAGCCATTACTAGGCTCTATTAAGTGAAGCGGCATTATATTAAATGATAAATCAGCTAAGTTGTTATTCCATGCGCACATTATGTCACATATAAGATACAATGTGGTGACGTGATCGAGTTGTAAAAAAGAAAGTAAGCACTTTAATAAACAATGCAATCAAGATACTCTACAGGTTAAATTGGCGTACTCCGACTGAAGAGTTATACAAAAGTATGGGATTCCTTAAGTTAGAAAAATTAATAATTTTAGAAAAAGCTAAAACTATTCATAAAATAGAATAAAATAGAATAAAGTGTCACTAAAAGTAAAACGTTTTTACAAAAGAGAAGGAATATTCACAACTACAACACAAGAAATATGGATAAGTTATGTCATAAAAAAACTCGAACTGAATTAGCTAAAAACAGTAATTTTTGTTTTCCAATAAGAATTTACAACTGTCTCCCTGAGAAATTAAAGAAATGTAGCTTCACGTTGAAATTGAAATCTTTATTAAAAAATGGTCAGGTTTTGTTAAAAAGATTGTTAGAGTTATAAGTAAAATTATAAAGTTGGCTTTAATAATAATAGTAATAGTAATATATATAATTTTTGTGGTGATCGAAAAATGCTCACAGGCATAAATGCGCACACGAAAAATTCGCACTAGGAGAGATTTATTGGAATTATAGCTAAATAAAAATATATAATTTTGAAAATATATAAATGATAAAATAAAATAAATTAAAATATACTGAAAATAAATTTGACTTTTTAGTAAAACTATATAGCCAAAAGAATGTTTTCTTTTTTAAAGCACTATTTAACCGTATTTTGTTTATTATTCTACTATCAATAATTGCTGGAATTTATTATCCACAATAACTGGACCAATTGTTCAAACATGCAATTCAGAAATCTTATTTACTAGACATTTTTTGGAAGAATTTAGTAGGAAAGGTTTAAATAAAGAAATATAGAAATTTATCCAACTTTCACAATAAATCCTTCATTCTTTCATAGTGCGATATTTTATTTACAAATATTTATCTACTAATAATATTTCTTCCATTAAGAAATCACAATATTTCATAAACAAAGTAATTATGTATAATAAAATGTATTAGGTAGTTATTTTAATGAATAAGTATACCTCTTATGATTGAATTTCCCAAAAAATGATATTTGTGTAATTTATAATAAATATTTAATAGGTAAATGAAGTTGATGAAAAATTTCCAAAGTTATATTGATAATTCCTATACATCTTCATCTACCTAAAATTTCATTGTAATTTATATTTAAAATTTTTGAATTTCAATCAGAAAAACTCATATCTTAATTGTAAATCCTAAAATTATACATGTCAAAAAATATTGAAAAATTATATTTTTGTCATCTCTGTAAAAAATACTTGAATATATAAATATAAGAATATACTTTTATATACATATATCGTTATGTTATGTACGATTGGTATACTTTGTTTGTGCTATGAGTAAAGCTAAAATTTCCATTTGTTTATTTAAATATTATAATAATTTAAATATTTAAATATTTTTATTTAGCTATTATTCCAATAAATCTCTCCTAGTGCGCATTGTTCGTGTGCGCATTTATGCCTGTGCCCAATTTTCCATGTTGCCATTTTTCCGTGTGCGCATTTTTCGTGTGCGCATTTATGTCTGTGCGCAATTTTCTGTGCGCAGTTTTCGTGTGCGCAATTTTCGTGTGCGCATTTATCACTGAACCAATTTTTGTATTTATTTTCTATATAAATGTAAATTTACTTATTATACTAATTTTAAGTTATTGTCTAAGTCCAATACATTGTAAAATAATAACTGTAATTTCATAACATATAATTATATATAATACAATAAATAAAAAATAAACATTAAAATTGGACAGGTAAGGTTATAGGGTAAGTTGCATGGCAACGTTGGACGTCACTTGGACCAATCTTTAGGGTGGGCCAATATTTTTTTTTTTGTTTATTTTTTTCTAAGCAAAAATTTTGGGATAATGAATTCAAATTTTTTTTTAGTTTTTTTAGTTTTTTATAGAATAGATTAGGTAAAAGGGTATATTAACTTTGGTATGGTAGTTGCAACCACCTAAAGGAAGCGAGCTAAATATCGAAAAGTATATATATTTGTGATCAGCGGGACCTCCTGAGTCGATATAGCCATGTCCGTCCGTCCGTCCGTCCATCCGTAGGCACAATAACTCAAAAAATAATTGAGCTATCTTGATGAAATTTTAACTGTAGGTTACTAGGACTAAAAGTACTGTGGGGATTGCATATGGGCGAAATCGTCCCATGGGTCCGGATTCTGGACCTTTTAATCGATCGAAGGACTAACGAACATATATAAAAAATCACGATAACTCAACAACGCTATCTTCTTCAAATTTCTGCTTTAGGTTACTAGCAATGAAACTATGGCGGGGATTGCATACGTTGAGGATTGGACAATGGGTTCGGAACTTAGAACTTTTTGATCGAATTTAGGCCAAACTAGCACAATTACGAAACCAATGAAGATAGAACCTTCATATTTCCTTAGTGTCTTTAAAATTTGGGCCCCATTGGAGTAGTGGGTCGGGACCAGCCACACATTTCCGAAGACCTTAAAGCATATCTTTAAAATTAATAAAGATAGCAACTTGAAACAATGTAGAAGCTTCAAACTTGTTACAAGGATGTTCTTTACTATTTCTTGTGTGTCCCCCTAATTTGAGATCAATTGGTGTGCTGGTTCAGTACCCCTCTTAGACCTCCCAAGTTTTAAAAGAATATAAGAAAAATTACTTAAAATAGTAACTTAAAATTAGGATAGAACATTCCAATTGTGTACAAGGGTTAACTAGTATTGAAAGTATGACGGGGATTGCAAATGGGCGAAATCAGCCCATGGGTTCGGATTCTGGACTTTTAATCGGTTTCAGTGCTAACGAACATATATAAAAAATCACGATAATTCAACAACTAATGACGCTATCTTCATGAAACTTGTGCTGTAGGTTATTGGTAATGAAACTACGGCGGCGAATACGTACGTTGAGGATTGGACAATAGGTTCGGAACTAAGAACTTATTGATCGAATTTAGGCCAAACTAGCATAATTCCGAAACCAATGAAGATAGAACCTCCAAATTTGGTGTCAGGGTGTCGCTTTCGATTTCCTTAGTGTCTTTGAAATTTGGGCCCAATTGGAGTAGTGGGTCGGGGACCAGCCACACAGTTCCGAAAATTTTAAAGCATATTTTCGTAATTAATAAAGATAGTAACTTGAAATAAATGTAAAAGCTTCAAATTTGGTACATGGGTGTTTTTTACTATTTCCTGCTTGTCCCCCTAATTTCTGATCAATTGGAATAGTGGTTTCCTATTGTTTTATACCCAACACCTACGAAACAGGAAAAGGGTATATTTACTTTGGTATGGGGTTTGTAACCACTTAAAGGAAGCGTGCTAGATATCGAAAGGTATATATATTTGTGATCAGCGTGACCTCCTGAGTCGATATAACCGTGGCCATCCGTCCACCCGTCTGCCCGTAGGCATGATAACTCAAAAACTAATGGAGCTATCTTGATGAAATTTTAACTGTAGGTTTCTAGGACTTAAAGTACGGCGGACATTGCATATGGGCGCAATTGGCCCATTGGTTCGGATTTTGAACCATTTAATCGATCTAAGGCCTAACGAACATATAGCCAAGTAAAGAAACAGTTAGTCGGTGCAACCGACTTAGAAATACCCTACACCACTTTGATTAAAATTTAATGGGAAGTCTATAAGTCATTTTAAAACAATAAAAGCTGTTATTAGTTTGATCGTAAGACAAAGCTGACCAAATTAACTTGATAATACTAAAAACAAAACTATTCAAATCTATTCAAAAATACTACAAATTCTTACTAAATTATCTATTTCAAAATATTTAAAAACAAAAAAACTTGAATTAAATGAAAATATATTTATTTCAATTCAATTACAAAAGTGAAAAAATTTGAATTTTTAAATTTTGTGATCAAAGCATAATATATTTAATAATTAAAATTTTTGAAATTGCAATTATTTTAAATTGTTAGTTTATGTAGGTACCTATTAGAAAAGCTTATAGACGCAAAATATGCTGATGAAAACTTATAATACATGTAAATATAACAATAAATTTTACATAAATGCAGCAACTACCTTTGAATATAGCTTAAATATTGTACACAATGTCTTAATTATATACTACCTATGGAAAAAATTCAATAAAATATATGATATAATAAAAATTAAAAAAAAGGAATTTAATAGTTTATTAAAAAAATATTTTGTTTTTAATTTATAAAATATCATACAAAATATGTTTTGTGGTAAAATTCTTTGCCTTTTAAAAATATAAATGTGTTAAATAAAAGCGGAAATAGGAAAGAACCCTCGTGTATCAAATTTAAAGTTTCTATCTTCATGAATTTCGAAGATAAGCTTTTTAATTTTGGTATTTCTTAAGAGCCACCTGAACCCTAAATTTCGGGGACACATAGGAAATCGGAAATATATTCTTTCGCTTCGAAATTATACTCGTTTGGCCTCAAATCCATCAAAAGCTTCTAGAATCCGAACCCATTGTCCGAACTCGACCAGAACCAATTTCCATGGTTCTTTCATTATTAGAAACCTAGAGTTTAAATTTCATCAAAATAGCGGCATTATTTTTTGAGTTATACTGCTTTTAAGATATATATTTGTTAGCCCTTGAATTTTTCAGAGGTTCCAGAACCCGAAACCATGGTACGATTTCGCTCATATGCAGTCCCCGTCATACTTTCAATACTAGTTAACCCTTGTACACAATTGGAACGTTCTATCTTAATTTTAAGTTACTATTTTTATTAATTTCAATGATAATCTTTTAAACCGGGGAGTTTCTAAGAAGGGTCCTGAACCATCACTTTGATTGATTCAAAATTAGGGGAACGCGCAGGAAATAGTAAAGAGCACCCATGTGTCGAATTTGAAACTTCTACATCCCAAGTTTCAAGGACACTAAGCAAATAGAAAGAGACACCTTGATACCAAATATGGAGGTACTATCTTCATTGGTTCGGAATTATGCTCGTTTGGCCTAAATTCGACCAAAAAGTTCTATGTTCCGAACCCATTGTCCAGACCCCACCGTACGCAATCACCGCCGTAGTTTCATTAACAGTACCCTACAACACAAATTTTATGAAGGTAGTGTTGTGAGTTGTTGAGTTATCGTGATTATTTTTATATGTTCATTAGCCCTTGGACCGATTAAAAGGTCCAGAATCCGAAACCATGGGCCGATTTCGCCTATTTACAATCCCCGCCGTATTTTCGTCCTAGTAACCTACAGTTAAAATTTCATCAAGATAGCTGCATTATTTTTTGAGTTATCGTGCCTACGGACGGACGGACATGGCTATATCGACTGAGGAGGTCAGCTGATCATAAATATATATACTTTTCCATATCTAGCTCGCTTCCTTTAGATGGTTACAAACACCATACTAAAGTTAATATGTATACAATTTTCCTATTTCTTTGGTGTAGGGTATAAAAATCAGATGCGGCAGTCCAGATTTTCAATCCAACCCTCAAATCCCTCCTAATTCAAATTCTTGTAAATATACAAGATATACAAATATTATGGAAAAGCGCATAATTAACAAAACTCAATATTGTATGCAACTCTAAAGTGCATCCTTGTTACATTTTTACATACATAAGGTGGTGTCGAGAGAATCAATTTTTTTTTGACTTTCAACTTAAGTCGATTTGAGTCAACTATCGGTGTCGGGGAAATCAATTTGTGTTGTTTAAAGTCGTCTGAGTCGACTTTGAAATTCAAATACATTTTTGTGTTTGAAATTACATTATGGCATTGGCGTTGTTTATGTTTAAATCTATTCTGTTAAATTTATTCTGTTAATGGCGTTGTTTGTGTTTAAAAATTTAAAGAAAAATTAAAATGAGTAATTTAGAAAGGTAAATAAAGATAAATAATTTATATAAATATAAAAATTTTTATTTATTGTTTTCAGGAAAAAATGTTTCAGCAACAGGAAACAATTAGAAAAATTAATCAATCTAATGGAAGCAACCACAAAAAACTCATTGCAAAAATTATTAGTATAGTAAATATAATGCAGCACAAAATAAACCGTGGAAAAACTAAAAAAAAATTTTCGTTTAAATTATTTTTATAATACTGACATTTCTGTTGTCAAAAAATCAAAATTGAAACAACTTGATTCAATTAATTGAAACTAATTCAATTGACTTAGCCGACACCGGCAAATTTTTGAGTGGAATTGAAAAATGTCAAAATTAACCAAGTTGAATTGATTCTCCCGACACCACCTATAATTCAACAAGATAATAAAAAGGCAAAATAAATGTATGAAACAAAGTATGAAAATGTATTTTTTAGTAAAATTGTTGTTTCAGTTTTGCATTTATTTTCTCTGGTGGGGCTATTTGTTAACATATGCCATACTTGGAAAGAGTGTAATGAAGCGTTTTTAATGGTATAATAATAAATATTGGGTGTTTTTGAAAATTTGGTACTTATAGTGGTTTTCTTGAAAGTTTGAATTTTTACCTTTGGAAAGAGTGTAAAGAGGCCTTTTTAACGGTATAATAATATATGTAAAATGTTTTTGAAATATTCATACTTATAGTGGTTTTTTTGAAATTGAATTTAGAATTTTTTTTTTTATTTCCACTTGCAACTGCAATACCTAAAAAACGCTAGCAACGATTCAGATGAAAAGTGTTGTATATCAAAGACTGTATCATATCCTCCTGTTTTACAGAAAAAAATATAACGGTTTAATTAAAATACTACAAAATGTTAGGAAAAGATTGTAATGCAGTTAAAAACACTAGATGGCAGCATCGCCACTAATTATTCATATATTCGGAAACTATGAGATATAAAGTACCGTTAGTTATAGCATCATCTTGATAGTTCTTAACCCTTCTGCGTAAGTTTACCCAAAGTCTTGTTTGACACTTGGCTCGAATTTTATTTTAAATAAAATTGATAGCACTATGAAATCGGTTTTTTGGGATAAAATTATAAATTTTTTTTCTTATGTCCTTAATGTCTTTAAATTTTAGACCAAATGGAGTAGTGGAACCACCCACACAATTCCCAAGACCTTAAAGCATATTTTCAAAATTAATAACGATAGAAACCTTAAATTTGAAACACGACTCTTTTTTATATTTGCTTTCTTATTTATTAATCTTATACTTTTAAAAGACTGAGTATTATCTATATATATAAAAGCGAAAGTTTGTTTATTTATTTGTTTGTTTGTTTGTTTGTATGTAGCATATAGACTCCTAAACTGCCCAGCCGATTTAATGAATATTTGTATATAGAGGTTTTTGGGTACGGAAAGAAATCGTGGCCTAAAAATTTTGCTCTAACGGACCGCCAAGTTGGGGCTGTGATGCAAGTATTTAAACTTTTTTGTTCTAAAATGAAAACGGTGTGACCGATTGACTTCAAATTTTGTATTCGTGATGCTCTTTGAGAATTGAGTAGACACTATTAACAGTTTTGGGATTTGTTAACCCATGTCAGGCCGACGGGTGATCAAAAAAAATTTTGGGTCCAAATTTTGTCCGATTTTACGAAATCTGTTCTGGCTTAAAAGAAAGCCTAAAAAAAAATTTTGTTGAGTTCCATTAACCCATTGCGGCCCAACAGCTTTTTATAGGTTTTTTTCAATACTTTACTCTAAATTCGAAACGGTTTGACCAATTGACTTCAAATTTTGTATACGTGATGGTCCTTAAGAATTGAGTTGACACTATTAACAGTCTTAGAATTTGTTAATCCATGTCGGGCCGATGGTTGGTCAAAAAAAATTTTGGGTCCAAATTTTGTCCGATCTTATGAAATTCTGCTTCGGCTAAAAAGAAAACCCACAAAAAAATTTTATTGACTTGCATTAACCCATGGGGGCCCAACAGCTTTTTATAGGTTTTTTCAATACTTAACTCTAATTTAAAAACGGTTTGACCGATTTTCTTAAAATTTTCTATATGTTCTCCCCTGTGAGAATTGAGTTAATACTATTAACAGATTTGGAATTTGTTAACCCATGTCGGCCCGACGGTTGGTCAAAATAATTTTGGAAGCTAATATTGTCAAAATTTTCGAAGTACTGCTTTGGCTAGAAAGAAAGCCTCAAAAAAATTTTGTTGAGTTCCATAAACCCTTTGCGGCCAAACAGCTTTTTATAAAGTTTTTGGTTACTTTACTCTAAATTAGAAACGGTTGAACCGATTTTCTTCAAATTTTGTATATGTGTTTCGTTTCGAGAATGGCCTGACGATTGACAAAAAAAAGATTTGGAAGCAAATAACGTCCAATTTTGCGCAATACTGCTTTGCCCAAAGAGAAAGTGTAGTTCCGTTAACCAAATGGGGCACAGTGGCTTTTGATAGATTTTTGCGTCAATTACGTCAATTTTGGAAAGTAGTTTGTACTGCTTTGAATTACAGAAAGTTTCAAAAATTACTAGAATAAGCTTAGAAAATCGTTTTAAAAAGATTGCTTTTATACATTTTAAAATTTACATGTGTAAACCGTTAAATTTTTGTGTTAACTTTTTGCAGTAACATCAACTTCAATTAAACCTCCATTGAGAGGCGCAGCAACGCGCACCGGGTATTAGCTAGTATTTTATAAATTAAAAACCAAAATAATTTTTTTAATACTCGACTAATTTTTTGTTTTTTAATTTTTATTATATCAGATCTTTTTTGAATTATTACTGTAAGTAATAAATAAATAAGAAAGTGCATACGATAATTAAATTGTGTTTTAAGGTACTTGTTGCATGTATTTAAAATTTATTTTTATATTTAAATAAATTGTATGAAAAGTTCTAAGTTCGCCATTGTGTTTTAGAAATACATTTATTGCATGTTTGTATTTATAAGATTTTCTAATAGGTACGTATATTAGGAATTTAAATTATTTTCAAATTTGAAAAAAATTTAAAAATTTTAAATATTAAATCTTGTAACAAAAAGCTAATGAAAGCATTCATCTTTTAGTTTACATTAAAATCATAAAATTATATTAACCTATATACAAATTACAAATGGCTAAAACTAAATTACGTAATTCTAAAATTTGCAATGAAATTGAAGAAATTGGCGAAATCATTTATGAATAAACATCAGGCAATGATAAAAAACCTTACGGTGACCGAGGAGAAAATTGCAGCTCTCGCGCAGTAACAAGATAGGATGTTGAACGAGAATTCCATTAATCTCTCATATGATGAAGTGGTAAAAACGAGATAAGATATATTACCTAGCTCTTTCAAGCTTACTGGTATCGTGAAAATACCACAGTTTAAAATTCAGTTTTAAACATGCTCAGTGGTAATTTTTCAATTCCACAATTTTTTTTTAGTAATTCAATGCCATCTCTTGAATTGTAGTGGAAATAAAAAGTACTAAAATTCAAATTTGACATTTGAAATAAAATTTTTTTTTTCTAACATCGCGAAAATTTTGCAAATGTTTAATTTTTATTTTATAGTGAATTTTTTTATATTTGAACGATAATGGCAGGTAAGACTTCATGTTTTTTTAGTATTTGGGGATTATTTATCAATATTTTACAAAGATCAGATAGAAAAAAATATATTTGGGATTGTAAAAGACTAAAATATATGTGGTATCACAGACATACCACTAAGCACCTACCATATTTTATTGAAAGTTGAATATGTATAACAAAAATATTTTTATAGAAAAATCTAATTGGACATTTTCTGAATTTGAAAATTTGAGGGATGAAACCTATAACGAAATGTTTGCGGAAATTCCCCCCGACAATGAATCAGTAATTGAAGATGATTGTTATGATGATGATGATGATATTACTGAAAATATTTTTGAAGATCCGGCGTGTGAAAATATGGTAATAGACGAAGCGGAAGTTTATGAAAGGGAATTTAGTGATGATGATGACTTACCCATGGCACAATGGGCAGAAAAACATAAAGATACCAATACTGATAATATGTTTGTGTGGGAAAAAGATATCCATGGTTACATTGAACCGAAAAGTTTTACCGAAAATACTGGCCCACAAAGTTGAGCCAAAAAAAATGAGCCAATGTATGATAAATTATATAAATTACGTCCAGTTATCAATAAGTTATCTGAAACATTTGCAGCGCATTACAAACCAGAAAAATATATATCGATAGATGAATCGATGATAAAATTTAAGGGCCGATCATCTCTCCGGCAGTACATGCCCAAAAAACCTATAAAATGGGGTTACAAAGTTTGGGTGCGGGCAGATGAACTCGGCTACATAGATGAATTCCAAATATATACTGGGAAAATCGGAAATTTTGTTGAGAAAGAGTTAGGTCCTAGGGTAATTACTGATCTTACTCGATCCTTAGTAGGTAGGTAGTAGTTTACCTCCATTGGACTTCTAAAAAAATTAAAAAGCGATAATATTTACGGATGCGGAACTATCAGAAAAGGAAGAAAAGGTATGCCTGTAGATTTTAAACCGGATAAAATGCTCAAACGAGGTGAATATGACTCTAGAGCATCTAATGAGGGATTGGTTTGTGTCAAATAGATGGACAAAAGAACTGTTTTTTTCGCAAGTAATTTTCATGATCCAAATTCTGTTGAGCATGTCCAGCGCAGAAATAAAGATGGGACAATTGAAGAATTACAGTGTCCAAAATTAGTAAAAGATTATACTAAGCACATGGGCTATGTCGATAAAGCCGATATGCTAAAAAGCACGTATGAAGTAGACAGAAAAAGTCAAAAATGGTGGCCTAGAATATTTTGGCATTTTATTGACTTGTCTATAGTGAATTCTAGTATTATATACAAGTGCAGAGCGGGAGGAAAAACAATGAATTTAAAGACTTTCCGGCTCGCCATTGCCACAGGCCTAATAGGTGCTAGATCGAACATTCCAAGACAAGGGCGTCCTTCAACTGTTAAGCCGTCCAACAACTTCAAACCGTACATTTGTTTAGAAAAAATATATGATCAATCAGCCCATATGCCCATTTATGGAACATCAAGGCGATGTGGGCTTTGCAGTTCGGCTGCTCAACAATACAGAACACGTTGGTCATGTACGGTATGCGAAGTTGCACTTTGTCTATCTGACAAAAAAAATTGTTTTTTAAATTATCATACTAAAAATTAAGTACTATTTTTCATATTTTTTTTTTTTGTTTTAACATATTGTATTTGCTTAGTGGTATCGTGGAGTATCCACCTCAAAACTCCACTTTTGAAATAAAATTTAAAAAAAAAATTTTGTGGTATTTATATAGAAGCGTTTAAGGTTCGTTCATCAGCAAAAAAAAGTTTAAAAATTTTAAAAATGAAAAAGATGCCTTGAAAGGGCTAGTATTTATATTAACACAAATTAAAATACAACCGCCGCATCTATAATTGATACTTAAAAAAAATATATATGCCCGATAAGGATGATTATAACAATTGCAGACCAATATGTCTAGAACCCATTTTGCCAAAAATGATTGAAAAAGTAATCTATAACCAAGTGCATGCTTTCCTGAAGAAAAACAACGTAGTTAATAAGATATCAATCAAAAAATTATATAGTTATGGCATCAGAGGGTCGGCATATAATTGGCTTCTATCCTACTTAAGTAAAGAGGAAAAAAGTAGCGAAGTGAAGGTAAACTACGGAGTTCCACTAGGCAGTATTCTTGGACCTCTCTTATTCACGGTATACATGGAGAGCCTTCAAGAAGTCAATATAAATGCTGACATATTTTTTTTTCTGATGATATTTATTTAGTGTTTGAAGATCAAAATTTTGAATTATTAGAAAATAAAATGAATTCGGAGGCCAAAACAGTTCAATGTTGGATGAACACACACAAACTTCGAATACATGCCAAAAAAAGTAAATATATGCTACTTGGCTCAAAAACGCCAAGTACGAAAATAAGAATTTTTAGCGATACGTTGGAAAAAGTGTCCAAATACAAATACTTTGGTGTATGGATAGATGAAAATCTAAAATGGAGCACACACATGGAAACACTGAGCAGAAAATTGTCAACGACCGCAGGAATATTTTACAAAATTTCTAATATCCTACATAGTACTGGTAAAAAATCGGTTTACTACAGTGTATTCCATAGCCATCTTATTATGGTACAAAGTTGCACTGGTGCTAAATAGACAATTGAAGATATGCAAGTCATTCAAAATAAAGCGATAAAAACCTATACAACTATAACTGAAGAAAAAGAACGCATTTTATTCATAAAGAAAATAATAAATTACCTAATTTAAGTTAAGCTAATAACACTTACACATGATATTAACAATGAAAATATCCATACACTAGCCACACTAATGTCATAATCAGATTAATGTCGTCACCAGACAAAACATCTCAATTTGGATCTTCAACTACAGCATATATGGGTACAAAAAGAACACAATTCAGACAAAAAAAATTTAAATTCAAACAATTCAGCTAAATCACTATTTGATGAAATAAATGATGTAGATAAGGCTAAGACGGTTAACATTGAATCAACTAAAGAAAAATATGACGATATTTCAATCGAAATAGAAGCAGTTGATCCACCAGAAGTTACAATTAAACCTAAATTTAACTTGAGGATTTCCAACCTTAGCACTAATACAACAGAGAAGAAACTAGTCAGATACATAAAAAAGAGGTTAAATTGTGAAGAGGTTCATTGTAAATTAATCACACCTAAGTGGCTGAAATATAAACCGCAGTATCATACTTTCAAAGTTAGCGTACCGGAAACGAAAGTCCAGGAAATAAATAATATTAAATTGTGGAACAAAGGGACAAAAATATCCATCTTTAAACATTTAGGTAAACAGTCAAATAATAGTAAATTAGATTCAGTAAAAAATAAAATTAAACTTAATATCAATAACGCTAATAGCAAAACAATCACAGAAAAAAACAAGAACAGAAATACACGCAATAACACTAAGTCCACAAATAATAAAAAAAAAATTATAAACAAAAACAAAACACAGCCTATTTTACACAAAAATAATAATAATAATAATAATAATAATAATAATAATAATAATAATAATAATAATAATAATAATAATAATAATAATAATAATAATAATAATATAATAATAATAATAATAATAATAATAATAATAATAATAATAATAATAATAATAATAGTAATAATAATAATAATAATAATAATAATAATAATAATAATAATAATAATAATAATAATGATAATAATAATAATAACAATAATAATAATAATAAAAATAATAGTAATAACAATAATAATAATAACAATAATAATAATAATAATAACAATAATGCACAACCCATTTTATTAACTCAAACACCTGTTAAATTTCATAACTATTTGCCTCCGTCTAACTTAGTTACTTATTCGCTAAATAAGCCACTTGAAATTTTGGTTAGTAGTACGAATTCAAGTATAATGACTAACACAATGTGCAATTCAACCACTTGTACAAACTCAAAATCCATGTACACTAATTTCAAATTTTAACTGCAATACAACATCATGTATTAATACGTCAATAGCATCTATTTCAACTCCTTCCAATGCAAGTTTCGTTAATCCTTTAATGCCTCCTATAGTTAGATTAACGAAAAACGCGATAGCGTAAGATGATCATACTTATGTTCTGTCGCGTTTTAGAGATCAAAAAATTTATGAAAATAGAAGACTCTATTTAGCCTATTTGCATAAGGAAGATGACGACCTTTGTAAAGACGGTAAAACCAAACTCAATATTAAAATTTTTATTGATCAAGAAGGTTTACCGTCTAACCCAAAGGAATTAATGAAATTATTTGTTAAATATCATGAAGGTTTCGGGGCCTCTTCTAAATCGGTCGAAAAAGATCTACAAGCCTATTGCAGTCACCTTAAAAGCAAAAGAATCGATTATTTACAAAGAATTAGAAAAAGTAGCAATGACTTTTTTCGTGCCCTTAGTGGGAAAAAATAACATTAATACTTACCTAGTTTCAGTTAATACATCATCTAGCTTTAAGGTACATAAAAATAAAGATAGTAATAAACTTAAAATCTACTATCATAATTGCAGTGGTGTGAGAGGTAGGCTAAAAAAACTATATGTTGGTGCTAAGTCCTGTGAATTCAACGTGTTAGCTTTTACCGAAACCTGGCTAAATGATTCCTTCAAAAATCAAGAAATACTGGAGAGTAATTGGTCAATTTACAGGAAAGACAGGGATTAAAATTCTACAAACTGTTCTCGTGGAGGCGGTGTTCTTCTTTCAGTTAATAACGAGTTGTCTAGTACTCCATTACATATTAGGACATCTATTTTATTCGATCACAAATTTATAAAAGTGAACTTAGGTAAAAATTTTTTATACCTTGGAATCGTTTACTTTCCGCCAAATACTGACAATTCCACATATTCTGACTTCTTTGATATATATCATGATATTATATCAAAATTGAATGAGGATGATTCAATATACATTGTTGGGGATTTCAATTGTCCTTCACTATCGTTTATAGTAGACGATTCTGATAACTTGCTACTACCAATTAATTTTAATGACGAAACTGATTTTGATATTATCAGTGAGGTTTATGGTAACGACTTACAGCAAATTATCAGATTTCCTAACAAAAATAATAAGTGGTTAGATCTTGTATTTTCTAATGCATATGATAAAGTGGAAGTTAAACTCGCTGATGATACAGCTAATTTATTCTCCAACTCAGTTCATCATAACGCAGTCATCTTTGAATTTTCTTCCATCACGCCACTTTTTGCTAAATCTTACAATAATAATATTGTATTTGATTTTCTTAATGCCGATTATCAAAGCATTAATAATGCTTTATCGGTTGTTAATTGGGACGAAGTGTTAAGACAACAAAACATTGACTCAACAGTATCTATTTTCTATATGAAATTATTTCATATTGTCAACTTCTACGTACCTAAAATACGTAAAAAGAATAAGACCACAGAACCGTGGCTTAACCGAGAACGTAGGAGTTTGCGCAATCAGCGCAACAAACTTTATAAAATAATTAAATTTACAAAGGAGCCTGATACTAATTTATTAAATATGTATAAGGATCTCGCTTTAGAATTTAAAAATAAATCAAATTTGGCATATGACAATTATGTATCTGAGATCGGTAGTAAATTAATTACGGATCCAAAAAAGTTTTTTGACTTTGTCAATACAAAACGAAAGACTTGTGGGTGTCCAAACTCTATGTCTAAAGACAATATTTTCTCTTCAAATCCTAATGTAATCTGTAATTTCTTCGCAGATTGCTTTCAAAAAGTTTTTCGTCCGCTTGACGTATCCACCAATATCCCAATTTCAAACTCGGTTAATAATACTAATTCAATTATAAAAGATTTGTATATTTCGCAAAATGAAATTTATGTAGCAATTAATAGCCTCGATCTCAAATAAAGGTGTGGGCCCGGATTTAATTGCTCCTTTTTATACCCTACACCTATAGAATAGGTAAAGGAGTATATTAACTTTGGTATGGTGTTTGTAACCACCTAAACGAAGCGAGCTAGATATGGAAAAGTATATATATTTGTGATCAGCGTGACCGCCTCAGTCGATATAGCCATGTCCGTCCGTCCGTCCGTCCGTCCGTCCGTAGGCACGATAACTCAAAAAATAATGGAGCTATCTTGATGAAATTTTAACTGTAGGTTACTAGGACTGAAAGTACGGCGGGGATTGCATATGGGCAAAATCGGTCCATGGGTTCGGATTCTGGACCTTTTAATCGGTTTCAGGGCTAACGAACATATGTAAAAAATAACGATAACTCAACAACTAATGACGCTATCTTCATCAAATTTGTGCTGTAGGTTACTAGTAATGAAACTTCTCTGGGTATTGCGTAAGTTCGGGATTGGACCATGCGTTCGGAACCTAAAACTTTTTGATCGAATTTAGGCCAAACGAGCATAATTCCGAAACTAATGAAGATAGAACCTCCAAATTTGGTATCAGGGTGTCCCTTCCTATTTCCTAAGTGTCTTTGAAATTTGGGCCCCATGGGAGTTGGGGGTCGGGGACCAGCCACACATTTCCGAAAACCTTAAAGCATATTTTTAAAATTAATAAAGATAGCAACTTGAAAAAATGTAGAAGCTTCACATTTGGTATTCCTTACTACCTCTTGCTTGTCCCCCTAATTTGGGATCAATTGGAGTGGTGGTTCAGTACCCCTCTTAGAACTCCCAAATTTTAAAAGCTTATACTCGAAATTACTAAAAATAGTAACTTAAAATTAAGATAGAACGTTTAAATTTTGTACAAGGGTTAACTAGTACTTAAAGTACAGCGCGGACTGTATAAAACCGAAATCAGCCCAAGGGTTCGGATTCTGGACCTTTAAATCGGTTACAGGGCTAACGAACATATGTAAAAAATCACTATAACTCAACAACTAATGACGCTATCTTCATGAAATTTGTGCTGTAGGTTATTGGTAATGAAACTACTGCGGCAATTGCGCACGGTGAGGATTGGACAATGGGTTCGGAACTTGGAACTTTTTGATCGAATTTAGGCCAAACTAGCATAATTCCGTAACCAATGAAGATAGAACCTCCAAATTTGGTATCAGAGTGTCGCTTTCCTTTTCCTTAGTCTCCTTGAAGTTTGAGCCCAATTGAAGTAGTGGGTGGGGACCAGCTACTCAGTTCCGAGAACCTTAAAGCATATTTTCGAAATTAATAAAGATAATAACTTGAAACAAAAGTAGAAGCTTCAAATTTGGCACATGGGTGTTCTTTACTATTTCCTGCGTTTCTTCTAATTTTGGATCAATTGGGGTGGTGGTTCAGTACCTCTCTTAGACCCACCAATGTGTAAAAGCTTACCGTCGAAATTAATAAAACTAGTAACTTAAAATTAAGATAACACGTTCCAATAGTGTACAAGAGTTAACTTGTATTGAAAGTATGACGGGGACTGCATATGGGCGAAATCGTACCATGGTTTCGAGTTCTGAAACCCTTGAAAAGCTCAAGGGCTAACAAACATATATCTTAAAACACCATAACTCAAAAAATAATGCCGCTATATTGATGAAATTTAAACTCTAGGTTACTAGTAATGAAAGTACCATGGGAATTGGTTCTGGTCGAGTTTAATTTCGAAGCCAAAGAATATATTTCCTATTTCCTATGTGTCTCCGAAATTTTGACTTAATTGTAGTGGTTCAGCTATGTTCAAAGGTACTTCCTGCATTTATGTAAAATTTATTTTTATATTTAAATGAATTATATGAAAAGGTCTAAATTTGTATATGTATTTTAGAAATACATTTATTGCATATTTTGCGTTTATAAGCTTTTCTAATAGGTACATAAACAAGCCATTTAAAATAATTGCAATTTTGAAAAATTTTAATTATTAAATATATTAGCTTTTTATCACAAAATTTAATAATTCAAATTTTTTCATTTAGTAGTTGAATTGGAATAAATATATTTTCATTTATTTCAAGTTTTTTTTTTAATATTTTTAAATAGATAAATTAGTGAGAATTTGTAATATTTTTTAATAGATAGTGTAATTAGAAAATGTTTTTAGTATTATAAAGTTAATTTGGTTAGCTATGTCTTACGATCAAATTAATAACAGCTCTTATGGTGTTAAAACGACTTATGGATATGTCCTTAAATTTTAACCAAATAGGTGTAGGGTATTTCTAAGTCGGTTGCACCGACTGACTGTTTCTTTACTTGTTTTTATACAATTGCATTAGTTATTTGACGTATCCACTTCACATTATATTTAATATATCACTTTCGTCAGGCACCTTCCCATCTGCTTGGAAATCATCTTTTTTGACCCCTATTCATAAAAAAGAAGACAAAGCTTCTGTCGAAAACTATCGAGGAATAGCCATCCTTTCGACTATCCCAAAATTGTTTGAGAAAATTGCGGTGGGCAAAATCACACCTATTATTAATATGAAACTAAATGAACAACAGCATGGTTTCAGAAAAGGTCGCTCTACTACTACAAATCTTGTAGTTTACACTTCTGAAATCTTAAATTACATGGAAAAGGGTTATCAAGTTGACGCAAATTATACGGACTTTAGCAAAGCTTTCGATCGTGTTGATCATAATATTTTGCTGAAGGAACTTGAAACGTTGGGCATATCTGGTTCTTTCTTGGCATGGCTTGGCTCTTATCTTACTGGAAGAACTCAGAACATAAATTTCCAAGGCCATTTGTCAAACCCAATTTATGTTACTTCTGGTGGTAGCCATTTAGGTCCACTTCTATTCAATGTATTCATTTCAAATCTTTCTGAAAAATTAATAGGTGTATCTCATATTACATTTGCTGACGATCTTAAAATTTTTCATGTTATTAAGAATAACTCTGATGTTCAATTACTTCAAGAAAAGATGCATTCTTTACATGAATGGTGCATATCCAATAGTTTAGAACTAAATATTGAGAAATGCAAGGTCATAAGCTTTACACGTAAAATAAATACAATACTTTTCAATTATTCAATAGACAATTTAGCTCTCGAAAGGGTGAATAGTATGACCGATCTTGGGATTCTTTTGGATGATAAATTAAATTTTAATCTTCACTACGAACACATGATTGCAAAGGCAAATAAAATGTTAGGTTTCATAAAAAGAAGGGCCAAAAAGTTTAATGACGTAGCAGTAACAAAAGCACTTTATTGTTCTTTGGTTCGATCTGCTTTAGAATATGGTCACATTGTTTGGGATCCGGCATTTCAAACACACTCTAAAAGAATTGAATCTGTTCAAAAACAGTTTCTTGTATTTGCTCTAAGAAACCAATATGACCCTTCAGAGTACTCCACTCTTCCAAGCTACATTACAAGACTAAATACCTTGAAAATGTTAACTCTTGTATTACGCAGGGAAATTCTTTCATCCTGCTTCACTTTCGACATCTTAAATAAAAATATTGATATTCAGTTTCTAACGTATAAAGTCAGAATAAATAACGAAGTTAGATAAACAAGAAACACTAAATTTTTGATTGAAAATACTCACAGAACTCAATACGCAAATAATGAACCTATAAACAGATGTTGCACTACATTTAATAAACATAGTTATCTTTTTTCAACAGATATATCTAGAAACACTTTTAAATATAAACTTAAGCAAACATTTTAAATGAACCTATTTTGTAAACTTAATAATAATTTCAAGTTCAAGTACATATTAACATATTATATGATATGACGCTCATACAGTGCTTTTGCTTTTTTGTTTTTGTTCGGTAAACATTTTTTTCTTTGTTTAAATTTTTAAAAAATTAAATTTTTAATATTTTGTACAGTAAAAAAAAAATTTGTATTGTAATTTGACCTAAGTATTCTAATTTTTGTTAATTGTTCTTACACTTTTCTTTTTTTAAATTCTGTTTAAAATTTTAAATTACGAATAATAGTATAAGATATTTTTTTCTTTTTTTTGTTTGAAAAAACCTTGTTTTGGTTAATGAAATAAAATAAAATAAAACTGTCGGTCTATCTTGATGTCGGCCTAAAACATGAAAGTTCTCTGCATTTAAAACAAATTTTAACTAAATCATTCATTAATAATTATAGCATAAATATTTATCAGAATTTGGATAATAATAAATTAATTTAACAATAACAATATAAACAATATTTAACAATAAATATAAATTTGAAAAATTGTCAATGAAACGCTTTTCTTTTTGTTTACCTTCTAATATTCTAGTTTTTTTTTTGGGTTTTGTTTTATTCACTATGTTTAATCGATTTAATTTAATTCTAAAAATTTTTTTATACGTGTTTTTTTTCTTCTTTTATAATGCTGTTTCATTACTTTTTAATTTTTCATAATTTGTTATATAAAGTCTATAATTTGTTAAAATTAAGTATGACAACCAGTTACGTTAATTCAATAAAATTATTCTAGATCTAAAAATTATCGCTTCTCCTTAATCTGTTTGATAGATAGGATGTTAACCAATGGTATCTTCTGAACGTGCTTAAGAACACCATAATAATCCCTATCCATAAAAGCGGAATTAAGAGCGAGGTTTCGAATTATAGACCAATTTCCATATTAAGTGTACTAGCTAAAATACTTTAAAAAATAATAACTTCAGGAATAGTCAGCTTCACCAATCACGCATGCGGATTTGATTAAAGAAAATTTGGCTTCCAGAATACAACGAACACTGAATCATCTTTTCCTGAAACTATTAACTATATTAATAGTACTCTGAATGGAAAAACTAGGTCGCGGTCACATTTATTGATATGAGAAAAGCCTTTGATACTGCAAACCATTGAAGAGATAAGTATTAGAGACCTTCCTAAGCAACTGACTAGGAATTACCTACGTGAAAGCGAGATTGTGACTATATTTAGCCATTAGAAAAACTAAACTTAAAATGCCACCCAATTTTGCCAATGATTATAAATTCGGACGTAATCTCACATATCGGGTATAAGACTATGAATTAGTCCTCTTTTTCAGATGCTTCTATCTAACAGTTGCCACCAGTTTCTCAGTAAGGCTATAAAATTTTTGTATAACTATCCCAGAGACCACAGCGGTACTTGTGCGCATAATGAATACTAGAAAAAAATTAATACAGGAAAATAAATAGTTATAATCATTATTTTTCGTAAGAAACAAGTTGCGAATGATTGGGTACAATTTACTAAGTAGGTAATTAAAAATTCTAAAAATAGTGGTGGGAAGTATTTTAATTTAAAAAATTCATTTCATTACAGAAAAAAGTATTAAGACACATTTCTAATTAAATTTAAAAAAACAATTAAATTTTTATAAAATATTTAAAAAAACAATTAAAAAACAAAATTAAAATTGGAGTTTAAGGATTTGATGTAAATTAAGAAAAGGATAGGGCCCAAAACTGAGCCCAGAGGAACGTCACAATTTAAAATAAAAATTCCGAAAAAATATTTCATTTGAAACAATATTATCAAATAAATATTTAAGAAGATCAACTAGGTATATGAATGAAATACTTTATATAATTTTATATTAACTTGCCAGAGTCTATGGGTTTATTTTTATATTTTGTAAGTTAGTGATACATTAATATTAGAAATCTGACCACAAATAATTTATAAGAATTTTATGATGCAGTGCTTAGCGAAGTGGCTTCGGGTATAACCTGATCTAAGTTCAATTCTCGTTAAAAGATAAATTTGTTTTTTTTATATTCAACAGAACAAAGTATTAAAAAAAATTACAAATATAATTAATTTATTTGAATAAAGTCTTTACAAATTTGTAACTTTAAAAACTTGTTAAATACAAAAAAGGCCAATTCTTATTATAGTTAATTAAATAATCATCAGTCGTTCTTTAGTTGTTGTGGGGTAAATAACTGAATTATCTTTTAAACAATAATTATTAAAATTATTGTTAATTAAAATTATTCTTAATTATTTTTACATTCAATACTTATTCATAAAGCAATTATATTATAAGGAAACAAAAGTAGAAAAGTAAAAAATCATTTCGAATAAATTTTTGTTGATTACAATATGCCATCATATATATACTCAAGCAATAAAAAAAAAAAAATTTGCAGACATTGTTGGTACTCCTCCTAATATAATTAATGGAAATAGGAGTTGGATGGCAGCTACTGGAACCCTCTGCAGTAGACCAACTAAATTTTGCAGTAACTTTGGCCATAAAACAAAACTATTTTTGGTAAAATTTTAGACACCCAGCTTCATTAGGTGTAGAGCTCACATAAAAGAAGGAGCTGTATGACAGCTACTCGAACGCTAGGCAGTAGACCAACCAAATTTTGCAGTAACTTTGGCCACTACACTAAACTACTTTTGGCAAAATTTTGACACCCAGCTTAATTAGGTGTAGTGTAATGCTCATATAAAAAAAGAAATTCTATGGCAGGTACTTGAACCCGTGGAGCACAATGGCTGTATTTAAATAGTGATTACAGAAGATGCATAAAAAAGAAATTTGTGAAAATTTTAAAATCTTATTCTTTGTTTTGAGTTATCGTGCGGACGGACGGACATACATAACTAAATCGATTTATTTTTTGATTTTGATCCGATCGATACACTTAAGTCTATATCTTACCCCCTCCCCCGCTCCATTCCTTGTCTGCGTCACAAACGTAATGGCAAATTGAATATACCCTTTTGACTAATAGTCATACATTACGTACATACCATATGTTTTGATTTAATATGCAAGTTTTGTTTGTTAAGAATAATTATAACAATAATACAACGATATATCTAGTCCTTCGTTCTTATGGTTTTGTGTTTATGGCTAAATATAATTATACTCTACACCTATGAAATAGGAAATGGGTATATTAACTAAGGAAGCGAGCTAGATATGGAAAAGTATATATATTTGTGATCAGCGTGACCTCCTGAGTCGATATGGACATGTCCGTCCGTAGGTACGATAGCTCGAAAACTTATGGAGCACTCATGATGAAATTTTAACTGAACGTTACTAGGACTTAAAGTACGGGGAGCATTGCATATGGGCAAAATCGGCCCATGGATTCGGATTCTGGACCTTTTAAGCGTTCTAAGAGCTAACGAACATATAAAAAAAATTCGGCTAACTCAACAACTAATGAAGCTACCTTCATGAAATTTGTGATGTAGGTTATCAGTAATAAAAATACGGTGGAGGTTGCGTACGGTCGAGATCGAATAATGGGTTCGGATCCTAGAAGTTTTTAATCGAATTTAGGCCAAACAAGCATAGTTCCGAAAACATTGAAGACAGAACCTTCAAATTTGGTACCAGAATGCCTCCTCTTATGTTCTTAGAGTCCTTGAAATTTAGGACCAATTAAAGTAGTGGGTATGGGACCATCCACACAGTTCTGAAGACCTTAAAGCATATCTTTGAAATTAATAAAACAAGTAGCTTAAAATTAAGATAGAACGTTCCAATTGTGTATAAGGGTTCACTAGTGTTGTTCACTAGAACAGCACGGGCCACATATAGGCGAAATCCGGACATGGGTTCGAATCCTTGAATTTTTCATTTAATTTAGGCCAAACGAGCATGATTCCGAATTCAAAGAAATTAGAACCTCGAGATTTGGTATCACGGTGTCCCTTCTTATTCCCTTAGTGTCCTCGAAAATTGCAACCAATTGGAATAGTGGATCGAGGACCATCCACATAGTTATTTTCGAAAATACTGAAAATAGTAGCTTCATACAAATTTTTTTTTTTTTTTTATTCCTTTTCCACTCCTTTAAGGAGTATAGGGCATTCACCAAGTTTATTTTAAACTAGGCTTCAGTTTCTTAAATCATAATATTCACTAAGCCGTTGATTACTTACACAATTACACAAATGTTATTTTTGTGCGCCATCTATTATCCTATACAAGAGTTATTTATATATTTATATTAAATCTTATTTTATATAACGATATAAACTATTACGATATAATTATACAATTTTACGATATTTTTTTATTAGATATGATCTGACCGGGGTTTGAACCCGAGACCTTCCACATGAAAGGTGGCGTCTTTACCACCACGCCATTGGTCGGATTCATACAAATGTATAAGCTTTAAATTTGGCACACTATTTCCTTAATTTATGATCCTCCCAAGGTTTAAAGGCTTATCAACGAAATTAATAAAAAAACTAACATAAAATTAAGATAGAACGTTCCAATTGTGTACAAGGGTTAACAAGTATTGAAAGTATGACGGGAACTGCATATGGGCGAAATAAGACAATGGTTTCGAGTTCTGGAACCTTTGAAAAGATCAAGAGCTCTCGAACATATATCTGAAAAACACCATAACTCAAGACGCTATTTTGATGAAATTTAAATTATAGGTTACTAGTAATTAACGTACAGGGAGGATTGCTTATGGTTGAGATCGGACAATGGGTTCGGATTCTAGATATTCTTGCTTGAATTGAGGCCAAACGAGTAAAATTTCGAAACCAATGAAGATAGAACCTTAACATTTAGGACACAAGTGTTTTTTCCTATTTGCTTTGTGTCCGTAAAATTTTGGAAGAATTGTAAAAGTGGTTTCCGTACCACCCTCCCTACTCTCAAGACCTTAACGCATATATTCGAAATTAATAAAGATAGTAACTTGAAATAAATATAGAAGCCTTAAATTGGGTATTACGGTGTATTTTCCTATTTCCTTTGCTTTCCCGAAATTTAATTGTAGTTGTGGTTCAGGTGCCTCCTAAAAAATCCACAAAATTCAAAAGATTATCTTCGAAATTCATGAAGATAGAAACTTTAAATTTTATGCACGAAAGTTCTTTCTATTTCCGTTCTTATTCAACACATTTATATTTTTAAAAGGCTAAGAATTTTACAATAAAGAATATTTTATATAATTTTTATAAATTAAAAACAAAATATTTTTTTAATAAACGATTAAATTCCTTTTTTTTTAATTTTTATTATATCATATATTTTATTGATTTATTACCATAAGTATTTATAATGACATTGTGTACGATACTTAAGTTGTGTTCAAAGGTAGTTGCTCCATGTATATAAAAATTATTTTAATAGCCAAATGAATTATATGAAAAGTTTTAAATTTGTCATTGTATTTTAGAAATACATTTATTGCATATTTTGCGTTTATAAGCTTTTCTAACTAACAATTTAAAATAATTGCAGTTTTGAAAAATTTTAATTATTAAATATATTATGCTTGGATTAGCTTTTTATCACAAAATTTAAAAATTCAAACTTTTTCACTTTTGTAACTGAATTGAAATAAATATATTTTCAGTTAATTCAAGTTTTTTTGTTTTTTAATATTTTGAAATAGATAAATTAGTAAGAATTTGTAATATTTTTGAATAAATAAAACAATTAGAAAATGTTTTTAGTATTATAAAGTTAATTTGGTTAGCTATGTCTTTCGATCAAACTAATAACAGCTTTTATGGTTTTAAAATGACTTATGGATATATCATTTAATTTGAACCAAATAGGTGTAGGGTATTTCTAAGTCGGTTGTTTCTTTACTTGTTTTAGTAGACTGTTACTTGAAATTCATATATTCTTAATTTTTGACGTATTAGCTGAAATGTGGTTAAATCCAACCATATTGGACTTAGAGCTTTTGATAAGTCATACTGTCTCAGACTTATGGATAGATGGATAGATATTCTAATTTTCTAATTCCAAAAGGGATGAAATATTACTTGCAGTAAAAAATATTTTTAATTCAAATCAATATCTTTGAATGGAAATTATACTTAGTTCTAAAAATTTATTTCTTGTTAACTGTAATATTCCTCCTTTGTATGATTCAGATATTTATACATCTGTAGGTAAAACTATTAGTTTTATTTGTAATGAAAGTCCTAAAGATGAATTGATTTGAGTGGTGACTTTAATTTTCTGAACCTTAGATGGACAAAACATGATGAGGAAAATTTTTTTTATTCCGAATCATATGTGACTGAATATGAATATGTATTTATTGATAAATTAAGTACTAATCATTTGCAAAGGAACTCAGAAATTTGTAACTATCAGGGTAAACAACTTGATTTTGTGTTTAACAAACATATGTGGCTGAATATGAATATGTATTTATTTATTTATTTTATTTTGAACCAAACAAGGTTTTTACAAAAAATTCTTATAGCTACAACTTAAAATTAACATGAAATTTAATTACAAAGCATAAATTTAATTAACATTAAAATCAAAAGTTTATTTAATTTTTTGTAGATAGTAAAAAATGCATACATAGCGAAAAGTAAAAATGCAAATTATTAAGTAAAAAAAAACAAAAATAACTAAATTATAGAAATATAAAATAATGTGACATTGAAGTGTAATACGAGTATAATATATTGAAGGTTAAAATTATTGTCGTAGGTCATTAAGTAATTTTAATTTTAATTTACGTTTAAGTATATCTAGAAATTTGTGTCGAAAAAAGATGACTGTGTTTATTAAATTCAATGCAACATCTGTTTATTTGTTCATTTTTGCCATAGTCAGTTCTATAAGTATTTTCAACTAAATATTTAGTGCTTCTCGTATTTCTGCCCCCATTATTTATTTTAAAATTATCTGCTAAAAACTGAACGTCAATGTTTTTTCTTAAGACGTCAAAAGTAAAGCAAGAAGAAAAAATTTGCATACGTGAGAATAAAGTTAAGATATTTAATGAATTAAGTCTTACGATTTCTCAAAGCAAATAAAAGAAAATGCTTTTGCACAGATTCTTTTCTATCAGAATGTATTTGAAATGCGGGATCCCACACAATGTTACCATATGAAAGAATAGATCGTACTAAGGAACAATAAAGAGCTTTAGTAACAGCGATGTTGCTGAATTCTTTAGCTCTTCTTTTTATGAACCCGAGCATTTTGTTTATCCAGGAAATTGTATATTCATAGTGAAGATGGAAGTTCAGTTTATAAGGATTTCAGAAATGTAAACTAAAAGGTTTGTTGTTGTAGAACGACCTTTTGTGAATCCATGTTGTTGTACGCTTAGTTATGTATTTTTGATGGGTGTAATTTTGTCTACAATAATTTTTTCGAACAACTTTGGAATAGTTTATAGAATAGCTATACCACGGTAATTTTCGACGTATGATTTATCACCCTTTTTGTAGATAGTGGTAAGATAAGAAGATTT
The DNA here is from genome assembly GCA_963082915.1 of Dolichopus griseipennis. Taxonomy (NCBI): domain Eukaryota; kingdom Metazoa; phylum Arthropoda; class Insecta; order Diptera; family Dolichopodidae; genus Dolichopus; species Dolichopus griseipennis. Next base: position 37,413,489 of record OY720444.1, on the reverse strand, counting down.
CCAGAAAAGAGGAAAAATACCTGAGGAAAGAGATTTATTAAAGATAAAATGAAGCGGATAAGTGAGATAACTTACACAGTTGTATAAAAAAGTCGATGGAATCAGATCAGGTCCTATACCTTTTTTGGTATCAAGTTTTGTGATTGCTTCAAATATTTCAACTTCGGAAAGGTATAAATCCGTAATAATAGGATTTGAATTATTTATTAAGTTAGAGAAATCGAAATCAATTAGAGACTCGTGTGGACGATAAATTTTTTGAAAAGATTTAGCAAAGAAATTGCAGATCGTTTTAGGACAATTAGAAAATGTATTGTCTTTTGACATTAAGCTTGGATAACCATAAGTTTTACGTTTTATGTTAACGAAGTCAAAAAACTTTTTAGGATCTATAATTAATTTGTTGCCTACGTTAGTGAGATATCTATCATAAGCCAAATTAGATTTTTGTTTAAATTCAAAAGCAAGATCCTTGTACTTGTTTAATAAGTCATTATTAGGTTCTTTTGAATTTTTAATTATTTTGTATAGTTTATTGCGTTGGTTACGCAATGTCCTAAGTTCACTGTTCAGCCAAGGTTCGGTTGTGTTGTCCTTTTTACGAATTTTAGGAACAAAGGACTTAATTATCTCAAAAAACTTTGAATAGAATTGAGAGATAATCCAGTCAATATCCTGTTCGGTTAACAGGTCGTTCCAACTAATGACTGATAAAGTATTATTAATCAGCATTAAGAAAGTCATATACAAAAATATTATTGTAAGATTTGGTAAAAAGTGGTATAGCAGTGGAAAATTCGAAGATGATTGCATTATGATGCCGAGTGTTTGTAAAAAAGGTTTTCTTAATCATCAGCGAGCTTTACAACCACATTATCATATGCATTTGTAAATACAAGATCTAACCACTTGTAATAATTATTCGGAAAGCTGATAATTTGGTGTAAATAATTACCATAAAATACATTGAGGAGAGCGAAATTTTTAAAATTTATCAATAAATTAAATACTAATCATTTGCAAAGAACCTCAGAAATTTGCAACTTTCAGGGTAAACAACTTGATTTTGTGTTTACTTCCGAATGGAATTTCCAAATGATTCTCTTCATAGTCGCTGTAAATTTTTTTTGTTTCAACATGGAAATATGGTTAAAAAATCATCAGTTATTAATGTTATTGGGTCACTTTTAAGTTTTGTAAAAAATATGTAAGAAGGTTTTCAAACAGATATTATCTTTATTGATTTTAGTTAATATTTTGATGTTTTACCGCATTCAATAACACTTTTAAAACTGAGAAAACGTGATTTCTCATATATTTTTATGAAATGGGTTGACTCATATTTATCTGATAGGACCTACAATATTTTTATTAGGAAGAGCATTTCTAAACCTTTTTATGCTAACTCTGAATTTCAAAGAGAAATGGGTTGACTCATATTTATCTGATAGGACCTACAATATTTTTATTAAGAACAGCATTTCTAAACCTTTTTATGCTAACTCTGAATTTAAAAGAGAGGGGCTACATTCTTAGGTCCATTTTTTTTTTATAATATCGGTGATACAATCTTAAAATAAAGATAGAACCCTCACGATTTTTCCCCATTTTCCTCATGTTCTTATTATATTTTTCAATTTTTATCATACCAGATATTTAACTGAATTATTATAAGAAAAATTTCATTAAAATAAAAATATATAACATGCACTAATAAAAATAATGACTACAAAAAAATTTAATGTAATGGTTCCCCAGGAGCAGCCAATGGCCCCTTCCCATAAAAATTAGTATAGCGCTATAACCATGCTAACTGTTAACTTGTGATTCTTCATTCGACCTTCATTTTGCACACACCGGTATAAGACTGTGTTTGTAGAATTTAATAATAATATTTTTTATATTTTTTTTTTTTGTTCTTTTCAATAATATCATTTTATTCATAGTAATTAGCTCTAAAATCAAATTCATTGTGTTAATATCTTTATTTTAATTAAATTACCTACTTAACTAGCTCTTATTTCACTTTAAACTTAATTCTTATTTTATTTTAAAAATATTTTAACTTTTTATTTTGTTGTGATGGCGTTTTGTTGTGTATAAAGTTTTTTCGAAATTATTGGATTTACAAGCCGCACTTCCAATGGTGTCAAGATATTTTTGTTTTTTATTTTTATTATATTATTTAATTTTTTTTCTTTATTACTTGTTAAAAAATTTTCTAATTAAACAAAACTTTCACACAATTAACACAGATTTTTAATCTACTATGAAAATTTATTTTTTTTCTAATATACACTTTGTTAATTAATTTTAACAACTTTTTTTTTAATTCTAAAAGTTTCTATTAAATATAAGAACTTTTATTTTATTTTTTAAATTAAAAATTTATTCTAATTTAAGACATGCGTCGGATTTGTTTTGTTTACAATTAATAACTTGTCAAATTTAATTTTTTTTTATTTCTCATTCAGTAAACAAAACATATATGATATCTTCCTTTTATGTTGATGCTCTAATTTTTTTTTTTCTAGATTCTCAATCTATTATATTTTTATTTTGCATAATAATTGTATTGATAATCGGAGATTAGATTACACTAAAATTACTGCATATAATTTTGAATATTGATATCTTTTTTACTCAACTCTTTTTTGCGGAACGCAAATTAGTGGCCAAAGTATTTGTTTTCAGCAGGTTGCCCCTTGGGAGCTCCGACCATTGTTTGGTGAAAACAAGCTTCCATTATAACACAGTGATCAACAGAAAGACTCCTCCCAAAAAACTGGTATGGAATTATAATCGTTCTAACTGGAAAAGTTTAAAAATCTTTTTTAAAGACTTCGATTGGTCAATGTGTTTTCGCAACAAGAATATTAACTTTGCTGCAAATGCGATCAGTGAAACCATCTTGCTTGGAATGAGGTTGTTCATACCTCACTCTATGAGAAGTATTCAACGAAAACCGAAGTCATGGTTCAATCGCATTTGCAGTAAAGCAATTCATAATAAGGAGGAGGTTTCCAAACATTACCAACACAATCGGTTGGAGTCTCACAGTATCCAAAAATAGATGCAAGAGAGTTATCAAGTCCTTTTGGACTTTTACAAAGAGGTTAAAAAAAGACGTAAGTGGGTCCTCTTTGCCCCCATTTGTTGATAAAAATAATTCGAGCTTTCTATTTCAGGATTGCGCCAGACTCTAAAGAAAAAGCTAACTTGTTTGGCGAACAATTTGCTTCCAATTTAGCACTGCCCCAGTTAACACCAAATCCACTTCGTATTCCGAGCGTTGGCTGTTCCTCTGGTTGAATTTACTTCAGGACACGAACAGTGATGAAAATATTGAAGAATCTTGACGCAAAAAAATTGGCCGGTCCGGATGGAATCACTTCAATGATTCTGAAAAAAACTTATTCTACACACTATTTCAAAACCTCTCCGCAACCTTTTTTTCCTTTCCTTTACTTCGGGTAATCATCCTGCCCAGTGGAAGGTTGGGAATGTTTTTCCAGTTCCAAAAAGAGGCAATAAAAGCGATCCCTCTAACTATTGCCCTATTGCTAAAACCTCGGTCCTTTCCAAAGTAATGGAAAAAATTGTTAACATAAAGCTTATGAAATATCTTGATCTCAAAGGTTTGCTTCATGATCAACAATACAGCTATAGAGCCCGATGTTCAACCGGTGATGTCATGACTTACTTTTACGAGAAGCTAAATATCAGTCTTCACCACTCGATGTTTTAGTCTTGGATATATCTAAAGCCTTTGACCGTGTATGGCATGATGCTTTAACAGCAAAATGCGAGGCTTTAGGTTTAGGTAGGGTTTCTTAAAATGGATTTGAGATTTTCTCTTAAATCGCACGATTCAAGTACTTGTAGATAGTCATACATCCAACCAATTCCAAATAAATTCTGGTGTTCCGCAAGGATCTGTTCTATCCTAATCATTAGATTAATACAACAGTAAAAAATTTTAGTATAAGCGAAATAAATAAAGAAAATCCAAAAATGGAGTGAAATCAACTCAATGCTGTCTAATTTAACGAAAAATAACAAATGTTCCGAACCTTTCATTTCAAGGAGAAGCTTTGCGTCAAACGGCAGACTTCAACATTTTGGGGATTGAGTTAAACCAAAAATAGACTTGGTCAAATCATATTTTTGGAGTAGCTAAGGACGCTGCCAAGTGTTTGGGTTTCTTGTATCGCTGCAAAACTTATTTCTCCTCCTCCGATCTCTTAACATCTATAAAACTTATATCAAGTCGAAAATGGAGTATAATGCACACATTAGGCTGGTGCTTCCATTACGGCGCTGTGACATCTTGATAAATATCTTGCTTTTCGTCTTATAAATGATCCCCGTGTTACCTCAAGATTTTCCAACAGGAAACAAGGAATATTTAGCTAAATGTAAAAAGAAAATTAACATCTTTCTTCTAAATATTGCATCCAATTTCCGCCATCCCACCTAATCCAGAAATCCCAAATAACTTCCACCATTATACCAATTCCTTCCATATCCCTATCTCTGTAGCCTAACTGTACATTTGTATCACAGGTTCCCCCCTAAAGTTTGGCTCAAAAAAGGTGTGGTTTTAGTGTGTTAAAATCGCACACTATCCAAAGAAACACCGCAGAGTGGCTTTCGAGCTTTCTATTACCTCGTAAAAAAAAGAAAAGGGAAATTAACTGTTGAGTTAGAAATTTTATGCTTATATACAATTCCATGTAGATTCATTGCGGCAATAAGGATACAATTTCCGCGTCTTACAGTTCGAATAATTACATGAGCTGCAGTATTTATTTTTGATCGAGCCTTATTTCTCCGAAGATGGTAATTGATTAACACTAACACTAAAAACTATCTTCTACAAATGTCTGAATTATCAGATAGTTCCGTTGAACCAAAGGACTCCAGTTATTTTTATTTATTTTATTTTCAAAATAATTAACTGATGTGTTACTATTCATATTCATGTATAAGTGAATGGGTTTTGTTGTATAGATTTTCAACTTCAAGTTGACAAATTGAATCAAATATATATGTAATAAACAACTATTTTTGTTTATTTCTAAAAGTTTAAATTCGATAATGTAGCGAATTTAATTTGAAATTTATAAAATTGAATTTGAAATTTATAAAATTAATTGAAAATAATTAATTATTAATAATTTAAAATTAATTAATTTAAATTTAATTAATTGAATTTCAAATATTTAAAATTGAATTTTATGGTAAAAATCATATATAAATTTTTATATTTTATCTTAATATCTAATACTGAAGTTTTACATTTTTAAATCGGTTAAAGTAGTGCATAATAATATTTAAAATTAAAATTATTTTGAATTAGTAAAAATTTATGAACTTAAATATGTGATAAAAAGTTACTCAAAGTAATATAGTAACATTCATCATAAATATGAAACAAATTAATAACATATATTAATTATAATTAATTATTAATTATGTATATTTATTAATTATGCATGATTCTTAAAATTTCACTGCCTATTAAAGATACTTGTTGTGTGTATGTAAAATTTATTCTGAGTGAATTATATAAAAAGTACTAAATTTGTCATTATATTTTAGAAATACATTTATTGCATTAATTTTTTGCATTTTTAAGCCTTTCAAATAGGTACTTATACTAGGAGTTTAAATTATTTTTTATTTTAAAAATTTTAGTTACTGGGCTATGTGACAAAAAGCTAATCAAAGCTTTAATGTGTTTTGTTTATATTAAAAACCATAAAATTATATAAACCTATATATTATACCAAATTAATATGTCTTTCGAATCACTTTGAGTTTGAATGAAAATTAGTGCCAGAGATAACAGGAGAATTATTATAATACTTATTAATAACAGAAGTGCTCGAAATTCCTTATCATAAAAGATGTGAATTATCCAGTTCTAGATCCAATATTTTAATCCGAAATTAATATTTTCTATACCTAAAACATGGGTCAGGTCATATTTCAAAGAAAAGTAAATATGATTCCTATAAATCTGTAAATTAAAGTGGCTAAAATTTCTAGCTATCCAGAAAATGACTACATCCTGCTTGCGCATCCATTTCATAAGTTAATAAATTAAAATATTTGAAAAAACTTTTTGAATCAATTATTATTAGAGTATTTTTGACGCGACAATAAAATCAATTGAAAATATTCAATCAAAAAAATTAAAAACAACAAAATTTTAGCCTGCTCAATAACCATAATAATAAAAGAAATTCCCATACTGTATATCGTGAAAAAATTGTTTAGCGAAAAAGAACTTAGCAAAGTTTGGAAGTCAAATTCAAATTATCGTATTAAAGTTTTAAAATTATAATATTAAAGTTAAAAAAACAACTTAGAAAGTCAAAATAAGTATGGTAATAAATATATAGATAGAAATAAAAATAAATCCTTAACTATCAATATCGTACAACTTACCATGTTTGTCTTTTTCCAATAACGAACTTCCACCACTACTGCCACTATTTGAGCCAATTATAGTTCCACTATTACCATTAGCAGAAGCACCACCACGAATACTACTACTAGTATGTTGATTTCTACCTATTGTGGAAGCAACTAAAACTGAACTAATTATCATAAAATCACAGATTAAATATGTTAAAACTGATTCTTTTAATTGCATTTTTAGAAGCATTATTCTTTCTGTTATATATTATATTGATTTTTACTTTAATTACTTTTATTATATTAATTATTAATTAATATTATTAAATTTTTTTAATATAAAAATATTTAATTTTAAACACATATTATTACAATCATAATTTTTTAAAATTGAAATTGGTTTGATATTTGAGTCAAATATAAATTAATGTAATATTGTAATATAACTTACAATTTGTTATAAAAAGAAATTTAATTGCAAAATTAAAAATGATTTTAACTATTTTTATTTTTTATTATTTTTGATAATCACATATTAAATTATAAATTCTTTATAAAGATATTAATTTTGTTTCATCAAGAAGAAATTGTTTTGCTAATTTAATTAAAACTGGTAATATAACACTTCATGTTTGTTTTTTTTAGAATTTGCTACTTAATTTGATCAAAAAGTTTTTACTGCTATTGTTTCCTTTCACAAAAATTATTATTGATTTTTCTTCATTAAGTTGTTTGTTCACCTGAAAAATTATTTATTTTTAATTAAGAAAAAAATATATTGGTTTGCAATTCATACATATAAATAATACGTATACTTTGTAAGAATATAATTGAATGTTCATATTATATAGTTATAAAATTTATAATCAATTTAAAACTATTTTACAACTGTATTATAATATTGAGTTTTCATTAGTATGGACCGCGTATGGACCAAACGACTATATCTAAAAGATATCTGGTGTTGCCAGCTTTCAAAAAATATATATAAATATAGGTTTAATGGCGCATATTATCATTTATGAACGGAAAGGAAATTTGAAAGTATCCTTGTTGTTTTAATCTATTTTATAAAAAACCGTTATATCTAGCGATCTGTTAGGTATATATATATATATATATATATATATATATATATATATTCAATTAATGCTATTAATTAAGATAGCGGTCTGGAGAATATTTTAATGTGTACTTGATGACGATAGGCGCTGCCGTTTTGGAGATATTGTATTTCAAAGTCGAAAAGTTTTGCAAAAAAAAAATGTTTTACATCTTTCTCTAAAAGTTATATTTTTTTCAAAATTTGGCCAACCCCCTAAATATTTTTACATTCTTCGAAATCTTTAATTTTTTTCTATAACTTTCGCATACATAGTGTATGACTATATTAAAGCGATATAAGATATAAGCGAAGATATAAGCATTTATGGAACAAAAAATTATTTGTTTTGTAATTTTTTAGATATAATTATTTGGTCCTACGCAAATACTACTTAAAACTCAGAATCCCCGAACTCTAACATATATCCTTAAAAATGAAAAATCCTTAAACCTTAAATAATTTAATTAGTTTTTGAAATAGGAACTAATATATTAATATACAGGGTGTGTCGAGAATAAAGTGCCAAAGAACAGCGGATGATAGTGGAGTTCCAAAGGACCAACATTGTATGGAAAGGCGAGTCTATCTCTAATATATAAGGAGTTAAAAGGCCTTAAAGATTCCATTTTTGAAAAAAATAATATTTTTCCACAACCTTATTACGCTCATTACGCTATAAATTTTAAACAATGGTTTGATCAACATTTTCCTAATTGGTGGATTGGAAGATGGGCCTATAAGGTGGCCACCAAGATCGCCAGATAAAACTCCACAGAATTTTTTTAATGGGATCGTACGAAAAACTTGGTTTATGCTGAAGAAATAAGCTCGCAAAAACATTTACTGACTTGAACAAATGAAGCAGTATTAATAGTGCGGCTCAACATCCGTTAACTTAAGGTTAGTAATAAAATTATTAAAAATAGTTTTTAATTTTAAATTTAAAAAAGTGATGAAAAAAAACCAAGGGTTTTTAAAAAAGCACATTTTCAAAATTATATTGTATTACATGCTGAGTTTAACTTTGCAAATATTTACTTGCAAATAGTTACAGCTTACTTACAAAATTTTGCTAACCATAATTTTTTTATTTTAAAGTTGTTATAGCCCTTCAATATGGAACGTTACCAAAATTCTCCAAGATCTAACTTCATCTAAATCCACCCCCCCCCCTTCCTCCCAACATTTTTTAGGTTCTAGGAATTAAATTGTGAATTCCACAAAAATTTGCAATTTTACTTAGAATTATACTACCTAAGCAAAAATGGGTAAAACTGAGAGAAACTTTCTTCAATTTAAGAAACCGCTTTAAATGTAAATTCATCTAACCCCTCGAATTCGATTAGCTGCCATACAACTTGTTTTTTTACATGAAAATAACTTTATACTTGGTAAAGTTGAAAATTTCAAACATTGTCAAAAATAGTTTGGTTAAATTGACAAAGTTTGTATAAAATTTGGTTGGTCTATTGCAGTGGGTTCGAGTGGTTGCATACAATTTCATCTTTTATATGTACATTACTCTAAACCTAACAAAGGTGCATGTTTGAAATTAGAAAAATTGTTTCTACACTAAGCCATGGAGTTGTTGATAAAATAATTCTTTTTTGAAAAACTGTTTTGAATTTTGTTATAAAATTATAATAAAAAAAATTGATAAATTTTTTAAAAAATGAGAGTTTTCTGTGAAATTCTTAAAGACTAAAAATTTCTCATATAAAAAATAATTATATTATTCGAAAGAAATATTAATTTGTGATAAAATATATATAAAAGGTTATATATTTTGATGGTTTTTAATGTTAATTAAAACCATTAATGCTTTGATTAGCTTTTTATCACAAAGTTTAATAATTAAAATTTTTTAAAATTGGTAGTTACTCAATAAAATATATGATATAATAAAAATAAAAAAACGTAATTTAATCATTTATTAATAAAATATTTTCTTTTTAATTTATAAAATATAATACAATTCTGAATCACCACTGCAATTAAGTCTAAATTTCAGGGACACAAAAGAAATAGTTTTTTTTTTTTATAATTTATTTTATTATAATATATAATTATATGTTATGAAATTACAATTATTATTTTACAATGTATTAGACTTAGACAATATCTTAAAATTTGTATAAAAGTCTTAGCAATTATAATAAGTATATTTACATTTATATAGAAAATAAATACAAAAATTATATATATTACTATTATTATTATTAGCCAACTTTATAATTTTACTTATAACTCTAACAATCTTTTTAACAAAACCTGATCATTTTTTAATAAAGATTTCAATTTCAACGTGAAGCTACATTTTTTTAATTTCTCAGGGAGACAGTTGTAAATTCTTATTGGAAAACAAAAATTACTGTTTTTAGCTAATTCAGTTCGAGTTTTTTCATGACATAACTTATCCATATTTCTTGTGTTGTAGTTGTGAATATTCGTTCTCTTTTGTAAAAACGTTTTACTTTTAGTGACACTTTATTCTATTTTATTCTATTTTATGAATACTTTTAGCTTTTTCTAAAATTATTAATTTTTCTAACTTAAGGAATCCCATACTTTTGTATAACTCTTCAGTCGGAGTACGCCAATTTAACCTGTAGAGTATCTTGATTGCATTGTTTATTAAAGTGCTTACTTTCTTTTTTACAACACGATCACGTCACCACATTGTATCTTATATGTGACATAATGTGCGCATGGAATAACAACTTAGCTGATTTATCATTTAATATAATGCCGCTTCTCCTAATAGATCCTAGTAATGGCTTTATCTTTTTTAAAATGTAATTAACATGATCATTCCAGCTTAATTTATCATCTATTATTATACCGAGATATTTGGTTTTGATATATCTGTTGTCCAAATAAGCTTTTAGCAGTTCATGGGGCAGACCTCTTATTCCAATTTCGTGTATTCTGCTCAACAATATTTGATGGTCCACTGTGTCAAATGCCTTGCTCAGATCAATAAAGACAGAGCAGACATCATATCAAGATTTCCCTTTATCAAGAATCCCTTTATCAAGATTTCCAATAATATCTCTTATTGAATCATTGATTCCTACATCAGTCCCATGCGATTTTTGAAAACCAAATTGGTTGATGTCAAATGCGCATGAACATTTAATAAAGTCACATATTCTTTAATTAATTATTTTTTCGAATATTTTACTCATACAGCTGGTAAGTATTTAATGGCAATATCCAAAGAAGAGTCACTTTTGTATATTGGAATCATAGTACTACTTCTTAATGAATTAGGATAATTTCCTGTGCGAAAATAATAATTAACAAAGTTACTAATTATCTGAGATATTATATTAGCTACAGCTTTTAAATCTTTTGCTGCAATGTTATCAGAGCCAGGTGAATTGTCTTTCAGATCCATTATAACATTATATACTTCTTTTTCATTAGTAGGTACCAGGAACATGGAGGTTATATTTATTCGATTTTTTACAATATTTTCTTCTTCAATTTGTATTTTGTCAGCTAATTTTTATTCCAACATTACTAAAATACTCATTAACTCCGTTGGCTATGTCTTTGCCATTATTTAACAGTTCATCACTACATCGTATTTCCTTAATTATTTTGATACAATCCAATTTTTGGTTTACTATCTGAGAATTCAAAACATTCCAAATTTTTCTAGTATTTGTACCAGCTGCTTGCAGTTTTCTATTAAAATAACTTTGTTTTACTTTCTTTATCTCTTCATTCACCTTATTTTTTAACACATTATAATTTCTCTTATACTCCACACTATTAGGATACTGCTTATGTTTCTTATATAAACTAATATTTTTATGTTTTACTAGTTTTAATATTTCTTTCGACATCCAGTAATTATTTTTTCTAATTCTTATGTTCTTAACAAAGTACAAACGCTTTTGAAATAATTTATTGCTTCTACCAATTCTTCAATATTTACGCAATTATGTCAAATAATTTTATAGATTCCACTGTTTTCGATTCAACTTTTTTTACCATACCCAGTTTATGTACCTTACTGTTATTATTATTAATATTGTTAATGTTAGAATTATTTGTATTATTACTATTATTATTGTTATTATTATTATTACTATTATTATTATTATTATTATTATTAAAATTATTATTATTATTATTATTATTATTATTAGTATTATTATTATTATTATTATTATTATTATTATTATTATTATTATTATTATTATTATTATTATTATTATTATTATATTATTATTATTATTATTATTATTATTATTATTATTATTATTATTATTATTATTATTATTATTATTATTATTATTATTCTTATTATTATTATTATTAGTATTGACATTAATATTATTATCATTAGTATTGGTATGTCCACTACTAATATCCAAAGCAATTGAGATTTTGTTATTTTCTCAACTATCATTGATTACTAATATCCAATTTTTTGTTTTAGATTGCTTAAATTTCTCTGGAAAACTGGACACGTTACACTGAAAGTCTTGTGATCAACGTTTAAACCAAGCTTAAGTGTTTCAATAACTTTTAAACAATTAATACAATTGTTAACTTCTTCTTTATTACAATCTTTACTTTTGTGATTTTGACGGCATTTGCATTTTCGTTTCCTCTTTGATACAATTTACAGCTTTGTGATTAAACCCCTTGCATTTGTAGCATCGTAGAACTCTCAAAGCATCGAAAACTTTACAACGCTCCCATCCTATTGATATCTTTTCATTTTCAATCACTTTTCGGAAAGATTCTTTATGAATTATATTTAGCATTAGTTCTATATTTATTTCAAGTTATTATCTTTATTAATTACGAATATATTCGAATTTCGAATATAGGTCTTAGGAAAAATGGAGGTGGTACACAAACCACTATTCCAATTTATTCAAAAATTTTACGGACACAAAGCAAATAAGAAAAAACATTTGTGCCCCAATTTTTAAGGTTCTATCTTATTTAGTTCCGAAATTATGCTCGTTTGACCTCCATTCGATCAAAAGCTTCTAAAATCCCAAGCCATTGTCCGATCTCGACCATAAGCAATCATCGCGGTACTTTCATTACTATTAACCTATAAATTTCAACAAAATAGCATCATTAAAAAAAAATTAATAAGAAAAATAAAAACAAAAACAAGTAAAGAAACAGTCAGTCGCTGCAACCGACTTAGAAATACCCTAAATTTATTAAATTTTGTGATAAAAAGCTAATCCAAGCATAATATATTTAATAATTAAAATTTTTCAAAACTGCAATTATTTTAAATTGATAGTTTATGTACCTACCTATTAGAAAAGCTTATAAAAGCAAAATATGCAATAACGGTATTTCTAAAATATCATTGCACATTTAGAACTTTTCATATAGTTCATTTGAATATAACAATAAATTTTACATAAATGGAGCAAGTTCCTTTGAATATAGCTTAAGTATTGTACATGATGTCTTAATTATATATTACCTATGGTTTTTAATTTATAAAATATTATACAAAATATGTTTTATTGTAAAATTCTCTGCCTTTTAAAAATATAAAAGTGTCAAATAAAAACGGAAATAGGAAAGAACCCTCGTGTATCAAATTTAAAGATTCTATCTTCATGAATTTCGAAGATAAGCTTTTTAATTTTGGGATTTCTTAGGAGCCACCTGAACCACGACTACAATTATGTCTAAATTTCGGGGACACATAGGAAATATATTCTTTGGCTTTGTAATTATTCTCGTTTGGCTTCAGATCGATCAAAAGAGAATCCGAACAATTCTAGAATCCGAACTCATTGTCCAAACTTGACAAGAACCAATTCCCACGCTACATTCATTACTAGTAACCTAGAGTTTAAATTTAATCAAAATAGCGGCATTATTTTTTGAGTTATGCTGTTTTTAAGATATATGCTCTTTAGCCCTTGAACTTTTCAAAGGTTCCAATACCCGAAACCATGGTACGATTTTGCCCATATGCGGTCCCCGTCATACTTTCAAAACTAGTTAACCCTTATACACAATTGGAATGTTCTATCTTAATTTTAAGTTACTATTTTCATTAATTTCGATGATAAGCTATTATACCTTGGGGGGTCTAAGAGGGGTACTGAACCACCACTCTTTTTGATCCAAAATTAGAGGAACCGCACAAGAAATAGTAAAGAACACCCATGTGCCAAATTTGAAACTTCTAAATTTGTTTGAAGTTACTATCTTTATTAATTTCGAAAATATGCTTTAAGGTCTTCGGAACTGTGTGGCTCGTCCCCGACCCACTACTCAAATGGAGCCCAAATTTCAAGGACACTAAGGAAAAAGAAAAAGACACCCTGATACCAAATTTGGAGGTTCTATCTTCATTGTTTTCGAAATTATGCTCGTTTGGCCTAAATTCGATGAAAAGTTCTAAGTTCCGAATCCATTGTACATTACCCACCGTACGCAATCACTGTCGTAGTTTCATTGCCAGTATCCTACAGCACAAATTTTATGAAGATAGCGTCATTAATTGTTGAGTTATCGTGATTATACCCGTGCATATATATATGACATCGGGTATATTAAAATTGCTCCTCCGTCTGTAACGCATCGATCTAGAGGAGCTAAATATAGTGTCAAGGGTACGTATCAGCTCAGAATCGAAAAATAAGTCGATCTAGCTATGTGTGTCTGTCCGTCCGTCCGTCCGTGTGTCAGGACGATAACTCAAAAACTAAAGGAGCTACAGTTTTGAAATTTTCACATAATCGGACCAAAACTTCGAGTAGCTCTCGAGCAACTAACTTTTTTAACTTCAGTATTTTCATATAAAAATTTGAAATTTGTCTGCACATCTTGTATTAAAATGTATTTATATGAATTTTATGTTTGTTTGTTTTTTTTTTTGTTTTTTTTTTTTGTAGATAACGAATGATGCGTAAAATTTTTAAAAAAATTTTTAGATTTGGACTTTGTACTTTGAGATTTATGAATTATAATCATTATGAATATGATGATAATTTTTGATCATGTTGATCTTTATATGAATATGATTAGGTATATGATGCTTATTTTTGCTTAGGTTTAATATATTTGTGAATTAAAAATTAATTATAAGAGATAGAATTGAAAAATTAGAGCTAGAGTTTTGAAATTTACACAAAACAATTTTTGGACATTTTTTAGGTTCCCTATTCTTTTTGGTTAAAACCAGACCAAAGCTTCGGGGAGCTACCACACAACTTATTTAAACCAATATGAATTTCCTCAAAAGTAATGACACCAGGAAGATGAAAATTACACACGGTTAGTTCCATAATGAATCAAGCACTTATATGAAATTTCAAAATTTTACGGCTTCGTTTTCGGTGGGCTGCCATACAACTTCTTTGCACCAATATGAATTTCTTCAAAACTAATTATACTATGAGGATGAAAATTACACACGGTTAGTTATATAATGAATCGAGCACTTATATGAAGTTTCAAAATGTTACGGCCCCATTTTCGGGGTGCTGCCATACAAAGTTTTCAATTCAATAACTGTGAATCTAATAAAGCTAGGAGGTTAAAATTAAAATTGGGCAGGTAAAGTAATAGGACAAGTTACTTGGCAAAGTTGGACATCATTCGGACCAACTTTTAGGGTGGGGCAATTTGTTTTTTTCTTAAGCAAAAATTATGGGATAATGAGTTAAATTTTTTTAAACTATTTTACTTTTTTATATTTTTTGTGTAATATATTATAGCATTAGAGAAATAAATAACGGTTTATTTTACACATTATAGTGGGTATGCACGGGTATCTAAAAGTTGACAAGGGCAACTATAGTCTTCCTCGTTTTTTATATACGTTCGTTAGCCCTCAGACTGATTAAAAGGTCCAGAGTTCGAACCCATGGGTCGATTTCGCCCATTTGTAATCCCCGGCATACTTTTAGTCATAGTAACCTACAGTTAAAATTTCATCAAGATAGCTCCATTATTGTTTGAGTTATCGTGCCTAGGGACGGGCGGACGGACATGGCTATATCGACTCAGGAGGTCACGCTGATCACAAATATATATACTTTTCCATATTTAATCGCTTACTTTAGGTGGACACACCATACCAAAGTTAATATACCTCTTTCCTTTTCTATAGGTGTCGGGTATAAAAGTAATTAGAAAATGTTTTTAGTATTATAAAGTAAATTTCGCTAGCTATGTCTTACGATCAAACTAATAAAAGCTTTTATGGTTTTAAAATGACTTATGGTCTTCCCATTAAATTTGGATCAAATAGGAGTAGGGTATTTCTAAGTCGACTGACTGTTTCTCTACTTGTTTATATATTACCTATGGTAATAACTTAATAATATATAGATATGATTTAATAAAAATTAAAAACAAAAAAAATGTCGTTGTTTATTAAAAAAATATTTTGTTTTTAATTTATAAAATAGAATAAATAATATGTTTTATAGTAAAATTCTTAGCCTTTTAAAAATATAAAAGTGTTAAATAAGAATGGCAATAGGAAATAGTGTATCAAATTTGATTTTTTTATCTTTATTAATTTCGAATATATTATGCTTTAAGGTCTTGGGAGTAGTGGGATTGGTACTATTCCCATTCATTGTTATATAGTAAAACTGTTAGTCTTTTAAAAACATAAAAGTGTTAAATAAGAACGGGAATAGGAAAAAAACCTTTTTAAAATCTCTTGGTTTTTTTCATCACTTGTTATATAATCGTTTATATCTTTCGTTGTTTCACTATTTACATTAATTATTATACCCGTGAATACATATTTGACATCGGGTATAATAAAATTACTCCTCCGTTACAAACGCATGTATCTAAACGAGCTAGCTATAGTGTCAAGGATACGTTTCTGGTCAGCATCGTAAAGTGAATCGATCTTGCTATGTGTGTCTGTCCGTTTGTCCGTCCGTCCGTGTGTAAGCACGTTAACTCAAAAATTAAAAGGGCTAAAGTTTTGAAATTCACACAAAGTTATTTTTACAACATTTCTAGGTTCCCTATTGTTTTTGGTTAAAATCGGACCAAGGCTTCAGGGAGCTGCCACACAACTTTTTTGCAACAATTTGAATTCCATCAAAACTAATTATACTACGAGGTTGAAAATTACACACGGTTAGTTATATAATAAATCGAGCACTTATATGAAGTTTCAAAATGTTACGGCTCCATTTTCAGAGGGCTGCCTTACAAGTTTCTTGCACCAATATGAATTTTTTCAAAACTAACTATACTACGAGAATGAAAATTACACACAGTTCGTTATATAATGAATCGAGCACTTATATGAAGTTTCAAAATGCTACGACCCCATTTTCTGGCAGCTGCAATGCAAAGTTTTCAATTCAATAATTGTGAATCTAATGAAGCTATGAGGTTAAAATTAAATTTGGCCAGCTAATGTAATAGGGCAAGTTAGTTGGCAAAGTTGGACATCACTCGGACTTTTAGTGTGGCCAATTTTTTTTTTTTTTTTTTTGTTTTATTTTTATAGTTTTTTTTTGTTTTTTTTAAGCAAAAATTATTAAATTAAATTTTTTTTAACTATTTTCCTTTTTTAAATATTTTTTGTAATATATATAAGGGAAATAAATAACTGTTTATTTTATTGAATACATCATAGTGGGTATGCACGGGTATCTAAAAGTTGACAAGGGCAACTATAATCTTCCTTGTTTTTTGAATATATTTTATATTTTTTTGAATATATTTTGTACTTTTTACATATTCATTTTTTTTAAAAATTTCTTTGGTTCGCTTTTGGTTTTAAGAACTATAAAATTTAAATTAAGAAATTTACAAATTATCAATTTTATTAATTTAATTTCAGCTATAATTCAATTAACCTATTTCATAGTTTAATTACACATGTACAGCACGTACTTTTCTAATAATTATTTATTATTAATTCATTATTTTTTACTTGTTAAACCAAGTATTGTTTTTTAAATAAATAATTCCCAATGAAAATTTTCTTTAATTACGTTGGGTACCTGTTAAAATAACCACACAGTTTAGAGATATTAATTTAATTGTTTTTTAACAATGATTTAAAATAAAATTCATGTGATATAAAATACGAATTTTAAACTTAAGCTAAATGTACTCTTTGGGTTGTATCAAATATTCAATCAGAAATCTGATCACTGATTTCAGTTCAGTTAACGATTACAGTGAACATGCTAAACAAAATAAAGTAAGGAAATAAGCCTTTATTGATTGTGAAGTATGTTAACTCTGTTAATTTATTACAACAAACTTTTATTTCTTTAAAAAAGCTAAAATTTTATAAAAACCCAAATACCAATTGTAACAAAAATTTCAATATGAGATACAAGTAAATCAATATGTCATCTTAAAATTCTAATATTCTGTAGTATAAAAAAACTTCCCTTACAATAATTCTCAATTGAGTTACTATTTCAAATATTATTTAAGACGGTAAAATCATTATTTATGATGATTTTCAATAAATATATTTTTATTAGTCTTTTTAATTACTACATTTTAAAATTAGTTTATGTTATGTAATTAATTTTAAATCTTCAATTGATGTAAGAATAATTATGCCACTGTTTTTATCTTTTTACTGGGCAACAAAGTTAGAATTTTTTAAACATAAAAATTCATAATCTTTTACCTTTTTTGCCTGCAACAATAAAGCTTTTGTATAACTAGTCAAGTTGTTGCTGATAAAAATATTTCTGATGCCTTTTTTCCTTATTTCTGAAGTTGTCAATTTTTGTTTTGCAGATTTTTTTGTTTCAATACCTTAATTTTTAAATCAAAAATGTTCAGACGCACGTAAATTATATTTTTATTTAAATTTTCATTTTTCGAACTGCATGATTTCTTAACATAACAAGTTTTTATTTGAATAACGGGTAAATTATTTCTTAAACATTCACTTGTAAAGTTTTTCAACTTAACAATAGCATTTTCACTTTTTATGTTGTTGAAAATATTATTTCAAATTTAAATAATATTTTGACACACCTTTTGCTGTTACCAGTTTACTTTTCTCTTCAGATTAATACAAGCCGACCAGATCATTGACAAGAAAAAAGAGGACATTAATAAAAAATAGGGCATCGAATATGACGCAGGAGCATCTGTTTAATGGGTGTTATGTTGTTTTGTGTTACTGTGTTAAATAATATCATGTTTGCCTTTATATCCAATAGAAAATTGTTGTCCACAAATTTTAAATATTACTATTGAATTGTCTAGATTCGGATTATCATCTACAGCAAAAATGTGTAGAAATTCTTCCTTGTGTCTGTTGTTTAAAGACACTTTTCTTTTTTTTCCGTTGCTCATTCTTATAGTTATAAAATAAAATATTTTTCTAAAATATTTAATATTTATATATAATAGTTTTCGATAATTGCTTTATTAATAATTTATAAAAGGAACTTCCACGAATTACGACACCAAACAACATCAACAAAACTCAGAATTTGACAGTTAAATTTGAAATTTTAAAAAAATTGTTTTTAACAACCAAAAATATTGATAACTAAATGAATTACCAACCAAAAATATCGTATGATAATTTGCACATTAGAGAAAATTTAATAAATTGTACTAAAAATTTCACAAATAGTACTAGAAAACTAATATAGGCATTTTATATTAAAAAGAGGACAAAAAGATGACAAGAATTTTAAAGATGACGGACGTAGAAATAGAGGACTGTCCTCCATAAAAGAGGACGTCTGGTCGGTTTAATTAATACCTTATTTTTTGCAGTAGATCATTCTCAAAGAAATGTCATTGTTTATTATACCCTACCATAATTTGTATGGTGTTTGTATATATATTTGTAATCAGCAATTTCGCGATGTCCGTCCGTCCGTAAGCACGATAAGTCAAAAACTAATTACACTATCTTGAAAAAATTTATACTGTAGGTATATATTTGGAGTGGTGATTCAAGTACCTCCAACACTCTTCCAAAAATCTAACACGAATATCTTCAAAATTAGAACCTGACATTTGGTACAAGAGTGTTATGTGCTATTTTCTTGTATTTAATACTTTTATATTTGTATATGGTGATTAAATTTTTATATAAAACATAAATAAAAAACTAACATATTCTTTTAAAATAAATAACTTTATTCTATTTTCTAATTTTTATTGTATCAGATATTTATTTTATTGAATTATAAAAAAAAAGACTGCGCGTAAATGACTTTCCAATTGTTATGAAAAAAGATCTACCGTTAATAATTAAACCTGCATTTGTAGCATCGTAGAACTCTCAAAGCATCGAAAACTTTACAACGCTCCCATCCTATTGATATCTTTTCATTTTCAATCACTTTTCGGAAAGATTCTTTATGAATTATATTTAGCATTAGTTCTATATTTATTTCAAGTTATTATCTTTATTAATTACGAATATATTCGAATATATTCGAATTTCGAATATAGGTCTTAGGAAAAATGGAGGTGGTACACAAACCACTATTCCAATTCATTCAAAAATTTTACAGACACAAAGCAAATAAGAAAAAACATTTGTGCCCCAATTTTTAAGGTTCTATCTTATTTAGTTCCGAAATTATGCTCGTTTGACCTCCATTCGATCAAAAGCTTCTAAAATCCCAAGCCATTGTCCGATCTCAACCATAAGCAATCATCGCGGTACTTTCATTACTATTAACCTATAAATTTCAACAAAATAGCATCATTAAAAAAAAATTAATAAGAAAAATAAAAACAAAAACAAGTAAAGAAACAGTCAGTCGCTGCAACCGACTTAGAAATACCCTAAATTTATTAAATTTTGTGATAAAAAGCTAATCCAAGCATAATATATTTAATAATTAAAATTTTTCAAAACTGCAATTATTTTAAATTGATAGTTTATGTACCTACCTATTAGAAAAGCTTATAAAAGCAAAATATGCAATAACGGTATTTCTAAAATATCATTGCACATTTAGAACTTTTCATATAGTTCATTTGAATATAACAATAAATTTTACATAAATGGAGCAAGTTCCTTTGAATATAGCTTAAGTATTGTACATGATGTCTTAATTATATATTACCTATGGTTTTTAATTTATAAAATATTATACAAAATATGTTTTATTGTAAAATTCTCTGCCTTTTAAAAATATAAAAGTGTCAAATAAAAACGGAAATAGGAAAGAACCCTGGTGTATCAAATTTAAAGATTCTATCTTCATGAATTTCGAAGATAAGCTTTTTAATTTTGGGATTTCTTAGGAGCCACCTGAACCACGACTACAATTATGTCTAAATTTCGGGGACACATAGGAAATATATTCTTTGGCTTTGTAATTATTCTCGTTTGGCTTCAGATCGATCAAAAGCTTCTAGAATCCGAACTCATTGTCCAAACTTGACAAGAACCAATTCCCACGCTACATTCATTACTAGTAACCTAGAGTTTAAATTTAATCAAAATAGCGGCATTATTTTTTGAGTTATGCTGTTTTTAAGATATATGTTCTTTAGCCCTTGAACTTTTCAAAGGTTCCAATACCCGAAACCATGGTACGATTTTGCCCATATGCGGTCCCCGTCATACTTTCAAAACTAGTTAACCCTTATACACAATTGGAATGTTCTATCTTAATTTTAAGTTACTATTTTCATTAATTTCGATGATAAGCTATTATACCTTGGGGGGTCTAAGAGGGGTACTGAACCACCACTCTGATTGATCCAAAATTAGAGGAACCGCACAGGAAATAGTAAAGAACACCCATGTGCCAAATTTGAAACTTCTAAATTTGTTTGAAGTTACTATCTTTATTAATTTCGAAAATATGCTTTAAGGTCTTCGGAACTGTGTGGCTCGTCCCCGACCCACTACTCAAATGGAGCCAAAATTTCAAGGACACTAAGGAAAAAGAAAATGACACCCTGATACCAAATTTGGAGGTTCTATCTTCATTGTTTTCGAAATTATGCTCGTTTGGCCTAAATTCGATGAAAAGTTCTAAGTTCCGAATCCATTGTGCATTACCCACCGTACGCAATCACTGTCGTAGTTTCATTGCCAGTATCCTACAGCACAAATTTTATGAAGATAGCGTCATTAGTTGTTGAGTTATCGTGATTATACCCGTGCATATATATATGACATCGGGTATATTAAAATTGCTCCTCCGTCTGTAACGCATCGATCTAGAGGAGCTAAATATAGGGTCAAGGGTACGTATCAGCTCAGAATCGAAAAATAAGTCGATCTAGCTATGTGTGTCTGTCCGTCCGTCCGTCCGTGTGTAAGCACGATAACTCAAAAACTAAAGGAGCTACAGTTTTGAAATTTTCACATAATCGGACCAAAACTTCGGGTAGCTCTCGAGCAACTAACTTTTTTAACTTCAATATTTTCATATAAAAATTTGAAATTTGTCTGCACATCTTGTATTAAAATGTATTTATATGAATTTTATGTTTGTTTGTTTTTTTTTTTGTTTTTTTTTTTTTTGTAGATAACGAATGATGCGTAAAATTTTTAAAAAAATTTTTAGATTTGGACTTTGTACTTTGAGATTTATGAATTATAATCATTATGAATATGATGATAATTTTTGATCATGTTGATCTTTATATGAATATGATTAGGTATATGATGCTTATTTTTGCTTAGGTTTAATATATTAGTGAATTAAAAATTAATTATAAGAGATAGAATTGAAAAATTAGAGCTAGAGTTTTGAAATTTACACAAAACAATTTTTGGACATTTTTTAGGTTCCCTATTCTTTTTGGTTAAAACCAGACCAAAGCTTCGGGGAGCTACCACACAACTTATTTAAACCAATATGAATTTCCTCAAAAGTAATAACACCAGGAAGATGAAAATTACACACGGTTAGTTCCATAATGAATCAAGCACTTATATGAAATTTCAAAATTTTACGGCTTCGTTTTCGGTGGGCTGCCATACAACTTCTTTGCACCAATATGAATTTCTTCAAAACTAATTATACTATGAGGATGAAAATTACACACGGTTAGTTATATAATGAATCGAGCACTTATATGAAGTTTCAAAATGTTACGGCCCCATTTTCGGGGTGCTGCCATACAAAGTTTTCAATTCAGTAACTGTGAATCTAATAAAGCTAGGAGGTTAAAATTAAAATTGGGCATGTAAAGTAATAGGACAAGTTACTTGGCAAAGTTGGACATCATTCGGACCAACTTTTAGGGTGGGGCAATTTGTTTTTTTTTTTTGTTTTTGTTTTTTTCTTAAGCAAAAATTATGGGATAATGAGTTAAATTTTTTTAAACTATTTTACTTTTTTATATTTTTTGTGTAATATATTATAGCATTGAAGAAATAAATAACGGTTTATTTTACACATTATAGTGGGTATGCACGGGTATCTAAAAGTTGACAAGGGCAACTATAATCTTCCTCGTTTTTTATATACGTTCGTTAGCCCTCAGACCGATTAAAAGGTCCAGAGTTCCAACCCATGGATCGATTTCGCCCATTTGTAATCCCCGGCATACTTTTAGTCATAGTAACCTACAGTTAAAATTTCATCAAGATAGCTCCATTATTGTTTTAGTTGCTGCCTAGGGACGGGCGGACGGACATGGCTATATCGACTCAGGAGGTCACGCTGATCACAAATATATATACTTTTCCATATTTAGCTCGCTTACTTTAGGTGGACACACCATACCAAAGTTAATATACCTCTTTCCTTTTCTATAGGTGTAGGGTATAAAAGTAATTAGAAAATGTTTTTAGTATTATAAAGTAAATTTCGCTAGCTATGTCTTACGATCAAACTAATAAAAGCTTTTATGGTTTTAAAATGACTTATGGTCTTCCCATTAAATTTGGATCAAATAGGAGTAGGGTATTTCTAAGTCGACTGACTGTTTCTCTACTTGTTTATATATTACCTATGGTAGTAACTTAATAATATGTAGATATGATTTAATAAAAATTAAAAACAAAAAAAATGTCGTTGTTTATTAAAAAAATATTTTGTTTTTAATTTATAAAATAGAATAAATAATATGTTTTATAGTAAAATTCTTAGCCTTTTAAAAATATAAAAGTGTTAAATAAGAATGGCAATAGGAAATAGTGTATCAAATTTGATTTTTTTATCTTTATTAATTTCGAATATATTATGTTTTAAGGTCTTGGGAGTAGTGGGATTGGTACGCAAACCGCCATTCCCATTCATTGTTATATAGTAAAACTGTTAGTCTTTTAAAAACATAAAAGTGTTAAATAAGAACGGGAATAGGAAAAAAACCTTTTTAAAATCTCTTGGTTTTTTTCATCACTTGTTATATAATCGTTTATATCTTTCGTTGTTTCACTATTTACATTAATTATTATACCCGTGAATACATATTTGACATCGGGTATAATAAAATTACTCCTCCGTTACAAACGCATGTATCTAAACGAGCTAGCTATAGTGTCTAGGGTACGTTTCTGGTCAGCATCGTAAAGTGAATCGATCTTGCTATGTGTGTCTGTCCGTTTGTCCGTCCGTCCGTGTGTAAGCACGTTAACTCAAAAATTAAAAGGGCTAAAGTTTTGAAATTCACACAAAGTTATTTTTACAACATTTCTAGGTTCCCTATTGTTTTTGGTTAAAATCGGACCAAGGCTTCAGGGAGCTGCCATACAACTTTTTTGCAACAATTTGAATTCCATCAAAACTAATTATACTACGAGGTTGAAAATTACACACGGTTAGTTATATAATAAATCGAGCACTTATATGAAGTTTCAAAATGTTACGGCTCCATTTTCAGAGGGCTGCCTTACAACTTTCTTGCACCAATATGAATTTTTTCAAAACTAACTATACTACGAGAATGAAAATTACACACAGTTCGTTATATAATGAATCGAGCACTTATATGAAGTTTCAAAATGCTACGACCCCATTTTCTGGCAGCTGCAATGCAAAGTTTTCAATTCAATAATTGTGAATCTAATGAAGCTATGAGGTTAAAATTAAAATTGGCCAGCTAATGTAATAGGGCAAGTTAGTTGGCAAAGTTGAACATCACTCGGACTTTTAGTGTGGCCAATTTTTTTTTTGTTTTATTTTTATAGTTTTTTTTTGTTTTTTTTAAGCAAAAATTATTAAATTAAATTTTTTTTAACTATTTTCCTTTTTTAAATATTTTTTGTAATATATATAAGGGAAATAAATAACTGTTTATTTTATTGAATACATCATAGTGGGTATGCACGGGTATCTAAAAGTTGACAAGGGCAACTATAATCTTCCTTGTTTTTTGAATATATTTTATATTTTTTTGAATATATTTTGTACTTTTTACATATTCATTTTTTTTAAAAATTTCTTTGGTTCGCTTTTGGTTTTAAGAACTATAAAATTTAAATTAAGAAATTTACAAATTATCAATTTTATTAATTTAATTTCAGCTATAATTCAATTAACCTATTTCATAGTTTAATTACACATGTACAGCACGTACTTTTCTAATAATTATTTATTATTAATTCATTATTTTTTTCTTGTTAAACCAAGTATTGTTTTTTAAATAAATAATTCCCAATGAAAATTTTCTTTAATTACGTTGGGTACCTGTTAAAATAACCACACAGTTTAGAGATATTAATTTAATTGTTTTTTAACAATGATTTAAAATAAAATTCATGTGATATAAAATACGAATTTTAAACTTAAGCTAAATGTACTCTTTGGGTTGTATCAAATATTCAATCAGAAATCTGATCACTGATTTCAGTTCAGTTAACGATTACAGTGAACATGCTAAACAAAATAAAGTAAGGAAATAAGCCTTTATTGATTGTGAAGTATGTTAACTCTGTTAATTTGTTGTAATAAAAACTTTTATTTCTTTAAAAAAGCTAAAATTTTATAAAAACCCAAATACCAATTGTAACAAAAATTTCAATATGAGATACAAGTAAATCAATATGTCATCTTAAAATTCTAATATTCTGTAGTATAAAAAAACTTCCCTTACAATAATTCTCAATTGAGTTACTATTTCAAATATTATTTAAGACGGTAAAATCATTATTTATGATGATTTTCAATAAATATATTTTTATTAGTCTTTTTAATTACTACATTTTAAAATTAGTTTATGTTATGTAATTAATTTTAAATCTTCAATTGATGTAAGAATAATTATGCCACTGTTTTTATCTTTTTACTGGGCAACAAAGTTAGAATTTTTTAAACATAAAAATTCATAATCTTTTACCTTTTTTGCCTGCAACAATAAAGCTTTTGTATAACTAGTCAAGTTGTTGCTGATAAAAATATTTCTGATGCCTTTTTTCCTTATTTCTGAAGTTGTCAATTTTTGTTTTGCAGATTTTTTTGTTTCAATACCTTAATTTTTAAATCAAAAATGTTCAGACGCACGTAAATTATATTTTTATTTAAATTTTCATTTTTCGAACTGCATGATTTCTTAACATAACAAGTTTTTATTTGAATAACGGGTAAATTATTTCTTAAACATTCACTTGTAAAGTTTTTCAACTTAACAATAGCATTTTCACTTTTTATGTTGTTGAAAATATTATTTCAAATTTAAATAATATTTTGACACACCTTTTGCTGTTACCAGTTTACTTTTCTCTTCAGATTAATACAAGCCGACCAGATCATTGACAAGAAAAAAGAGGACATTAATAAAAAATAGGGCATCGAATATGACGCAGGAGCATCTGTTTAATGGGTGTTATGTTGTTTTGTGTTACTGTGTTAAATAATATCATGTTTGCCTTTATATCCAATAGAAAATTGTTGTCCACAAATTTTAAATATTACTATTGAATTGTCTAGATTCGGATTATCATCTACAGCAAAAATGTGTAGAAATTCTTCCTTGTGTCTGTTGTTTAAAGACACTTTTCTTTTTTTTCCGTTGCTCATTCTTATAGTTATAAAATAAAATATTTTTCTAAAATATTTAATATTTATATATAATAGTTTTCGATAATTGCTTTATTAATAATTTATAAAAGGAACTTCCACGAATTACGACACCAAACAACATCAACAAAACTCAGAATTTGACAGTTAAATTTGAAATTTTAAAAAAATTGTTTTTAACAACCAAAAATATTGATAACTAAATGAATTACCAACCAAAAATATCGTATGATAATTTGCACATTAGAGAAAATTTAATAAATTGTACTAAAAATTTCACAAATAGTACTAGAAAACTAATATAGGCATTTTATATTAAAAAGAGGACAAAAAGATGACAAGAATTTTAAAGATGACGGACGTAGAAATAGAGGACTGTCCTCCATAAAAGAGGACGTCTGGTCGGTTTAATTAATACCTTATTTTTTGCAGTAGATCATTCTCAAAGAAATGTCATTGTTTATTATACCCTACCATAATTTGTATGGTGTTTGTATATATATTTGTAATCAGCAATTTCGCGATGTCCGTCCGTCCGTAAGCACGATAAGTCAAAAACTAATTACACTATCTTGAAAAAATTTATACTGTAGGTATATATTTGGAGTGGTGATTCAAGTACCTCCAACACTCTTCCAAAAATCTAACACGAATATCTTCAAAATTAGAACCTGACATTTGGTACAAGAGTGTTATGTGCTATTTTCTTGTATTTAATCTAATATATAAAGAAGAAAATTTGTTTGTTTGTTTGTTTGTTTGTTTGTTTGTCCAGGATTCACGTGAAAACCACTGGTCCGATTGACACCAAATTTTAGAGGAATAATTTTGGGAGTCCGGGGGGTGACATAGGCTATGTCGCATTTTTATAAGTCAGCAGGTTGCGGTTCCAGAGCCGTTTTAAGCTTTTTCGTTTTTTTAATGTCGAGTCGAAACGGTTTGACCGATTCACTTGAAATTTTGCACGAATGTTCTTCTTATTACACGGAATTAATGGTATAAAACTGGTTGGAATAAATTAACCCCTTTCGGCCCGGCGGGCTTCCAAAAAATTTTGTGTTTCCGATTTGTGTCCAATTTAACAGGGTGGTTTTGCAGTCAAAAAGAGAGGCTGGCACAAATTTTTGTTGGGTTCGGTTAACCCGTTTGGGCACGAGGGCGCAATGAAGCTTTTTCAATGTTTTTGATGTCGAGCCGAAACAGTTTGACCGATTGACTTGAAATTTTGCACAAATGTTCCTCTTAGCAACCGCAATTAGTTGCATAAATTTGGTTGGAATAATTTAACCCATTTCGGCCTGGCGGGCTTCCAAAAAATTTTGTGTTTCTGTTTTGTGTCCAATTTTACAAGGTGGTTTCGCATTCGAAAATAAAGTCTGTGACAAATTTTTGTTGAGTTCGGTTAACCCGTTTGGGCACGAGAGTGCAAAGAAGCTTTTTCAATATTTTTGATGTCGAGTCAAAACTGTTTGACCGATTGACTTGAAATTTTGCACAAATGTTCCTCTTAGCAACCGCATTTAGTTGCATAAATTTGGTTGGAATAAATTAACCCATTTCGGCCTGGCGGACTTTCAAAAAATTTTGTGTTTTCGATTTGTGTCCAATTTTACAGGTTGATTTTGTAGTCTAAATGAGAGGCTGCAAAAAGTTTTAGTTAAGTTCGATTAACCCATTTTCCACGAGGATGATATGAAGTTTTCTATATATTTTATTTTCTTATACGATTAAAAGTATTTTATCGTATAAGAAAATAAAATTTTATTGTTTGTGCGTTTTGAACAATGATTAAATGAAATTTTCAGTTTTCTTCAAATGAAATCTAAAAATCAAAAAATTCAATTTGTTATATATAATGCTTAAATACATAGTATTTTAAAACAGTTTTTCCAAAAAATAAGCCTACATTTCTCTCATAAAATCATAAAAAAACGAGGAAGAGCGTATTACAACTTTCAGGTGAGTACTAAACAAAATATAAGTTGAAAAGCGAATTTTTAAACCTTTTCTAAACCATCGACTATTATTTTTTCAAGCGTTGGCAATTCAAGAAAATCCCCTTTTGACCTATAGGCATTTTAATTCAGTTAACATTGTTCACCGGAAACCTACCATCCTCAACTATATCGTCAAGGAGCACCAAATTGTCAAGAAGCAGCATGTATAGAAAAATTAGAGATAATCGTTCAAATTGTTTTGCAAACTGTTTTTTAAAGTTTTTGTTTCGCAATCGGTTAAAAGAACTCGACAAACCTTTTTTTTAAGTATTCCCCTAATTCAAAGAAGTTGTACCTACTTTCAAAAAACAGTTTGACCGATTGACTTGAAATTTTGCACAAATGTTCATCTTAGCAACCGCAATTAGTTGCATAAATTTGGGTGGAATAATTTAACCCATTTCGGCCTGGCGGGCTTCCAAAAATTTTGTGTTTCCGATTTGTGTCCAATTTTACAAGGTGGTTTCACAGTCGAAAATAACGTCTGGGACAAATTTTTGTTGAGTTCGGTTAACCCGTTTGGGCACGAGAGTGCAAAGAAACTTTTTCAATGTTTTTGATGCCGAGTCAAAACTGTTTGACCGATTGACTTGAAATTTTGCATAAATGTTCCTCTTAGCAACCGCATTTAGTTGTATAAATTTGGTTGGAATAAATTAACCCATTTCGGCCTGGCGGACTTTCAAAAAATTTTGTGTTCTCGATTTGTGTCCAATTTTACAGGTTGATTTTGTAGTCTAAATGAGAGGCTGCAAAAAGTTTTAGTTAAGTTCGATTAACCCATTTTCCACGACGATGATATGAAGTTTTCTATATATTTTATTTTCTTATACGATTAAAAGTATTTTATTGAAAATTTTGTACCAGCATTTTAATTAAAACCCACAGGGTTAATTTGGTTTTGACCTGTTTGTGCGTTTTGAACAAAGATTCAATGAAATTTTCAGTTTTCTTCAAATGAAATCTAAAAATCAAAAAATTCAATTTGTTATGTATAATGCTTAAATACATAGTATTTTAAAACAGTTTTTCCAAAAAATAAGCCTACATTTCTCTCATAAAATCATAAAAAAACGAGGAAGAGCGTATTACAACTTTCAGGTGAGTACTAAACAAAATATAAGTTGAAAAGCGAATTTTTAAACCTTTTCTAAATCATCGACTATATTTTATTCAAGCGTTGGCAATTCAAGAAAATCCCCTTTTGACCTATAGTCATTTTAATTCAGTTAACATTGTTCACCGGAAACCTACCATCCTCAACTATATCGTCAAGGAGCACCAAATTGTCAAGAAGCAGCATGTATAGAAAAATTAGAGATAATCGTTCAAATTGTTTTGCAAACTGTTTTTTAAAGTTTTTGTTTCGCAATCGATTAAAAGAACTCGACAAACCTTTTTTTTAAGTATTCCCCTAATTCAAAGAAGTTGTACCTACTTTCAAAAATTGGACGTAATTTACTTACAAATTTTTTTTTGAACAATCGTCGGCAGGGGTTAACAACTTTCAAGTCTGTTAGTAAATTGAACTTCATTTTCAAAGAAGAACACATATACGAAATTTGAAGTTAATCTGTTAAATCATTTCTAATATATAGCAAAGCAACGAAAAAACCTATAAAAAGCTGTTGGGCCACGATGGGTTAACGGAACTCCACAAATATTTTTTTGTGGCATTTATAGGCAAAGTAGTATCTCAAAAAATTGGCTGAAACTTGCTTTTTTACAATTTTCAAGCTTCCGGGCAACGCCGGGTAAATCTGCTAGTACTTTTATATTTGTATATGGTGATTAAATTTTTATATAAAACATAAATAAAAAACTAACATATTCTTTTAAAATAAATAACTTTATTCTATTTTCTAATTTTTATTGTATCAGATATTTATTTTATTGAATTATAAAAAAAAAGACTGCGCGTAAATGACTTTCCAATTGTTATGAAAAAAGATCTACCGTTAATAATTAAACCTGCATTTGTAGCATCGTGGAACTCTCAAAGCATCGAAAACTTTACAACGCTCCCATCCTATTGATATCTTTTCATTTTCAATCACTTTTCGGAAAGATTCTTTATGAATTATATTTAGCATTAGTTCTATATTTATTTCAAGTTATTATCTTTATTAATTACGAATATATTCGAATATATTCGAATTTCGAATATAGGTCTTAGGAAAAATGGAGGTGGTACACAAACCACTATTCCAATTCATTCAAAAATTTTACAGACACAAAGCAAATAAGAAAAAACATTTGTGCCCCAATTTTTAAGGTTCTATCTTATTTAGTTCCGAAATTATGCTCGTTTGACCTCCATTCGATCAAAAGCTTCTAAAATCCCAAGCCATTGTCCGATCTCAACCATAAGCAATCATCGCGGTACTTTCATTACTATTAACCTATAAATTTCAACAAAATAGCATCATTAAAAAAAAATTAATAAGAAAAATAAAAACAAAAACAAGTAAAGAAACAGTCAGTCGCTGCAACCGACTTAGAAATACCCTAAATTTATTAAATTTTGTGATAAAAAGCTAATCCAAGCATAATATATTTAATAATTAAAATTTTTCAAAACTGCAATTATTTTAAATTGATAGTTTATGTACCTACCTATTAGAAAAGCTTATAAAAGCAAAATATGCAATAACGGTATTTCTAAAATATCATTGCACATTTAGAACTTTTCATATAGTTCATTTGAATATAACAATAAATTTTACATAAATGGAGCAAGTTCCTTTGAATATAGCTTAAGTATTGTACATGATGTCTTAATTATATATTACCTATGGTTTTTAATTTATAAAATATTATACAAAATATGTTTTATTGTAAAATTCTCTGCCTTTTAAAAATATAAAAGTGTCAAATAAAAACGGAAATAGGAAAGAACCCTCGTGTATCAAATTTAAAGATTCTATCTTCATGAATTTCGAAGATAAGCTTTTTAATTTTGGGATTTCTTAGGAGCCACCTGAACCACGACTACAATTATGTCTAAATTTCCGGGACACATAGGAAATATATTCTTTGGCTTTGTAATTATTCTCGTTTGGCTTCAGATCGATCAAAAGCTTCTAGAATCCGAACTCATTGTCCAAACTTGACAAAAACCAATTCCCACGCTACATTCATTACTAGTAACCTAGAGTTTAAATTTAATCAAAATAGCGGCATTATTTTTTGAGTTATGCTGTTTTTAAGATATATGTTCTTTAGCCCTTGAACTTTTCAAAGGTTCCAATACCCGAAACCATGGTACGATTTTGCCCATATGCGGTCCCCGTCATACTTTCAAAACTAGTTAACCCTTATACACAATTGGAATGTTCTATCTTAATTTTAAGTTACTATTTTCATTAATTTCGATGATAAGCTATTATACCTTGGGGGGTCTAAGAGGGGTACTGAACCACCACTCTGATTGATCCAAAATTA
This sequence comes from Dolichopus griseipennis, assembly GCA_963082915.1. NCBI lineage: Eukaryota > Metazoa > Arthropoda > Insecta > Diptera > Dolichopodidae > Dolichopus > Dolichopus griseipennis. The sequence goes on along the minus strand of OY720444.1, from coordinate 37,381,594 downwards.
GAGGAACCGCACAGGAAATAGTAAAGAACACCCATGTGCCAAATTTGAAACTTCTAAATTTGTTTGAAGTTACTATCTTTATTAATTTCGAAAATATGCTTTAAGGTCTTCGGAACTGTGTGGCTCGTCCCCGACCCACTACTCAAATGGAGCCAAAATTTCAAGGACACTAAGGAAAAAGAAAATGACACCCTGTTACCAAATTTGGAGGTTCTATCTTCATTGTTTTCGAAATTATGCTCGTTTGGCCTAAATTCGATGAAAAGTTCTAAGTTCCGAATCCATTGTGCATTACCCACCGTACGCAATCACTGTCGTAGTTTCATTGCCAGTATCCTACAGCACAAATTTTATGAAGATAGCGTCATTAGTTGTTGAGTTATCGTGATTATACCCGTGCATATATATATGACATCGGGTATATTAAAATTGCTCCTCCGTCTGTAACGCATCGATCTAGAGGAGCTAAATATAGGGTCAAGGGTACGTATCAGCTCAGAATCGAAAAATAAGTCGATCTAGCTATGTGTGTCTGTCCGTCCGTCCGTCCGTGTGTAAGCACGATAACTCAAAAACTAAAGGAGCTACAGTTTTGAAATTTTCACATAATCGGACCAAAACTTCGGGTAGCTCTCGAGCAACTAACTTTTTTAACTTCAATATTTTCATATAAAAATTTGAAATTTGTCTGCACATCTTGTATTAAAATGTATTTATATGAATTTTATGTTTGTTTGTTTTTTTTTTTGTTTTTTTTTTTTGTAGATAACGAATGATGCGTAAAATTTTTAAAAAAATTTTTAGATTTGGACTTTGTACTTTGAGATTTATGAATTATAATCATTATGAATATGATGATAATTTTTGATCATGTTGATCTTTATATGAATATGATTAGGTATATGATGCTTATTTTTGCTTAGGTTTAATATATTAGTGAATTAAAAATTAATTATAAGAGATAGAATTGAAAAATTAGAGCTAGAGTTTTGAAATTTACACAAAACAATTTTTGGACATTTTTTAGGTTCCCTATTCTTTTTGGTTAAAACCAGACCAAAGCTTCGGGGAGCTACCACACAACTTATTTAAACCAATATGAATTTCCTCAAAAGTAATAACACCAGGAAGATGAAAATTACACACGGTTAGTTCCATAATGAATCAAGCACTTATATGAAATTTCAAAATTTTACGGCTTCGTTTTCGGTGGGCTGCCATACAACTTCTTTGCACCAATATGAATTTCTTCAAAACTAATTATACTATGAGGATGAAAATTACACACGGTTAGTTATATAATGAATCGAGCACTTATATGAAGTTTCAAAATGTTACGGCCCCATTTTCGGGGTGCTGCCATACAAAGTTTTCAATTCAGTAACTGTGAATCTAATAAAGCTAGGAGGTTAAAATTAAAATTGGGCATGTAAAGTAATAGGACAAGTTACTTGGCAAAGTTGGACATCATTCGGACCAACTTTTAGGGTGGGGCAATTTGTTTTTTTTTTTTGTTTTTGTTTTTTTCTTAAGCAAAAATTATGGGATAATGAGTTAAATTTTTTTAAACTATTTTACTTTTTTATATTTTTTGTGTAATATATTATAGCATTGAAGAAATAAATAACGGTTTATTTTACACATTATAGTGGGTATGCACGGGTATCTAAAAGTTGACAAGGGCAACTATAATCTTCCTCGTTTTTTATATACGTTCGTTAGCCCTCAGACCGATTAAAAGGTCCAGAGTTCCAACCCATGGATCGATTTCGCCCATTTGTAATCCCCGGCATACTTTTAGTCATAGTAACCTACAGTTAAAATTTCATCAAGATAGCTCCATTATTGTTTTAGTTGCTGCCTAGGGACGGGCGGACGGACATGGCTATATCGACTCAGGAGGTCACGCTGATCACAAATATATATACTTTTCCATATTTAGCTCGCTTACTTTAGGTGGACACACCATACCAAAGTTAATATACCTCTTTCCTTTTCTATAGGTGTAGGGTATAAAAGTAATTAGAAAATGTTTTTAGTATTATAAAGTAAATTTCGCTAGCTATGTCTTACGATCAAACTAATAAAAGCTTTTATGGTTTTAAAATGACTTATGGTCTTCCCATTAAATTTGGATCAAATAGGAGTAGGGTATTTCTAAGTCGACTGACTGTTTCTCTACTTGTTTATATATTACCTATGGTAGTAACTTAATAATATGTAGATATGATTTAATAAAAATTAAAAACAAAAAAAATGTCGTTGTTTATTAAAAAAATATATTGTTTTTAATTTATAAAATAGAATAAATAATATGTTTTATAGTAAAATTCTTAGCCTTTTAAAAATATAAAAGTGTTAAATAAGAATGGCAATAGGAAATAGTGTATCAAATTTGATTTTTTTATCTTTATTAATTTCGAATATATTATGTTTTAAGGTCTTGGGAGTAGTGGGATTGGTACTCAAACCGCCATTCCCATTCATTGTTATATAGTAAAACTGTTAGTCTTTTAAAAACATAAAAGTGTTAAATAAGAACGGGAATAGGAAAAAAACCTTTTTAAAATCTCTTGGTTTTTTTCATCACTTGTTATATAATCGTTTATATCTTTCGTTGTTTCACTATTTACATTAATTATTATACCCGTGAATACATATTTGACATCGGGTATAATAAAATTACTCCTCCGTTACAAACGCATGTATCTAAACGAGCTAGCTATAGTGTCTAGGGTACGTTTCTGGTCAGCATCGTAAAGTGAATCGATCTTGCTATGTGTGTCTGTCCGTTTGTCCGTCCGTCCGTGTGTAAGCACGTTAACTCAAAAATTAAAAGGGCTAAAGTTTTGAAATTCACACAAAGTTATTTTTACAACATTTCTAGGTTCCCTATTGTTTTTGGTTAAAATCGGACCAAGGCTTCAGGGAGCTGCCATACAACTTTTTTGCAACAATTTGAATTCCATCAAAACTAATTATACTACGAGGTTGAAAATTACACACGGTTAGTTATATAATAAATCGAGCACTTATATGAAGTTTCAAAATGTTACGGCTCCATTTTCAGAGGGCTGCCTTACAACTTTCTTGCACCAATATGAATTTTTTCAAAACTAACTATACTACGAGAATGAAAATTACACACAGTTCGTTATATAATGAATCGAGCACTTATATGAAGTTTCAAAATGCTACGACCCCATTTTCTGGCAGCTGCAATGCAAAGTTTTCAATTCAATAATTGTGAATCTAATGAAGCTATGAGGTTAAAATTAAAATTGGCCAGCTAATGTAATAGGGCAAGTTAGTTGGCAAAGTTGAACATCACTCGGACTTTTAGTGTGGCCAATTTTTTTTTTGTTTTATTTTTATAGTTTTTTTTTGTTTTTTTTAAGCAAAAATTTTTTTTAACTATTTTCCTTTTTTAAATATTTTTTGTAATATATATAACAGATTAAGGGAAATAAATAACTGTTTATTTTATTGAATACATCTTAGTGGGTATGCACGGGTATCTAAAAGTTGACAAGGGCAACTATAATCTTCCTTGTTTTTATACCCGTGCATACATATATGACATCGGGTATATTAGATTTGCTCCTCCGTTTGTAACGCATCGATCTAGACGAGCTAGATATAGTGTCAAGGGTACGTATCGGCTCAGAATCGAAAAATTAGTCGATCTAGCTATGTGTGTCTGTCCGTCCGTCCGTCCGTCCGTCCGTCCGTCCGTCCGTCCCTCCGTCCGTCCGTCCGTCCGTCCGTCCGTCTGTGTGTCAGCACGATAACTCAAAAACTAAAAGAGCTACAGTTTTGAAATTTTCACAAAATATTTTTCAATCAATTTCTAGGTTCCCTATTTTTTTTGGTTAAGATCGGACCAAAACTTCGGGTAGCTCTCGAACAACTAACTTTTTTAACTCCCATATTTTCATATAAAAATTTGAAATATATCTGCACATCTTGTATAACATGAATTTATATGAATTTTGTTTTTGTTTGTTTTTTTTTTTGTTTTTTTGTTTTTTGAAGATAAAGAATTTTTCAAGTAACGATTTCATACGATTTAAATGATGCGTAAAATTTTTAAAAAAATTTTAGATTTGGACTTTGTACTTTGAGATTTATGAATTAAAATGAAAAAAAATTATGAATATGATGATAATTTTTGATCATGATGATCTGATCATTATATGAGTATGATTATAATAGGATGCTTATTTTGCTTGGTTTTAATATAAGTATTTGTGAATTAAAAATTAATTATAAGAGATGGAATTGAAAAATTAGAGCAAGAGTTTTGAAATTCACACAAAACATTTTTGGGACATTTTTTAGGTTCCCTATTTTTTTTTGGTTAAGACCAGATCAAGGTTTCGGGGAGCTGCCACACAACTTATTTAAATCAATATGAATTTCTTCAAAAGTAATTATACCAGGAAGATGAAAATTGCACACGGTTAGTTTTATAATGAATCAAGAACTTATATGAAGTTTCAAAATGTTACGACTTCATTTTCGGGGGGCTGCGCCATACAACTTTTTTGCACCAATATGAATTTCTTGAAAACTGATTATACTACGAGGATGAAAATTACACACTGTTAGTTATATAATGAATCGAGCACTTATATGAAGTTTCAAAATGTTACGGCCCCGTTTTCGGGCAACTGCCATACAAAGTAATCAATTCGATAACTGTGAATCTAATGAAGCTACGAGGTTAAAATCAAAACTGGGCAGATAAAGTAATAGGACAAGTTAGTTGGCAAAGTTGGACATCACTCGGACCAACTTTTAGGGCGGGCTATTTTTTTTTTTTTTTGTTTTTTTTTTTTTTTTTGTTTTTAAGCAAAAATTATGGTAGTATAATGGAATTAAAAATTTAATTTTTTTTTTTTTTTAAGCTAAAATTATGGGATAAAAAGGTAAATTTTTTTTTAACTATTTTACTTTCTTATATTTTTTTTGTAATATTTATAATAGCATAGAGGAAATAAATAACGGTTAGTGGGTATGCACGGGTATCTAAAAGTTGACAAGGGCAACTATAATCTTCCTCGTTTGAATATATTTTATATTTTTTTGAATATATTTTGTACTTTTTACATATTCATTTTTTTTAAAAATTTCTTTGGTTCGCTTTTGGTTTTAAGAACTATAAAATTTAAATTAAGAAATTTACAAATTATCAATTTTATTAATTTAATTTCAGCTATAATTCAATTAACCTATTTCATAGTTTAATTACACATGTACAGCACGTACTTTTCTAATAATTATTTATTATTAATTCATTATTTTTTACTTGTTAAACCAAGTATTGTTTTTTAAATAAATAATTCCCAATGAAAATTTTCTTTAATTACGTTGGGTACCTGTTAAAATAACCACACAGTTTAGAGATATTAATTTAATTGTTTTTTAACAATGATTTAAAATAAAATTCATGTGATATAAAATACGAATTTTAAACTTAAGCTAAATGTACTCTTTGGGTTGTATCAAATATTCAATCAGAAATCTGATCACTGATTTCAGTTCAGTTAACGATTACAGTGAACATGATAAACAAAATAAAGTAAGGAAATAAGCCTTTATTGATTGTGAAGTATGTTAACTCTGTTAATTTATTACAACAAACTTTTATTTCTTTAAAAAAGCTAAAATTTTATAAAAACCCAAATACCAATTGTAACAAAAATTTCAATATGAGATACAAGTAAATCAATATGTCATCTTAAAATTCTAATATTCTGTAGTATAAAAAAACTTCCCTTACAATAATTCTCAATTGAGTTACTATTTCAAATATTATTTAAGACGGTAAAATCATTATTTATGATGATTTTCAATAAATATATTTTTATTAGTCTTTTTAATTACTACATTTTAAAATTAGTTTATGTTATGTAATTAATTTTAAATCTTCAATTGATGTAAGAATAATTATGCCACTGTTTTTATCTTTTTACTGGGCAACAAAGTTAGAATTTTTTAAACATAAAAATTCATAATCTTTTACCTTTTTTGCCTGCAACAATAAAGCTTTTGTATAACTAGTCAAGTTGTTGCTGATAAAAATATTTGTGATGCCTTTTTTCCTTATTGCTGAAGTTGTCAATTTTTGTTTTGCAGATTTTTTTGTTTCAATACCTTAATTTTTAAATCAAAAATGTTCAGACGCACGTAAATTATATTTTTATTTAAATTTTCATTTTTCGAACTGCATGATTTCTTAACATAACAAGTTTTTATTTGAATAACGGGTAAATTATTTCTTAAACATTCACTTGTAAAGTTTTTCAACTTAACAATAGCATTTTCACTTTTTATGTTGTTGAAAATATTATTTCAAATTTAAATAATATTTTGACACACCTTTTGCTGTTACCAGTTTACTTTTCTCTTCAGATTAATACAAGCCGACCAGATCATTGACAAGAAAAAAGAGGACATTAATAAAAAATAGGGCATCGAATATGACGCAGGAGCATCTGTTTAATGGGTGTTATGTTGTTTTGTGTTACTGTGTTAAATAATATCATGTTTGCCTTTATATCCAATAGAAAATTGTTGTCCACAAATTTTAAATATTACTATTGAATTGTCTAGATTCGGATTATCATCTACAGCAAAAATGTGTAGAAATTCTTCCTTGTGTCTGTTGTTTAAAGACACTTTTCTTTTTTTTCCGTTGCTCATTCTTATAGTTATAAAATAAAATATTTTTCTAAAATATTTAATATTTATATATAATAGTTTTCGATAATTGCTTTATTAATAATTTATAAAAGGAACTTCCACGAATTACGACACCAAACAACATCAACAAAACTCAGAATTTGACAGTTAAATTTGAAATTTTAAAAAAATTGTTTTTAACAACCAAAAATATTGATAACTAAATGAATTACCAACCAAAAATATCGTATGATAATTTGCACATTAGAGAAAATTTAATAAATTGTACTAAAAATTTCACAAATAGTACTAGAAAACTAATATAGGCATTTTATATTAAAAAGAGGACAAAAAGATGACAAGAATTTTAAAGATGACGGACGTAGAAATAGAGGACTGTCCTCCATAAAAGAGGACGTCTGGTCGGTTTAATTAATACCTTATTTTTTGCAGTAGATCATTCTCAAAGAAATGTCATTGTTTATTATACCCTACCATAATTTGTATGGTGTTTGTATATATATTTGTAATCAGCAATTTCGCGATGTCCGTCCGTCCGTAAGCACGATAAGTCAAAAACTAATTACACTATCTTGAAAAAATTTATACTGTAGGTATATATTTGGAGTGGTGATTCAAGTACCTCCAACACTCTTCCAAAAATCTAACACGAATATCTTCAAAATTAGAACCTGAAATTTGGTACAAGAGTGTTATGTGCTATTTTCTTGTATTTAATACTTTTATATTTGTATATGGTGATTAAATTTTTATATAAAACATAAATAAAAAACTAACATATTCTTTTAAAATAAATAACTTTATTCTATTTTCTAATTTTTATTGTATCAGATATTTATTTTATTGAATTATAAAAAAAAAAGACTGCGCGTAAATGACTTTCCAATTGTTATGAAAAAAGATCTACCGTTAATAATTAAACCGAAACAAAAACAAAAAAGTGTAACAACAAAAAAAGACTTAAATATGAAGGTAGATCCAAAAAATCTAAAAATAAAAAATATCGTAAGTAGAGAACGGTACTGTTTTAATTGAAACGGACTCTAAAGAAAATCGTGAAATAATAAAAACGGAATTCGAAAAAAAAATGAAAGATATCAAAATTCCTGTTGAAATAAATCCAAAATTCGAAATGGTTCATATGAACAATAAATTTACTGAAAATGAAATAGTAGATAAGCTAAAAAAACAAAATAGTTTTATAGAAATGAGCGATTTAAAAGTAGTTAAATTAAACGTGATAAAAAAGTATAACAAGGAAATGCAATTTATATATTCCTTTCCTAAAATGGATAGGAATTCCTTTCCTAAAATAATGGCTGCCGAAAAACTATGTATTGGTTGGGAAAGATGTAAAGTGTTTGATACTATCACTGTTATGCGTTGCTACAATTGTAAAGGATTCAATAATAAATCGGCTGACTGTACAAATACAGAAAAGTGTCTAAAATGTTACAAAGACCATAAGACATCTGATTGTGATAAGCAGCAGGAAATTAATGAGTGTATCAATTGCAAAATAGCCAACGAAAAATTCAAACTTGGTTTAGAGATAAATTATAAAACATTTGACAAATTATGCCCAGTGTATATAAAAAAACTAAATGAAAGAAAACAAAAAATGCGCTACTAGCAATCAAAGAAAGCTACAGGTGATGGAAAAATACCAAATGATCATATTGAAAATAACAATATTAATAACAATAAAAATATCCATAATAATGCTGATAATAATATCAATAGTAATAATAATTAAAATAATAATAGTAATAATACTAATAATAATAATTATAATAATAATAATAATGATAATAATAATATTAATAATAATAATAATAATAATAATAATGAAAATAATTATAACAATACAAATAGCAATAATAATAATAGCAATATAAAAAAATAATAATAGTAATAATAATAATAATAGCATTTAACTCAAAATCATGCACATAACAATAACAACTCAAATCAAAGCTCTACTAACACTAACAATGAATCATTCTCTTATCAAGAAATTATATCTATAGTAAATGAATTACTCACTAAATTAAATAGAAATCAAAGCAAACGAAAACAATTTCAGATTATTACTGAATTAACATTAAAATTTGTTTTTGACAATATATGTTAATGGCGGACAATAATACTAAAATTTTATTTTGGAATGCACAAAGCTTTCTAAACAAAAAAACTGAATTCTATAATTATGTTGACAAGGAAAAAATTGATATTGCAGTAATAAGTGAAACCTGGTTAAATTCTAGTAAAAGTATTTGCAATAAAAATATTAAAATATATAGATATGATAGAGAAGTTGCTCAACATGGTGGTGTTGCATTAATAATTAAAAAGCCCATAGAACATTGTTTATTGCCTTGTTTAGAAACAAAATGTTTCGAAACATTATCTATTAAACTAATTCTCAGAAATAATGATAGTTTAACTATAGTAGGTGTATATTTTAAAGGAGGTTCTTATAACAGTAGCTTAGGTAAAGATTTTATTCATGATCTGAAACTGTTTAACAGAATACAGGGTAAATATATAATAATGGGTGACTTTAACTGTCGTCATGTAAATTGGAACTGCTTGAAAAACAATCAGTGGGGTATACAACTGAATAACATTTTGACTTGTAGTAATTATACACTCTTATACCCCAGTAGTAGTACTTATATCCCAAAACAGAGCCGCGGGAACCCCTCGACGTTAGACCTCATATTGTCAAATATACCTGATAAACTTTCAAATCCTTATACTATCAATGAATTTAATTCTGACCATCTACCTATTAGGTTCAATTTAAACTTGTACCTTAATAACCCTACTTATAAATTCTACTTCGATTATAATAAAATTAATTGGTCAAGGTATAAACAACTTTTAGGCTCAAAAATTAATTTATCCCAAAGTTCTTCTAGTCTGGATAATCCCGACACTAATATAATAAACAGTCACATCATGCTATTTGAGATAGTATTGGATAGTGCACAAAAAGCCTCACCACGTAAAATTATTATCCAAAAACATGAAAAGACATTCTTACCGCAGTCTATTCTTCTATTAATAAATAAAAGAAATAGACTTAGGCGGCGTTGGCAAAGAACTAGAGACAAATTTTTAGCACATTTTCAAAAAATTTTGTAAAAATGTGCCTATATAGTTTCACTCTGTCCGTCCGTCCGACCGTCTGTCTGTCTGTCTGTCTGTCTGTCTGTCCGTATGTTTACAAAAACTTTTACATAGTTTGAAATAGAGAAAAGAAATTTTAACCACGAGTAGGTATTACAAAAAAAATTATTTCGTAGAAGAATTTTTTTCTGTAGCCCCACCCGTTACGGAGCTGCAGCCCTCCAAAGTTGGGAAAAGCCCTATATTCAAATTGTTATAACAAGAGTTCTATTAGGTGTATTTTCAATCTAAAAACGGCAAAAGATAGCTGGTTTTATAAACTTTATAAATTTTTAAAAGACATGTTGACAGGGTTGCCATACGGTACTAAAATTTACCATTATGCAAAACTCAATTTTTGCAAAATTTTTGGCTACACATATCTTCTATACGGGTCAAGCTAGGGTCTTGAAATTTTGGGAGTAGTTAGATCCTTAGAAATAAATAAAAGTCGGTTCACAAATTTTTTTTGTCACGTCCCCTGTTTTGCAGCTATATGGGCCCGAAAATTTAAATTTTGCTATTTTTAAACACCTGTAACTTGAATACCTGTTCAAATTTTTTTTTTGTGATTTGCAAAATTGAAAGCTCTTTAAATATATTTCAACATGTGTCAAAGGTTTTTCTTAATTTTAAAGGGTGACGAAGCTACAGCCCCCGCAAATTTCAAAAAAGCCCTATATTTAAATTGATATAATAAGAGTTCTGTTAGCTATATTTTCAATCTAAAAACGGTAGAAGAGAGTTGCATTCTTAGGCTTTACAAAAATATATCACTTAAATGTACAGGGTTGCCATACGGTACTAAAATTTATCATTATGCAAAACTCAATTTTTGCAAAATTTTTGGCCCCACATATCTCCTAAACGGTTCCAGCTGGGGTCTTGGAATTTTGGGAGAAGTTAGAACTTCAAAAATTAGTAGGAGTCAGTTAACAAAATTTTTTTGTCACGTCCCCTGTTTAGCAGCTATAAGAGCTCGAAAATTGAAATTTTGCTATATTTAAACACCTGTAACTTGAATACCCGTTAAAATTTTTTTTTGTTGATATACAAAATTTTAAGGTCCTACATTATACTTTAACATATGTTAAAAGATTTTCTTAAATTCAAAAGTGGTTCTTTAAATTGAAGAAAGTGTCTGTCAGTTTTAACCATTTTTGCTTATATAGTAAAATTCAAAATAAAATTCCAAATTTTGGTAGAATTCCCAATTTAATTTCTTGAACCTAAAAAAATTGGGGGAAGGGGAGTAGTGAGGATTAGATCCTTGAAAAATTGGGCAAACTTCCCCATAGAGGGGCTATTAGGACTCAAAAAATAAAAAAAATACGGTTTTTATAAGTAAGTAGTAACTTAGTCACCAACGTATATATTTCCTTAATAAAACGTTAACATTGAAGCTTCAACATTATACTCCGATAAAATAATCAGTATGAAACACTATATTATTTTGAAAATGTGCTTTTTTAAAAACCCTTGGTTTTTTTCATCACTTCTTTAAAATGAAAATTAACTTTTTACAAACAGTAATATCAAGTAAAATCCAGGAAATTCATAACCAAAAATGGCAAAATACTCTAAAATATCTACCTAGATACAGAAAGGCTTTTTGGAAAATTACGAAAGTTTTAAAAAATAGAGACAAACTTATCCCCCCAATCCGCGTGGATAATAAAATCTTTATTACTAACGAGGAAAAAGCTGACCTGTTTGCATCCTACTTTGAACAACAGCATAAACTAACAGAAAACTTAGGTGACATGGGTACAAAATGCATGGTGAATACAACCATCGAATCATACAATAGTAATAACATCATTAATAATAATAATAACAATAATAATAAGAATAATAACAATAATAATAATAATAATAATAATAATTATAATAATAATAATAACAATAATAATAATAACAATAATAATAACAATAATAATAATAATAATAATAATAATAATAATAATAATAATAATAATAATAATAATAATAATAATAATAATAATAATAATAATAATAATAATAATAATAATAATAATAATAATAATAATAATAATAATAATAATAATAATAATAATAATAATAATAATAATAATAATAATAATAATAATAATAATAATAATAATAATAATAATAATAATAATAATAATAATAATAATAATAATAATAATAACAATAATAATAATAATAATAATAATAATAATAATAATAATAATAATAATAATAATAATAATAATAATAATAATAATAATAATAATAATAATAATAATAATAATAATAATAATAATAATAATAATAATAATAATAATAATATTAATAATAATAATAATAATAATAATAATTCGTTTACTACATTTAGCGCAGTAACTTACAAAGAACTAAATAATATACTCGAAAAACTTAAAAACAAAAAAGCAGACGGTTCAGACCAAATCAAACAGATCTTTTTAAAAAATCTAAATAAATCGGCTAAAATATTCTTAGTAAAAATTTGTAATGCTTGTCTAAAGATTGGATATTTCCCAGATTTGTGGAAAGTTGGCATGGTTATATGTATTCCAAAACCAAACAAGAAAAAATCAGATATTAAAAACTACAGACCAATTACACTTTTGAACAACATAAGCAAAGTTCTAGAAAAAGTTTTAAAATTTAGACTAATAAGCCATACCATAATTAATAATATCTTGCCTAACGAACAATTTGGTTTTAGAAAACATCACTCTACAACACATCAACTCGCTCGATTAGTGAAACATGTTAAGACTGGGTTCGCAAATTCACAAGCTAAGGGAATTTTAGCACTTGATATCGAAAAGGCTTTTGATTCCGTATGGCATGACGGTCTTATTTTCAAAATGATAAATCTAAAATTTCCACCATACCTCATAAACATTATACAAAGCTTCCTTAGCAAACGCTCAATTTTTGTAAAAATAAATGAAGGTAAGTCTGCTAAAAAACCACTAAATGCTGGAGTCCCTCAGGGCTCAGTGATAAGTCCAATTTTATTCAACATCTTCACTTCTGACATCCCTAAGCCAGCAAATTGTGAGCTAGGAATATTTGCCGACGATACAGCGTTATTTAGTTCCCATAGGAAGCCCACCACAATTTCTAACAACCTCGAAAAAGGGTATAATGAAATTAAAAATTATTTTAATAGATGGAAAATAAAAATTAACGTACTGAAAACACAAGCATGTTATTTCAGTAAAAAACGCAGGCCTGATTTACTACCAACTCAAAATTTAATACTGGATAACGTTGAAATTTCCTGGGAAGAATCCTTAAAGTACTTGGGTCTAATATTGGATAAAAAATTATTATTTAAAACTCACATAGATTTCGTAATTAAAAAATGCAACATCGTCATAAAAACTTTATATCCCTTAATAAACTAGAAAAGTACTATTGTTGAAAGACAACAAAATACTGCTATTCAAATCAGTTTTCCAAAGTTTGCTACTTTATGGCTCCGAAATTTGGGGCTCATGTGCTAAAACACATTTAGAACAACTACAAATTAAACAAAATAAAATTTTAAAATTATTGTTAGACAAACCATTCTTTTTTTCTACTGCAAGACTTCATGATATTGGAAATGTCAAAACAATAGAAGATATAATCAATGTTAGAAAGAACTCATTCATTATTAGGAGCAACGATTCTGAAAATCCGTTAATAAAAAATTTGTATAATTAGTCATTTTGTTATACTCAAATTTTGGGATAATTATCCCTCTCCCGTTCCCTTTTGTTATTTGTTATTCTTTAGATATAAGTCATAGTATTTAAGTTTTTTAAATTTTAATTATAAGTTAATATAGGTCAAAAGAGGTTTTCTGTTCCTTTCCTCTTAATAAATTTGAATTAAAAATAACAATGTATCAAATAAACAATAATAAACTTTATATTTTAGCTGAAAGGTAGAAACCGATCACTATTTAATATTTAATAATTAAGTCATAATTTAAGAATGTAAGTCTGGAACATGAAATAAATAAAAAAAAAAAAAAAAAAAAAAAAAAATAATAATAATAATAGCAATAATAACAATAATAGTAATACCAATAGTAATAATAATAATAATAGTAATAACAATAATAGTAATAATATAAATTATAATACTAAAAATAATAATAATAATGAAAGTAATAACAACAATAGGAATAACAATAATAATAGTGTTATTAACAAAAAACCAAGTCTATTTCAAAACTAATGCACTTTAGCAAAAATAAACCACCCCTCAAAACTAATATGATAAATAAAGTTCCTGACAAAGATAATAAAAACTCTCATAGTATGCAGGATCGAGAAATCGTTTCAGTCAAAGAAAAACTCAGATCAAAAGAGCTGCTAAGCAACGATTACTCAAATTGGGTTAAAGGAGAAACTATTAACATTCAAAATAATCCTAAACTGGGCAAAATAGATGAAGAACCTAAGAATTTAAGTACAGAAGACAGTGGAAAAAGTTTTGTCAACTCCATGGTTCCACCAATTGTTAGATTAACAAAAAAAAACAATTGAGTCTGGTGAAAATACGTATCCCTTATCTAGATTAAGAAAACACAGAATCTACAACAATGTGAGATTATTTTTATCATATTTTCATGATAAACAAGATACCGTAAAGTTCTGAATACAGTACCCCCCCGAATAAAGTACCCCGGGTACACTAATTGGAACATTTTTCCAATTACAGTACCCCGGGTACACTAATTGGATTTGTTTTTTCGCAAATAAATTTCGAACTTGATATTGGAATTATGTTTTGACTGTTTTAATAAAAATTATAAATTTTTATTAAAATTTTTTATTAAAGTAATAATAAAAATTATAAATCCTAGATAAAAAACTTATTTACCTACCTTATCTATTTTATCTATATTTTATTACAATTTTGTATTAAATAAATCTCATTATTTTATAAATAATAAGTCATTAAATTTACCAAAACAAATTAGGTAGGTAGTTATTTTATTAATGAATGAGTAAAGTATGCCTCTTATTACAGCTCAAGAATGAATGTGCTAGGTAGTTATTTTATTAATGAATGAGTAAAGTATGCCTCTTATTACAGCTCAAGAATGAATGTGCTAATTTGTATAAAAAACGGGATTCCCAGCTTTTCACATTGGTAATTCCAATCATTTGTGACAAGGCAGAAAAAAAGTATAAAAATCAGTCAGAAATTTCTAAATTAATACCAAAAGTTAATTTGCCAAAAGACATCGATCTTTGTGTTAGTTTGGGTGGTTCGATGACCACAGATTTAGTGTTACGTTGGATGAAAACGTGTTTCCATAAAGAGAACAGTTTTTTTGGTATTGAAATGTTACTTTTAATAATGGATTCTTATGGTTGCCATTTAATGGATGAAGTGACAAAAGAACTAAAGAAGCTATGCAATGCAGAGTCATTCATAATACCTCCAAAAACTACATCATTTTTACAACCATTAGATGTTTCAATTAACTATCCATTTAAAAATTTTATGAGAGCTGCTTGGAATGATTGGCTTATAAATGGTAAAGAGGAATTTACAAAAAAAGGATACAGGAAAAAACAGACTTATCAAGATATTGTTGATTTTACATCTTCAGCTTTAAAACAAATTTCGCCAGAAATCATTGAAAGGTCATTTGAGTGTTGCGGAGTTGGAGAGTTTGGAAAAGAAATATGTTTGGAAAAATTAAATAGTCGCCTTCAAAACATTCTTAAATCTTGCGGGGACGTACATGAATCAAATATTTCTGAAATCCAAACCGAACCAAATAATACAACTTATGAGCTGGTCGGGGTTGATGATGCTAATACAAACTTAGCGAATTTTGATGATGATATAGAAACTATTGATGAACGTGTAATTGATAGTCTGACTTCTTCTGATGATGATGAATATATCAGCGAAACTTCCAATTGGTTTAAATGGCTAATAAGTAATAGTTTAAAAAATTATTTAAAAAATTTAATCAGACTATATCTTAATAAATGTATCTAGTTTTTCTATTATAAATGAATTAATGTATATTTATTTTTTTATTTTGAATAAGTAATATAGTTATTTTGTTTTGTGAATTATACTAATTGGTTTAATTTTATTTTCCATAATACATTCCCTATCATATATAATTTTTTTTTGTTTCGAATAGTGTACCCGGGTATAGAAAACTAATTAGTGTACCCGGGTATACTAATGGGATTTATTATTTTTTCAGAATATTGCCATTTTCCAATTAGAGTACCCGGGTATTGTATTCAGAACTTTACGGTATTTGTTATGATGGTATTACGCAAACAAGTCTAAAAGTACTTATTCATCAAGAGGGCTGCCAAATAGCTATGTAGAACTCAGTAATTTATATTTTGCATATCATGACAGCACCGGAATATCCAAAAGCGAAGTTCTTAAAGATTTAGCTTATTTTAGGAGACATATTGATAATAAATATAGAGAGCACTTACAAAAAATTAGAGAGTCTTGGGAAAATTATATGATTAGCAAACCATGACACGTAACAAACACAATAATATAAATATGGTGAATTTCAATGCTAGAAGTTTAAGGAAAAATATGACTGAAATCGAACTTTTTGTTAAAGACAGAATAGGTAGATATAGACATTATTATAATTGGTGAAACGTGGTTATACTCAGATGAAGAAAAATTTTTTAATATACCTGGCTTCTCTGGTATTGAATCAAGAGGAGGTGGAACCGCTATTTTTATTAAGAATAATATTCGGTATACGGTGTTAGAAATATTGCAGCAATTCAATACTATAATTATTTCGTTAAATAACACTTCCCCATCCTTAAAAATTGCAGTTACCTACAAAAAACCATGTGATAACAATAGCGATTTACTAGCACATCTGGATTTAATTTTTAACAAATACAAGAATATAGTTCTGATGGGTGATATTAATATTGATTTATTTACAGACACAGAGCTAATCTGGATCATAAAGCGGTTAGTGTCAAATTAAATAAAGTTTTAAGAAAGATTGAACCTATTTTTAAAAGGGAAATCTATAACACAAATTTTAAGAATTATAAAGAAAATGTTAGAAAGTTACTTGAAATAAATAAATGTCATAGTGTGGATGACCTTATAAAAATATTGCAAAAAGCAAAGGTGATATCTATAGTTAAAACACTCCGAAGAGTTAGAAACAATAACCATTGGATGACAAAGGAATTATTAAATATGATCAAAAAGAGGAATAATTTGTTTAAAAAGTTCAAAAAGCAGCCTAACGATATAGATATTAAAGCTAGTTTTAAAAATGCAAAACCAAGGTGACGTATGAAATAACTAAAGCCAAACAAAATTATTTTAATGATAAACTACAATTAGCTGGTGGTGACCAGAGAAAAATTTGGAAATTTCTAAATAATCTCATTTTAAAAAAGTCAATTGAGTCAAGGTTATTAAAGAATTAACCGTAATGGAATCAGAACATGTGATAGCTTTGAAATTGCAAATTTCTTCAATTCTTACTTCAGTTCAATCGGTAGTAAACCAGCAGATAAAATTACTGATGCTGAAAAATACGTAATAAAAAATAGATTCCTTGAAAAGTCTATTTTTCTTAAACCTTCAGATGAAACAGAAATATATAACATCATCATGCAATTAAAAAATAGCTCTCCTGGAGGTGACATTGTTTCAGCTTCAGATTTAAAACATGTTGTAACTTTGATAAAACCTATAATTGTATGTTTGATAAATAGATGTCTAAGTACTGGTATATATCCTGATTGTCTTAAATCAAGTATAGTTGTACCTATCTTTAAATCTGGGTCAACATTGGATGTATCAAATTACAGACCAATTGCTCTCTCAAGTTGTATTGGAATATTATTTGAAAAGATTATAAATTCCAGAATACAGGAGTTCGTGCAAAAAGTTTTAGCATTTGATACAAATCAATTTGGTTTTCAAAAGAAAATTGGAATAGAATCTGAAGTCCTAGAATCCACCAACTCAATTGTAAATAAATTGGATCAAGAAAATTATGTTTGTTCGGTATTTTTTGATCTTAAATACAGTAAATCATAATATAAAAAAAATCAACTGTATCAAATCGATACAGTAAATCATAATATTTTACTTAACAGATTGCATGAAATTGGAATAACTTACTCTACTCATATCTGAATAATAGAAAAACTATTACAAAAATTAATGGAGTTTTTAGTCATGAACATAATATAAACATTGGTGTTTCTCAAGGATCAGTACTTGGTCCTACATTATATTTAGTTTACACTCATAACATCCAGTATACGGATTTGCGAGCTAACTACAAGATCATTGCTGACGATACTTTACTTATCTATAATGCTAGAACCTGTAAAAAACTTGAAACTGTTGTAAATACTGATTTGGGGATCTACGAAAATTGGTTAAAAGGTAATAAATTAACTATAAATGCGGAAAAAACAAAGTTTATAGTATATAAAATAAAGAATAAAATTGATAGAAATCCCAATCTATTGTTAAATAAGACTAAAATTGAAAGAGTTTCCGCATATAAATACCTTGGAGTTGTAATTGATGAAAAACTGAAGTAGGAGGAGCATATTAATAAATTAGTAAAAAAAATTGTGCCTCTCCTGGGTGCCTTCAAAAGAAGTGGAAATATAATGAATAAAAAAACTGCAGATAAGTTATATTATTCTCATATTATTTCGCACATCAGATACAATTTATGTAACTGGTCCAGCTGTTCATTATGGTTGAAAGATAAAATTAGTGTTCTAATAAACAAAGCCATTAAATGCTTACATAAGTACGACTGGCTTACACCAAAAAATGAAATTTTTAAACGCACGGGATATCTAAAGTTACCCGAACTCATTATTTTGGAAAAATTTAAGCTAATTTTTAAAATAGAAAAAGGGGTGTACAAAAAAAACATCATAATTACCAGAAGAAACAATATTCATAATTACAATACAAGAAGGTTAAACAATTTAAATGAAGGCAAATCAAGAATAGAGTTATCACGAAATAGTTGTCTCTCGTCATCAATAACGATCTATAATAAACTGCCGTTGGCGTTAAAAAGGAGTTCAAATTTGGATATATTTATCAAAAAACTTAAGCATTCATTAAAGAATAACCCTTCATTTGTGGATAGTATACCGCAGGAGTGAAATTTTTCAACGCTCGTAGCTCATATCTGTACGAGCTGTTATATTTGTATTTATATAATTATATATCTATATATATATGTAAATATAATTAATTTTAAATAATTTACTTTGTTGAATAGTATTAGGAAGTAACTGCGATGTTTTACACCAAAACTATAAGTTTTGTTAATATCACAGTTAGAAAAAAAAAAAAAAACAAAACAAATATAAATGTTAAAGCTTAAGAAAAAAAAAAACAAAATAAAATGTAAAAACATATGTATATCACTAAGTAAATTTTTAACAATAAATAAAAAAATAATTATTACGAAAATAAAAAAAAAAAAAAAAAAAATTATATAAAAAGTTTAATATTTGTGACAGATCACAAAATTTTAAAAATTACTTTAAATTCCAAAGTATATGAGTGTTACAGACAACATGTGAAGAACCATCTCTTATATTTAGAATAATAAATGTTGAGCGCTCCTTTTATTAACCAGTTTTACAATCGTCTAAATATAATAAAAGACAAACTATTGCTCCTGCTGATTAGCGGGCCCTAGGTTAAATGAAGTTTTAATATACTTCTATTTACTAATATAGATATACATAAACATAACGCAGAAAAAAAGACATTATAAAAATATTAACCTAAATGTTCAGGTATAACAATTTTCTTTTCTTTAATTCTTTAGCGTTTAAAAAGATGGAAAAACAAGTGATGAGAAAAACCAAGGGTTTCTAAAAAGCACATTTTCAAATTTAAATAGGGTTTCTTACTGAGTATTTTATCATTTGTTTTTATAAAAATAAATATAAAAATAAATGATAATATTATAATTTAGTTATTTCATCAATTTAATAATTATGAATAATGGTGAAATCAATACTTAGAATATAATCCCAATGCAGTCAAAAAAACCTTTTAACAAGTGCGAAATATAATGTTGGAGCTTCAATGTTAACGTTTAATTTTGGAAAAACATACACTGGTGAATAAGTTACTGATTTATAAAAACATGAAAGTTTTAATTTTTAAGCCTCATAGCCCCTGAGAGATTCCCAAATTTTTGCAAAGCAAATTTATGATGATTCTCGAGGATCTGCCCACCCCCCTCTTGTCCCCAACCTTCTATTTTTATAGGTTCTACGAAATCAATTGTGAACTCCACCAAAATTTTGGAATTTTACCTAGAATTTTATTATCGAAGCAAAAATGGTTTAAACTAAGAGACAATTTCTTCAATTTAAAAAGCCTGTTTCAAATTTAAGAAAAACCTTTAACATATGTTGGAACATAATGCTGCAGCTTTAAGATTTGTATATTTGTAAAAAAAAAATTTTGAACAAGTATTTAAGTTACAGGTGTTTAAAAAAAGCTCCTTAACGAGGGACGTGCTTAAAAAAAATTTTGTTAACCGGCTCAAACTAATTTTTAAGGATCTAACTTCTTCCAAAATTTCAAGACCCTAGCTGGAACCGTTTAGAAAATATGTGGATTCAAAAATTTTGCAAAATTTGAGTTTTCCATAATGGTGAATTTTAGTACCGTATGGTAACTCTATATATTTTAGCAATATATTTTTGTAAAGTCTATAAAAGCAGCTCTCTTTTACCGTTTTCAGATATAAAATACATCCAACAGAACTGTTGTTATAACAATTATAGGGCTTTTTCCAACGTTGAGGGACTGCAGCTCCGTAACGGGTGGGGATACAGAAAAAAGTTCTTTTACGAAATTATTTTTTTTGCAATAACTACCCGTGGTTGTAATTTTTTTACTCTATTTCAAACGTTGTAAAGTTTGTGTAAACATACGGACGCACAAAGTCAAAATTTAGGAAAACCTTTGACACTTATTGAGACTTTCGTTTTGGGGCTTTTAATTTTGTATATAAACAAAAAAAAAATTTGACAGGTATTCAAGTTATAGGCAAAATTTATAGCAACATTTCAATTTAAGACCCCTTACAGCTCCTAAACAGGGGGCGTGACAAGAAAATTTTCTTAATTGACTCTTAACTGACTGACTCTTATTTCGGAGGATCTAACTTCTCCCAAAATTTCAAGTTTCTAGATTTAGCCATTCACAAGTTATGAGGGACCAAAAATTTTGCAAAACTTAGTTTTAGATAAGGGTAAATTTTAGTAACGTATGGTAACCCTATACAAGTGACTTTAAAAAATTTGTAAAGCTTATAAGAACAGCTGTCTGTTACCGTTTTCAGGTTGAAAGTATACCTTATAGAACTCTAATTACTATAACTGTTTAAATATAGGGTTTTTTCCGACTTTGTGGGGTTGTAGCTTCGTAACATGTGGGGCTACAAAAAAAAATTTTAACATTAAAAAAATTTTATTGCAATAAATACCCATTTCTGATATTTTTTAGTCAGCCGTAGGTAAAAAGGGACGGACGGACAGAGTGAAGCTATATAGGAACATTTTTAAAAAAAAATTTGGAAAATGTGCTAATAATTAGTAAAAATTTTTTATCTAGTCGGCAGTTTAAAAAATTAAAAATTTTATGAATATATCTTGAAATAATTATTTAAGAGATTTAGTAATAAAATTGTTTTGAAAAAATATTAAATTGAAACAATAAAATTTGTTTAATAAATAATTTGACAACTGAAATTAAATAAGTAGATCCTCGATTGCAAAGAAATTTCTATAATTAAGAAAATAAGTGTAATTCATGGCGAATAGGATCATTAAAGAAGTGAGAATTCAAATATCGGACATTCCGTGAAGATTTTATGTTAACTAGTCTCACATTAAGAGATAACCTTCATTAACCCTCCAGGGTTGTGAAGCTTAAACTCCATACTTTATGATCTTTAATCTTAGTCAAAAAGATTATTCTAACATTTATATATTTTATTGCTCGTTAATTCATGTTTCATTCGTACTGGTAAATCTTAATGTTTTTCCAAGTAATTTTTTGCTTTTTTAAAATTTTAAATTTAAAATTCTAAAAATTAATAAATAATACAAATTTAAGTGTACTTCCTATATTTTTCTTGACTACCAACATTGCAGATGAAGGCAAATTTAACTTCACGTCAGATTGATAGTTGTCGTCGATTCTAAGGTACCAAAAAACACTCAATAATTTTTGAAAGATGTATTTTGAACTGCAATACATCTAGTTAGATTATTTATCGTATTTTGTTTTTGGCACTTAAAATTTTGTGAAATGTATAATTTTGTCCATCAAATATCTTAGGATTTCTCAATAGAAAGTAAGGATAGTTTACTCTCTAAGGATAGTTTAAGCTCCGTCTTTAATTAAAAAATTTGCATTTTATGTGTTATGTACTCGAAGTCTAAAAATCGAAAATGAATTATTTGACATGCAAATTTAAGTTTTAAAACTTTTGCTTTTATAAAATTATTATTTATTAAATTATACTTATAATAAAAATTCGAACATATTTCAATTGAAAAAAAATTTTATTAATTTTTATGATATCACTAAAATCATGTTGCAGAAAAAATTTCAAAATCATGTTTTGAATTTTTGTAATCAATTAATAAGAGGTATTTATTCCTTTAACAAAAAAAAAGTTGTTTAAAATAATATTTTAACCAACCTTTTTAAATTACTTAGCGATTTAACAATATAAAAACAAATTACTTTTTTTGAAAAAGCTCATATTTTAGGGGGGGGGGTGAAATAAAGTCGAACAAAATAAAGTCGATTCGACTTTATTACCAAAAATTGTGGAAATAGAATCGAATTGGCTGTTCTATCTTATTTCCAAAAAAAATTTTGAAAAATTAAAGTCGAACGAAATAAAGTCGAACGGAAAAAGAAATAAAGCCGACTCGACTTTATTACCAAAAATTAACAAAAATACCAATTCTATCTTATTTCCAAAAAAAATCGCGATTCTATCTAATTTTGGTAATAAAGTCGAATCGACTTTATTACCAAAAACAATGGAAATAAAATCGAATTAACAATTCTATCTTATTTCCAAAAAAATGTCCAAAAAAAAAAATAAATGAAATAAAGTAGAATCGACTTTATTTCCATTTAGTTGTAGTAATAAAGTCGAATAAGCAATTCTATTTTATTTTCTAAAAAAATGTTCAAAAAGTAGTTTAAATGAAATAAAGTCAAATAATCTGTAAAATCAAATTTATTTCAATAAAATTAACAAAAATTTAGTTTCCAAAATTAGAAAATTTAAACATTGTTTTAGACGGTGTAATTACTTTTTAAAACAAAGAATTAATGTAATGTAATACATTTTCTAGTTTTAATTTAATTACAAAAAAATTGACTCAATTCAAATAATAGTAGTTATAAAAAAAATAGTTTAATAGTTTATATAAGAAGTATAAGATCTCCTAAAATTATTAGTAAAAAGCTAACTAAAAATTTCGATGAAGAATGCAAAAAACCATCTCCAGAAATTTCAAGCAATATTGAATTTGGAGGAATCAATATTGAATTAAATTTAAAAATTTGATTTTGCTCCGGAATATATAGCAAATTACTATTTTTCCTGAACCCCGAAATTATTTCGTATTGAAAAATTGTGTTATGTTTCATTTAAATTTTTTTTATTTTAATTAAATATATGATAATTAAAAAAACACGTGCTTTTTGTTACTTTCTTTCTAAAACAACTATTAATATTCACTATTGTGTAAGTTCACTATTGTAAACACAAAAATGTACTAAATGCAATTGTTGCATTTAAAAATATTTTATTCTATTGATAACCAATTGAAACTGGTTTTTTTTTCTATATTTAAAATTAGAAATTGGATTATTTTAAATACACAAGAACAAAAACATAGTTGGTTTCAAAATTAGGGTTGCCGCCTTTTCCGAAATATGTATTTGTAAACCTTCTTTTCATGAAAATTTTCTTTTACCATATTTTCGAATATTGCCATTACAAAAAATCAATAGACCTCTTTCAACATTATAGCTATAATATTTATAACCAAAAGCTGGATCTCTAAGTCCGTTAAATAGATTAATAATTTTTGTTTTATCCTCATTTTTTAATAATTTTCTTTTTAAGAGATGAAATAACTGATGTAAACTTATGCCATTAACAAAAGAAAAAACCGCGACTAGCATTCTTGATTTATAGTTTGCTTTTCCAAAAAAAGCTTCCACAATATGCTCTGGTACTTTAGTGAAATCTGTGACGTCCATTTTATTTAGGACTTTTCTCATTGCATCTGTTCGGTTTTTTTTAATAATATTTTGGATATATGAATTCATCTTAAAGGGAAACTCACAATTTAATTTTAAAAAGTAAAAATGTAAAACTAAATTGTGTACGCGTTGGCAACCTTTTAATTTTGCAAAATAAATATATTTCTTATAATATCAATCACAAGTGATAATAAAACAATAACAATGCTAATCAAATAATGAAAGAAGTACCTGCTATTAAAAATTAATAATTGAAATTGAAAATATAAAAACCAGTTTTATACATTTTTTTTTAAGTTATAAAAGTGAATTAAAAGTAATTTGCAATAAATTGATTACTTTTTATGTAATTATTTTGGAAGTAACTAATAATAAATATTTTAGCAAAATTTTGATTATATTAAATATTTTTTAATAAAATATAATCTTAATTTTTTATCCGACACTAAAATCCCTCTCAATTACTTTTTTATATTACGTACATATATATGATGAAAAAGCCGCCGGCTGAATCAAGCAAAACTAAGGTTATATAGGTATTCCGGAAAAGGGAGCAACTCTGCTTTTGTAACCAACTGTAAAACCCTACCAACTCCGAATCTGGCAAGTACATAATATCTTCTCTTATAAAGAAGAAAATTTGTTGATTTGTTTGCTTATAACTTCAGACCCACTTTCATTTAACTTATTGCTGCAGAAGTTATGACGCATTACTATGATATTAATGTTTGCATATGTAATAAAAACTATAATTAAATGTTTTCAAATTTATAAGTATTAAAGTTAGTTCGACTTAGTTTCATTTATTTTCGTTGGATTCAATTTAATAAAATAGAATTGCTAATTCGACTTTATTTCCACTGTTTTTGGTAATAAAGTCGATTCTACTTTATTTCATTTATTTTATTTTTTGGACATTTTTTTGGAAATAAGATAGAATTGCTAATTCGATTTTATTTTCATTGCTTTTAGTAATAAAGTCGAATCGACTTTATTTCCTTTTTTTTCTTTCGACTTTATTTTTTCAAAAATTTTTTTGGAAATAAGATAGAATGACTAATTCGACGGTATTTCTATTATTTTTGGTAATAAAGTCGATTCGACTTTATTACCGAAATAAGATAGAATCGCGATTTTTTTTGGAAATAAGATAGAATTGGTATTTCATTTTCATTTTCGTTACTTTTTGGTAATAAAGTCGAATCGACTTTATTTCGTTCGACTTTATTTCACCCCCCCATATTTTATTTCATTAAAAAGAATAACTTTTTCCTCTTTAAAAATTGTTCAAATCATTTTTCAATTTTTTAATATTTTACCACTTAAGTGCCAATAAAAAAAGAAAGACATAATTTACAAAAAAAAAAAAAAATTTTTGACAGGGACACAAAAAATATATAAATTGCAAAACTTATTTTTTTTTTTTTCTTAACGAAGATTTTTCAAATAAAATTTAAACAAAGGCAAATTATCATTTCTCCCTCTTCTAATAAATTTCTCATGGTTTGTTTGTTTTAAATAATTATATAGGTACATACTTTTCTTAACAATTTTCTAACAGCCAAATTTAAAATGCATGGGCGCTTAAATTTTTCTACTTCTTAATATCACGGTTTCCTTATAAATATAGAAATGATTCAATTCTTAAACAGAATATGTAGATACATATTCTTTTTCATAAGAAGAGAAACTCATTAAAAGAACCAAAGAGCAGACTAAGAAAAAATCATAATAATAAGTTTAAAAATTAAACAAAACGAGGAAGAGTATAGTAAAGAAGACTGTGTCAACTCTGAGATACCCGTATGACCGTAATTTAAACATTATATCATCCGGTTAATTATTTTTGGCAAAATTTCAAACATCCATATTCATTAGATAGAGTAATGTTCATATTAAAAACTAAGTTGTATTGGAGGTACTCGAACCCGTGTACCAAAATGGCTGGATTTCAATAGCGATGGCGACATAAAAAGGAATTTTTTGAAAATTTCAAAATCCTAGTTTCTTCAATTTTTAAGTTATCGTAATTGAGGTATCGATCCATACCTTTGAGTCTATATCTCTCGCCTCCTTCTCTGCGTCATAAACGTGATGGCAAATTTAGTATACTCTTTTGGCTTATAGTTATACGGGTATAAACAATAAGGAAGATTTAAGTATTGCAAAAACAATAAACTTTAGTTATTCTGATGTTATCAGGTTATTATGTGTTATTGTGTTTAAAAAACTTGTTAAACGTTATTTCTCTCTACACTAATGTTAAAGGTAAACCTTTAATTATTTGTAATCATTTTTAATTTTGTTTGTTTGCTTGCTGGTGTGGAATGTTCATTAACAATGTTCGTTTTCTTTTTTTTTGCTTTGTGCCCTAACGAACTGCTGAATTATCCTCAATTCATATTAACTTTTTATCCTTCTTATCTTTTATGTCTCCCATTTTTTTTTCGAACCCGATTTAGAAAATGTCATTTAAATATGTAAAAATTAAAGTTTAGTGTCCTATTTTTAAGCAAACAACAAAACCGACGAATAAAAGATAGGCAATTATTATTTTAAATTTTTTTTGTTTAAATACTTCCGTTTCATTTGTAATTTTTTTTTATACCCGTATGACTATAAGTTAAAAGGTTTTTAACTAATATCCACGTTTTTAACAAAGGCCACGATTCTAAAATTTTTTCTAATTCGTATTTATGCAATAGCCGTCATCGCTATTGAAATCCAGCCAGTTTGCTCCACAACTTCTTTCTTTATATGAATATTACTCAATACTTCGTAAAGCTGGATATTAAGATGGGGCAGTGGGTTCGAGTAGTTGCCATTCATCTCCTATTTTTATATAAGCATTATATCAATAATAAAAAAAAGTGCACTGGAAGAGGTTAAAAAGCCTGCCTTTCAAAAAATTTTAACCTAGCTTCAATAGGTAGGTACAGAGCCCTTGCTCTTTTATAATTTGGCATACAAAGCTAGATCAATTTACTTTTCGATTCTTATCCAATCTATACCCTTGAGTTTATATCCATTCCTCCTACTTTTCTGCGTCACAAACGTAGTGGCAAATTTAGTATACCCATTTGACCTATAGTGATACGGGTATAAAAAATTATAATAAGCAGAAATTCAAATAAAAAATGTATGCCAATATTTGTTAAGAAAATTTGATAGATTTATAAAAACCAATATGTTTTTTACTTTTTATTATTTCATTCTACAGTCAACTGTATATTTTCTTCCCATTTTTAACTGTGATAACAAAATTTTTGGCTTAACAAAAATATATCGCATATATGTATAGAGTTGCAACATGGTACTAAAATACGGTACGAAAGACAATTTGCGGTATTTTTTTTTTACCACATATATTCTGAACGGTTGAAACTAGAGACTTGAAATTTTGAGTTAGATCCTTGAAAATTATAATTATTTTTCTGTCCAGTGTTTAGGAGTTATTAAGAGCCGAAAATTGAAATTTTGTTATTTTTAAATACCTGTCCAATTTCTTTTTATTAATATACAAAATTTAAAGGTCAAACATTATATTTTAACATATGTTAAAGGTTTTTCATAAATTTAGAAACGGGTCTTTAAATTGAAAAAGTGTTTCTAAGTTTTAACCATTTTTGCTGAGATAGTAAAATTCTAAGTAATATTCCAAATTTTTGTGGAACTTACAATTTAATTCCAAGAACCTAAAAAAGGGGGGGGGGGGGAGGGTTAGAACGTTGAGTAATTTGTTAACCCTCGCGATTGAGGAGCTATAGGGACTTAAAAATTATTGTTTTTATGAATGAAACACTATATAGTTTTGAAAATGTGCTTTTTTACAAACCTTTTTCTTTCATCGCTGTTTTATTTATGATCTTTATTGATATATCTATAATTTTTGTGTTCAGTTTATTTTGGTCTTTTATTATCGCGATGTTACCATAAATTAATCAACTAAAAGAAGAAAAATTGAAATAAAAAACGAAAGAGGAATACAAACAAAATATAAAATAAATAAAAACAAATAGAAAAAACAAGATGTATGTATATTAAAACGAAACAAAAAAATATCCCTTGTGGCTTTTTTAAGGTGTCCTGTGAATCTTGCATTTGTTTTTTATATTGTTTTATTTATTTATTATTATTTTCTTTCTTTTTACATTGTGAGTTTTTTATTACTTTCAAAAATTAATTTTTAGTGTACATGCATTAAGGTGCTCTATGTTAAATATAACTTTTTTATTAAATATATTTTTATGAAGGTGCCATACGTCCCTGATCTTTTAAGCGGTTTTACTTTCCACTTTTATTTTTTTTCGTTTCTCTTTGTTTTAGTTTATTCTCTTATTCTAATTTTATTCTTGTAATAAGAGTGGAATAGAGGAGAAAAGAAAGCCAGGCATCATCTTTTTGAACGAATGAACGAGAGAAAAAAAAAAGACCATTTTATTTTTAATGAAGTTTGAAACTTAAATGCAAAGGAAGTTACATAGGTATATATAAAATATATAAAATAGTACTATAAAATGTAAGTATTTTTGTGTAAATTTGAAAAGAAAAAATACACACGTAAGTAATAAGTAAGTTATTATTAGATACAATAAAAAGCAAAAAATAAAAAAAAACAAGTCATGAGAAAAACCAAGGGTTTTTAAAAAACATATTTTCAAAATTATTTAGGGTTTCTTACTCAGTTTTTTTTATAAAAATATATAATAAAAATGAGTGATAATAATATTATAATTTAGTTATTTCATCAATTTATTAATTATGAATAATAGTGAAATCAATACTAAGAATTTAATCTAAATGCAGTCAAGAAAACCTGTTAACAAGTCCGAAATATAATGTTGGAACTATAATTTTAACGTTTAATTTTGAAAAAACATACACTGTTTTATAAAAACATAAATGTTTTAATTTTTTCGTCCTAATAGCTCTTCAATGAGGAAAGTTCCCAAACATTTGCTAAGCAAAAATCTGATGGTTCTCGAGGATCTGCCCAACGTATCCTGTCCCCACCATTCCTTTTTTTTAGGTTCTAAAAAATCAATTGTGAACTCCACCAAAATTTGGAATTTTACCTAGAATTTTATTATTTAAGCAAGAATTGTTAAAACTAAGGGACAATTTCTTCAATTTAAAGAACTCCTTTTAAATTTAATAAAAACCTTTAACATATGTTGAAATGTAATGCTGCAGATTTAAATATTGTATATATGTAAAAAAAAATTGGACTGGTATTCAAGTTACAGGGGTTTAAAAAAGCAAAATTTCAAAATTCGAGCCCTTACAGCTCCTAAACAGAGGAAGTGACAAAACAATTTTGTTAACCGACTCCTACTAATTTCCGAGGATCTAACTTTCCCCAAAATTTCAAGATCCTAGCTTGAACCGTTTAGCAGATACGTGAAGCCAAAATTTCAATTTTCAAGACCGTACAGGGAGCTTGACAAAAAAAATTTGCTTAACCGATTTTTACTAATTTCTGAGGATCTAATTTTATCCAAAATTTCAAGACCCTAGCTTGAATCATTTAGGAGAAATGTGGGGCCAAAAATTTTGCAATTTTGCATAATGGGAAGTTGTAGTAACGTATGGCAACCAGCTATCTTTTAACGTTTTCAGATTGAAAATGTACCAAACAGAACTCTTGTTATAACAATTTAAAAATAGGGCCTTTTCCAACTTTGGGAGGTTGTAAGGGGTGGAGCTACAGACAAAAAATTCTTCTACGAAATTAATTTTTTTGCAATACCTACCCGTTGTTAAAATTTCTTAACTCTATGTCAAACGGTATAAAAGTTTTTGTAAACATACGGACGGACGGACAGAGTGAAGCTATATAAGCACATTTTAACAAAATTTTTTGAATATGTGCTAAAAACATCAAAAAAAATTATTAAATTTAATGACTTTAAGAAAAAAACGGAAAGCTAGCAAAAAAAAATGGAAATATTTATTGCGAAAATTTGAATTTGACAAATTGTCATCAATTTTTTTTTGTTTCATTTTTAATTTTCTCCAAAAATATTAATAAAACGAGGAAGAGTGTAGTAGAGTAAACTGTGTCGACTCTGGGATACCCGTATGACCGTAACATATACATTATATCATCCGGTTAATTACTTTTGGCAAAATTTCAAACATACAGCTTTATTAAATGTAGTGGAATACTCATATAAAAGAAGGAGTTGTATGGCAGCTACTCGGACCCTCTGAAATAGACCAACCAAATTTCGCTGTAACTTTGGCCATTACACTAAATAATTTTTGAAAAAATTTCAGACACACCCCTTTATTAAGTGTAGTATACTCATATAAAATAAAAAGATGTATGGCAGCTACTCGTACACACTGCAGTAGACCAACTAAATTTTGCAGAAACTTTGGCCATTACACTAAACTATTTTTAGCATAATTTCAGACACCCAGCTTCATTAGGTGGAGGGTAATGCTCATATAAAATAAGAAGTTGTATGGCAGCTACACGAACCCACTGCAGGAGACGAACCAAATTTTGCAAAAACTTTGGCCATAAAACTAACCTAATTTCGCAAAATTCCAGACACGCAGCTGTAATAGTTACCGGAAAATACTTTTATAAAAAAAGAAGTTGTATAACAGCTATCCGAACCAATGGACCAAAATGGCTGGATTTAAATAGTGAATTAAATGCAAAAAAATGAATTTGCGAAAATTTCAAGATTCTAGCTCCTTTAGTTTTTGAGTTATCATGCGGACGGACGGACATACATAGCTAAATCGATTTATTTTTCGTTTCTGATCCGATCCGTACACTTGAGTCTATATCTACCCCCCTCCTTCTCTGCGTCACAAACGTAATGGCAAATTTATTATACCCTTTGACTATAATCATACGTGTATAATAAGAATATTTCTCTTTCCTTTAAGAAAATAAAAAATTTAAAGAAGAGGAATCAAAATAGCAGCATAATTATATTGAGAAATAGATTATGTTGGGTATAATATGGTAAACTTTATGTTTTTTTCCAGGCAAATAAAACAGACGTTTTATGTACTGACACCGGTAAAAGTTTTACCAATTATTTTGTTGTCTTTTTTCTATTTTGTTATACCCTATATGATAGGTACTCGTAAAACGGTATATTAATTTGTGTATAGTGTCGTTATCACATAAAGGATGCAAGCTACACATGGAAAGTATTTATATTTGAGATCAGCGTCACCTAGTGAATCGATTCGCGCGTCGGTCCGTTCGAAGGCACTATTGCTCAAAAAATAATGACACTATATTGATTAAATTTATAATATAGGTTCTTAATGAAAGTACTGCGGGGATTGCATATAGTCTAGATCGGGTTTTTGGTTCGGATTTTAGAAGCTTTTGATGTAATTGAGGTCAAACGAGCATAATTTCGAAACCAATGAAGGTATAACCGGCAAATTTACTACCTGGGCTCTTTTTTCTCTTTATACCCGTATGACTATGTAGTCAAAGGGTATAATAAATTTGCCATTACATTTCTGACGCAGATAAGGAGGGGGGTAGATATAGACTCGAGTGTATGGATCGGATCAGAATCGAAAAAAAAATCGATTTAGCTATATATATCCGTCCGTCCGCACGATACCATAAAAACTAAAGAAGCTAGGATCTTCAAATTTTCGTAAATTCGTTTTTTTGCAATAGCCGTCATCGCTATTTAAATCCGGCCATTTTGGTCCATGGGTTCGGGTGGCTGCCATACAACTTCTTTTGTTATATGAGTATTTCTCTGTACCTATTACAGTTACGTGTCTGAAATTTTGGCAAAAGTAGTTTTGTTTTATGGTCAAAGTTCTGCAAAATTTTGTTGGTCTGTTGCAGTGAGTTCGAGTAGCTGCTATACAACTTCTTATTTTATATGAGCATTACTCTATGTCTATTGAAATTGGGTGTCTGAAATTTTGCCAAAAATAGTTTAGTGTAATGGCCAAAGTTACTGCAAAATTGGATTGGTCTACTGCAAAGGGTTCGATTAGCTGCCATACAACTTCTTATTTTATATGAGCATTACTCTATGCCTATTGAAGTTGGGTGTCTGAAATTTTGCCAAAAATAGTTTAGTGTAATGGCCAAAGTTTCTGCAAAATTTGGTTGGGCTACTGCAGAGGGTTCGAGTAGCTGCCATGCAACTCCTTCATTTATATGAGCATTATATTTCACCTAATAAAGCTGTTATGTTAGAAATTTTGCCAAAAGTAATTAATGTTTATAATAATAATGATATAATGTTTATATAACGGTCATACGGGTATCCCAGATTTGACACAGTCTACTCTACTACACTCTTCCTCGTTTTTTTCTGTCCTTGAAATGTAAAAAAAATAAGTGTAGTGGTTCATGTACCATCCACGCACAAATTTTATTAAAAGTTTTATTTTTGTCATAGTATCCTATATTGCATGTTTCAAAAATTTAAATTAATTTGAATTATTAAAAATTAATGTACTAAATTATGTGATAATAAGCTAGTAAAAGCAAAATGTTTTTAGTTTATTTTAAATATGAAACAAAACATTTTATTACAAGTTAATGATATAAAATTACATTGAATACTAACGTATATTAGTGTTACAGGTAAAGTCTCATCTCTTATAAGAAATATTGAGCGCTCCTGTATCGCTAAGGATTACGATCAATAAGATAATGTAAACTTAATTTAATTAATTTGTCATCAAATTTTAGAAATAAATTTGTGCAATGTTTTGCATTTATAAGGCTTTCTAAAAGATATATAATCCTAGAAATTTAAATAATTTTTAATTTTAAAAAATTTGGATAACAAATTATGTGAGTGCAGTCGGTTAAGCATTACTCTATAGCTCCCTTAATATTAGCAATATTCTATAACTAATAAAGCTGTCAGGGTTTCTGAAATTGTACAAAAATAGTTTAGTTATTTGCATAGTTTGTGCAAAATTTTGTTGGTCTACTGTAGTATGTTCAAATAATTGCCATGCAACTTCTTTTTTTAAAAAAGCATTACTCAATACCTAATTTAGCAGGGTGTCTGAAATGTACTAAAAATATTTTAATATCTTTCAATAGTAAAATAGTTAAATTCAATAGTAGTTAATTAATGGCCAACGTCTGAATAAAATATAGTCGGTGTATTGGAAGAGGTTTGAAGAGTTGTCTTTCAACTTGTATTTTCTTTTGTTTATAATTGGAAGTCTAATGAGTTGTGTACTGAAAATTTTGCCAAAAGTAATTAACCGGAGCATATAATGCCTATATTATGGTCATACGGGTCTCCCAGAGTTGACCCAGTCTACTCTATTACACTCTTCCTCGTCTTTGTTTTTTTATATTTTTTAAGGCCAAGATGAATTAGAAAAAGTTTTTAGTATTATAAAATTAATTTCATTAATGATGTCTTACTGTAGAATTAACTAGAAGATTTACCCGGCGTTGTCCGGAATAATTGTTAAAAGCAACTTTCGACCAATTTTTTGAAGTACTATATTGGTTAAAAAGAAAGCCTCAAAAAATATTTGCATAGTTCCGTTAACCCATTGTTTTAAATTAGAAATGGTTTAACCTATTGATTTCAAATTTTGTATGTGTGTTCCTATTGGAGAATGGAGACTAATAACAGACTTGGAATTTGTTAACCCAAGCCGAACCGACGATTTTCCAAAAAAAAATTTTGGAAGGATATAACCTCCAATTTTGCGAAATATTGCTTGGTCAAAGTCTCCAAAAAAGGTTTGTTGAGTTCATTAACCCATTGCGGAACAGCAGCTTTTTACAGATTTTTTCGTTACTTTTTTCAGAAACGGTTTGACCAATTGACTTTAAATTTTGTATGCGTACATGTGATTCATTTCTACGATTCATAAAAAAAAAAATTTGTAAGTAAATTACGTCCAATTTTTTAAAGTAGGTAAAACTTCTTTGAACTAGAGGTATGTTTAAAAAAATGTTTTGTCGAGTTCTTTTAACCGATTGCGAAACAAAAACTTTAAAAAACAGTTTGCAAAACAGTTCGAACGATTATCTCTAATTTTTCTATACGTGGAGCTTCTTGATAATTTCTTTATTACATTTGAAAATTAACTTGCAATTTTTGTGTTAACTTTTTTCAATAACATCAAACTTGAATTGCCAACGTTTGAATAAAATTTAGTCGATGGTTTAGAAAAGTTTTAAAAATCTGCTTTTCAACTTATATTTTGTTTTGTTTTTACCTGAAAGTTCAAATACGCTATTCTTTTTTTTTTTTGTGATATTATGTTTGAAATATAGGCTTTTTTGAAAATAATGTTTTAAAATACTATGTATATATTAGCATAATATATATGAAATTCTATTTTTTGATTTTTAGATTTTATTAAAAAAAAAACTGCAATTTTACACTGAAATTTATTTTTAAAAAACAACAACTGCAAAGTAGATAAAAAACAAAGACATTTGAAAAAATGTTGAGAAGGAAAATGTTATGTTATTTAAATTTAAGAATATTAATATTCGGATTCTTTATTAGCTTTATTTTCATTATTATTAACATTATCTCATTCAGCTTTGGACTGTTTGAGGAGAGCAAAAAAATTAGTCTTATTAATTAAGTGAGCTTTTAAAATAAAGCCTTTATAATTAAAATGCTGGTACAAAATTTTCAATAAAATTCATTTAATCGTTTAAGCAAATAAAATTTATAGAAAACTTCATGGCGTCGTCGTGGAAAACGGGTTAATCGAACTTAACTAAAACTTTTTGCAGCCTCTCTTTTGGAATGCCAAATCAACCTGTAAAATTGGACACATATCGGAAACAAAAAATTTTTTCGAAGCCCGCCGGGCCAAAATGGCTTAATATATTCCAACCAACTTTATGCAACTAATTCCGTTATCTATCAGGTACTTTTGTACAAATTTCAAGTCAATCGGTCAAACCGTTTCAGCTGGACGTCTAAAATATTAAAAAAGTTTCATTGCGCTCTCGTCCCTTAACGGGTAACCGAACTCAACAATAATTTGTGTCAACCTCTCTTTTCGACTGCAAAACCACCCTGTAAAATTGAACACAAATCGGAAACACAAAATTTTTTGGAAGCCCGCCGAGACGAAATGGGTTAATTCATTCCAAACATATTTTTACAACTAATTCCGGTTGCTAAGAGGAACATTTGTACAAAATTTCAAGTCAATCGATCAAACCGTTTTTAATCAACATCAAAAAACGAACCTGTTGACTTATAAAAATCTGACATAACCTATTATGACCCACCGGGCTCTCAGAATTATTCCTCTAAATTTTTATGACAATCGGAAATTTTCTTCTTTATTTATTAGATAAAATGCTTTTATTGTTTTCAAATGATTTAAGCATTTTTATTTTTATTTGAACCAATCATTAATAAAGTGTAGGGTATTACTAAGTCGACTTACTGTTTCTTACTTCGTATACCCGTATGACTATAAGTCCAAAGAGTATACGAATTTTGTCATAACGTTTGTGACGCTGAGAAAGAGGGGGGGGGGGGGGGAATTTTTCTTTTATATGATTTTCTTTTATATGAGCATTACGCTACACCTAGTAGAGCTGTATGTTTGAAATTATGCCAAAAGTAATTTACTACTATACTCTTTGTGCAAAATTTTTACATTTAATTTTTATTTTTAAATTCAAAACATTAAATCATATTAACTAGTTTTTCCAGCCATTTTGGTCCATGGTTTCGGGTAGCTTCCGTACAACTTCTTTTTTTATATGAGTATTACTCTGTACCTATTACAGCATTGTGTTTGAAATTTTGCCAAAAATTGTTTAGTGTAATGGCCAAAGATACTGCAAAATTTGGGTGGTCTACTACAAAGGGTTTGAGTAGCTGCCATACAACTTCTTATTTTATATGAGCATTACTCTACACCTATTAAAGTTGGGTGTCTGAAATTTTGCCAAAAATAGTTTAGTGTAATGGCCAAAGTTACTGCAAAATTTGGTTGGTCTACTGCAGAGGGTTCAAGTAGCAACCATACAACTTCTTATATGAGCATTACACTACAACTAATAAAACTTTATGTTTGAAATTTTACCAAAAGAAATTAGCGGGATGATATAATGTATATATTACTTTCATACGGGTATCTCAGAGCTGACGAAGTCTACTCTACTACACTCTTTCTCTTCCAAAATTATTTTTACTTTAATTGATCATTGTTTTTATTTCATTTGTTTCCTATGAAAAAAACAAACTTTTTTGTTTCGTTAGGGATAAAAATTTTTGTAATAAATTTCTGAGGGAGCAGAAAATTTTACTGTGACAAAAATAAGTACAAGTTTTGGAATAAAAATGGGAAAACAAATATATTGAATGTTTTCTTTTCATTATATTTTATTATTTTTGCTTCTCTAGTGCTGAAAGCCTTTAAGATGTTTTCTTTTTAATTTTAGTTTGTTACTGTTATTATTTCTATTGAATTGAACGTGATGTTCTGTAATAATGGTTAAGAAAAAATGTTATATGCGCATTTTAAAATATACCAACAAAAAGGCAAAAAAATAGAAGGCCCAATACCACTTTACTTTAATGAAATAAAATTAAATGCTTGGAAGAATGGTAGAAACTTCTAGTTTTAAGAGGTTTGACCTCTATCACACAATACGTACAAATAAAAATTTATAAGACAGTGGTTTGCTATTTTATTTTCCGATTATTGTTGTGACGGCAAAGGTATTTTTATGGTACTTTTATGCGTAAATTTGAGTAAATTTATATTATTATAGTATATATACATATATTAGAATATATATATGTTGTTAGTATATATAAGAAATTTTTTTTTATTTTCGGTTCATTGTCATTTACTTTGTTATGTTGTCGGTTGGTTACTATTCTTTTAAAAATACACTCTATAGTCATACGTCTTTTTCTTGCTTTAATATTAAAGAAGGATTTGCTTTATTTCTGTTATTTTCTTGTAATTTTCACCTTACTCTGGTTATAGAGAAAACAAGGATTCAACACAACATAATACAACTTAATAAGAAACTATATGAGTTTTTAATTTTTTTTAAATATTTTTTATTAGATTTTCTTTGTTTTTACAGGATAATTTTTCTCAATTTTCCTATTGTAGTCGGTCAACAGCGCAAATAAAAAAGTAAAATTTAAGAGAAATAATCAGGAAAAAAAAAAAATAGGTATATATAAGAATTAAAGAAAAATTGAAAAATATTGATATCCTGTTTTGATTAAATATTTATTTAGGGCAAATGAAAATTGTGCTTTCCTTACAAAAAAGTACGTTATAATAATGTCTAAACAACATACAATTAATAGTGTTTACCCTCCCTGACTATTTAATTCTTTGTTGGTCAACAGTAATAAAGAATAGAATATTGAAAAGTACTTTTAATATGTTTTTTTTTATAATACAAACCTATATATATACACACAAACTGAGAAAAATGAAAATTATAATATACATAGAAGAGAAAAAAAAAAATATTTCTTTTCTATTAATAACAACATTAATTGTAAAATGAATATATTTTCCATAGCATATTTATTTTGAAGTAAAGGCCTGGTTAAACATGATAACATTCTCCGAAAAAAAACCAAAACAATTAAAAGAAAATCAGGAAAAATTAGGAAAAACGAGGAAGAATGTAGTAGAGTAGAATGTGTCAACTCTGGGATACCCGTGTGACCGTTATATAAATATTATATCATTATTATAAACATTAATTAATTTTGGCAAAATTTCAGACACCCAGCTTTGTTAGGTGTAGTGTAATTTTCATATTAAAGAAAAGGTTGTATCTCAGCTACTCGAAGCCTCTGCAATAGACCAACCAAATTTTGCTGTAACTTTGGCCATTACACTAAACTTGTTTTCGCAAAATTTCGGACACCCAGCTTTATTAGGTGTAGTGTAATGCTCACATAAAAGAAGGAGTTGTATGGCAGCTACTCGAACCCTCTGCAGTAGACCATCCAAATTTTTCAGAAACTTTGGTCATAAAACTGAACTACTTTTGGCAAAATTTCAAACACGCAGCTGTTATAGGTACAGAATAATGCTCATATAAAAAAAGAAGTTGTATATGGCAGCTACCCGAACCTTGGTCTAATGGCTGGATTTAAATATACAAAAAAAAACGAATTTGCTAAAATTTCAAGATCTCAGCTCCTACATACATAGCTAGATCGATTAATTTTTCGATTCTGATCTGATTCATACACTTGAGTCTATATCTATATCAAACGTAATAGCAAATTTATTATACTCTTTGACCTACAGTCATACGGGTATAAAAAGGAAACAGATAACCTAATAATTATCTAGTATAAGTATAATAAATCAAGTGTAATAATTATCATTTGCAAGTCAACATGCGTCAAAGGTTTTTCTTAATTTTGAAGAGTTACGAAGCTACAGCCCCTGCAAATTCCAAAAAAGACCTATATTTAAAATGATATAACATGAGTTCTGTTTGGTTTATTTTCAATCGAAAAACAGTATAAGACAGCTGCTTTTATAGACTTAACAAAAATACGTTGATCAAATGTATAGGTTTGCCATATGGTACTAAAATTTAGCATTATATAAAACTCAATTTTTGCAAAATTTTTGGTCCCACATATCTCTTAAACGGTTTAAGATAGGATCTTGCAACTTTGGGAGAAGTTAGATCCTAAAAAATCAGTAGGAGTCGGTTAACAAAATTTTTTTTTCAAGTCCCCTGTTTAGGAGCTATAAGGGCTCGAAAATTGAAATTTTGCTATTTTTAAGCACCTGTAACTTGAATACCTGTCCAATTTTTGTTTTATTAATATACAAAATTTGAAGGTCAAACATTATTTTTTAACATATGTTAAAGGTTTTTCTTAAATTTAAAAGCGGTTCCTTAAATTGAAGAAAGTGCCTCTCAGTTTTACCCATTTTTGCTTAGATAAAATAATTCTAAGTAAAATTTTAAATTTTTGTTTAATTCCTAGAACCTACAAAAATGGAGAGGAAGGGGGGAGGGGGTTAGATGAAGTTAGGTCCTTGAGAAATTTGGCAACCTTCCCCATTGAAGGGCTATTAAAACTTTAAAATAAAAAATTTACTGTTTTTATAAGTAAGCTGTAACTTAGTCACCAACGTACATATTTCCTTAATTAAACGTTAATATTAAAGATTGAAAATTTTTTTTTTTTTGTTTTTTAAGCGCTAACTGTTCAACTGTTAGGCTAATTTTTAGTTTTTATATTGTAATATTTTATATTTTACTTTTATGGTATTCTATATCTGCGAGTTATATTATTTAATTAAATTATTTGTTTATATTTTGCATTTGTTTATATTTTATATTAGAAAATACTTTAATATTTTATATTAAAGTTTTTTTTATCAAAGATTTATGATTATAATTTATTGATTCTGCCATTAATTTGAACCCAATGGCAAATGGTAGCTGAGTCGAGTCGAAAACCAGAAAAGTTTTTTCACTTTCACTAGAATTCGAACCCGGGCCCTTCCGCATGAAAGGTCGACACTCAACCACTGTACCACCCAGCTGTTCAATTATATTCCGATAAAATACTTAGTATGAAACACTATATTATTTTGAAAATGTGCTACTTTAAAAACCCTTGGTTTTAATCATCACTTGTTTAAACTTATTATCTAACATAAAGAAGAAATTTGTTTATTTGTTTGTTTGTCCAGGATTCACGTGAAAACCCCTGGTCCGATTGTCACAAAATTTTAGAGAAATAATTCTGAGAGCCTGGGGGCTGACATAGGCTAAGTCGCATTTTTATAAGTCAACAGGTTGCGGCTCCAGAGCCGTTTTAAACTTTTTCGTTTTTTTGATGTCTAATCGAAACGGATTGACCGGTAGACCTGAAATTTTGCATAAATGTTCTCTTAGGAACCGTAATTAGTTGCATAAATTTGGTTGGAATAAATTAACCCATTTCGGCCAGGCGGGCTTCCAAAAAATTTTGTGTTTCCGATTTGTGTCCAATTTTACACGGTGGTTTCGCAGTGGAAAAGAAAGTCTGGCACAAATTTTAGTTGAGTTTGGTTAACCCGTTTGGATACGAGGGGGAATGAAGCTTTTTCAATGTTTTTAATGTCGAGTCAAAACGGTTTGATCAATTGACTTGAAATTTTGCACAAATGTTCCTCTTACCAACCGGAATTCGTTGTATAAATTTGGTTGGAATAAATTAAC
Organism: Dolichopus griseipennis; assembly: GCA_963082915.1. Lineage (NCBI taxonomy): Eukaryota > Metazoa > Arthropoda > Insecta > Diptera > Dolichopodidae > Dolichopus > Dolichopus griseipennis. The sequence goes on along the minus strand of OY720444.1, from coordinate 37,341,180 downwards.
CCATTGCGGCCTGGCAGGCTTCCAAAAGATTTTTTGTTTCTGATTTGTGTCCAATTTTACAAGGTGTTTTTGCAGTCGAAAAAATAGAGCTGACACGAGAGAGGCAATTGTTGGCAAAAAAAAATTAGAAAAATTAAATTTAAAACGTTTTATTTTTTCAACTCAAAAATAATTATACCTACATATAGGTAACAACATACAATTATTATAGATTAAAAAAAAAACAAAATCAAAATTATTAAAACATGACAAAATTATTCGAACTTCAATATAAATTAAAAAACAAAAAATATAAATAAAAAAAGTTATATACACTTTATAAATTAAAAAATTAATTAAACAAATAAAATAAGGAAAAAAAAGGTTTTTTTAATTAAATTAATTAAAGTAAATTTATTATAAAAGGAAATCAATTTTGCTACATTTTTTGGAAAATTTATCTATCACTTTTTCTGTATCGATACCAATTTCTTTATTTGCATTCATTAATGCAAGCCCACTCAGATGATATTGATCTATTGTCGATCGCAGCCATGTTTTTATGCGATTTAAAGAAGAAAAACTTCTTTCACCGCCTGACACAGTAACAGCTAATGTAGCCAAGTATAATAAATTTGTATTAATTGTTGGAAATATATTATTGTCACATTCAGTGTATCAATAACACAATCTCTTATATCATCCAAATTAGATTTTCATTTTTAAATAAATTTAAATTTATAAATTTTTGTCACCAAACAATTAGAAAGTTGGTAACGTTGATGGATATAAAATTTGACAGTAATATTTTGTAGTAAAATTGATATTTTAGAGTAAAATTAGGAGTGGAAATTGATACATTATTAAGAGTTGGTACATTATTTTCGAATTTACTACAGTAGTGTAGTAGATTCGAATATAATGTACCAAAATTGAAGATTTATTTTTATGTATTTGTTAAATTAAATTATTTATAACTATTTTTCTGGTCCAAAAGTTAACTCGTGGAGCTAACTTATTGGATTGCAATAACGATGACTGCTCTTTCATTAAAACGAATTTGAGAATCCTAGCTCTATATTTTTTTTTAATTTATCGTGCATATGAATTAACATACAAAGCTAGATTGATTCACTTTCGATTCTGATATGATCCATACCCTTGAGTCTACATCTACTCCTCTTTATCTCTGCACCACAAACACAATGGCAAATATAATATAACCTTTTGATCTACAATCATACGGGTATAATAATACTTACATGTAAATTAGGAAAAATCCGGTTGAGCGTTTCTGCGCCTTTCAAGGGTTTTTAATTGAAAGCTAAAGTACAATTTGTAAATTGTGCCGGAAAAAATTAACGGAAATCAAAACAAGTGTTTTAAAAATGTTTGTGGATTTTCTAAATTTTTTTAGATTCATTTTCATCCCAATATTGGTTAACAAATGTCAAGTCTATTAAAAAGTAAACTGCATTGTCTAACAGCAACACGTACATAAAATTTGGTCAATCAACCGGTCACACCTATTTTATTTTACAAAGAAGATTGAAAACTGTTCCAAATTTAAGTCTAGAACACTTCCCCAAAAACACTTTCACCCAAAAACCTCTAAAAACAAAAAAAAATTTTTGCTGTATGCATATATAAATTATAAAATATAAACTTAAATTTTGAAAAATTCCGAGCAACGCCGGGTAAATCTGCTTATATAATATTATAAACTCTTACTCTAATGAACATTTTTATAAAATAATTTTTGTCAGATTTTTTACGGCATGAGTAATTGAAGTCATATTCTAAATGTTTAAATAACTTAAATGCTAAATTAGTTTCTGCACAAATTTTATTGAAACATTTGATGAACTTATTTTCCAAATTTTCTAATTAATTCATAAAATTTTCAGAAGGCCTAATTAATTAAAACTAACATATGCGAAAATCATCAAAAACATTATTATTTTTATGATCAAGCTATTTAATTTTTTTAACCAAAATCCTTTTCTGAAATAAAACAAAATTTTTTATTTAGAATTATTATCACCTAAATATTTTTAGTTTTTAATAAATCTTTATCCATTTATGATATGTATGATAAATACATATTCATATTAAATTCTGATAATAGAAATTTAAAAATAAATTTTTTTTTGATTCAATTTTTATTTAATTTTAGATAATTTTACAATAATATATAAAACTAGCAGATTTACCCGGCGTTGCCCGGAAGCTTGAAAATTGTAAAAAAGCAAGTTTCAGCCAATTTTTTGAGATACTACTTTGCCTATAAATGCCACAAAAAAATATTTGTGGAGTTCCGTTAACCCATCGTGGCCCAACAGCTTTTTATAGGTTTTTTCGTTGCTTTGCTATATATTAGAAATGATTTAACAGATTAACTTCAAATTTCGTATATGTGTTCTTCTTTGAAAATGAAGTTCAATTTACTAACAGACTTGAAAGTTGTTAACCCCTGCCGACGATTGTTCAAAAAAAAATTTGTAAGTAAATTACGTCCAATTTTTGAAAGTAGGTACAACTTCTTTGAATTAGGGGAATACTTAAAAAAAAGGTTTGTCGAGTTCTTTTAATCGATTGCGAAACAAAAACTTTAAAAAACAGTTTGCAAAACAATTTGAACGATTATCTCTAATTTTTCTATACATGCTGCTTCTTGACAATTTGGTGCTCCTTGACGATATAGTTGAGGATGGTAGGTTTCCGGTGAACAATGTTAACTGAATTAAAATGACTATAGGTCAAAAGGGGATTTTCTTGAATTGCCAACGCTTGAATAAAATATAGTCGATGATTTAGAAAAGGTTTAAAAATTCGCTTTTCAACTTATATTTTGTTTAGTACTCACCTGAAAGTTGTAATACGCTCTTCCTCGTTTTTTTATGATTTTATGAGAGAAATGTAGGCTTATTTTTTGGAAAAACTGTTTTAAAATACTATGTATTTAAGCATTATACATAACAAATTGAATTTTTTGATTTTTAGATTTCATTTGAAGAAAACTGAAAATTTCATTGAATCTTTGTTCAAAACGCACAAACAGGTCAAAACCAAATTAACCCTGTGGGTTTTAATTAAAATGCTGGTACAAAATTTTCAATAAAATACTTTTAATCGTATAAGAAAATAAAATATATAGAAAACTTCATATCATCGTCGTGGAAAATGGGTTAATCGAACTTAACTAAAACTTTTTGCAGCCTCTCATTTAGACTACAAAATCAACCTGTAAAATTGGACACAAATCGAGAACACAAAATTTTTTGAAAGTCCGCCAGGCCGAAATGGGTTAATTTATTCCAACCAAATTTATACAACTAAATGCGGTTGCTAAGAGGAACATTTATGCAAAATTTCAAGTCAATCGGTCAAACAGTTTTGACTCGACATCAAAAACATTGAAAAAGTTTCTTTGCACTCTCGTGCCCAAACGGGTTAACCGAACTCAACAAAAATTTGTCCCAGACGTTATTTTCGACTGTGAAACCACCTTGTAAAATTGGACACAAATCGGAAACACAAAATTTTTGGAAGCCCGCCAGGCCGAAATGGGTTAAATTATTCCACCCAAATTTATGCAACTAATTGCGGTTGCTAAGATGAACATTTGTGCAAAATTTCAAGTCAATCGGTCAAACTGTTTTTTGAAAGTAGGTACAACTTCTTTGAATTAGGGGAATACTTAAAAAAAAGGTTTGTCGAGTTCTTTTAACCGATTGCGAAACAAAAACTTTAAAAAACAGTTTGCAAAACAATTTGAACGATTATCTCTAATTTTTCTATACATGCTGCTTCTTGACAATTTGGTGCTCCTTGACGATATAGTTGAGGATGGTAGGTTTCCGGTGAACAATGTTAACTGAATTAAAATGCCTATAGGTCAAAAGGGGATTTTCTTGAATTGCCAACGCTTGAAAAAATAATAGTCGATGGTTTAGAAAAGGTTTAAAAATTCGCTTTTCAACTTATATTTTGTTTAGTACTCACCTGAAAGTTGTAATACGCTCTTCCTCGTTTTTTTATGATTTTATGAGAGAAATGTAGGCTTATTTTTTGGAAAAACTGTTTTAAAATACTATGTATTTAAGCATTATATATAACAAATTGAATTTTTTGATTTTTAGATTTCATTTGAAGAAAACTGAAAATTTCATTTAATCATTGTTCAAAACGCACAAACAATAAAATTTTATTTTCTTATACGATAAAATACTTTTAATCGTATAAGAAAATAAAATATATAGAAAACTTCATATCATCCTCGTGGAAAATGGGTTAATCGAACTTAACTAAAACTTTTTGCAGCCTCTCATTTAGACTACAAAATCAACCTGTAAAATTGGACACAAATCGAAAACACAAAATTTTTTGAAAGTCCGCCAGGCCGAAATGGGTTAATTTATTCCAACCAAATTTATGCAACTAAATGCGGTTGCTAAGAGGAACATTTGTGCAAAATTTCAAGTCAATCGGTCAAACAGTTTTGACTCGACATCAAAAATATTGAAAAAGCTTCTTTGCACTCTCGTGCCCAAACGGGTTAACCGAACTCAACAAAAATTTGTCACAGACTTTATTTTCGAATGCGAAACCACCTTGTAAAATTGGACACAAAACAGAAACACAAAATTTTTTGGAAGCCCGCCAGGCCGAAATGGGTTAAATTATTCCAACCAAATTTATGCAACTAATTGCGGTTGCTAAGAGGAACATTTGTGCAAAATTTCAAGTCAATCGGTCAAACTGTTTCGGCTCGACATCAAAAACATTGAAAAAGCTTCATTGCGCCCTCGTGCCCAAACGGGTTAACCGAACCCAACAAAAATTTGTGCCAGCCTCTCTTTTTGACTGCAAAACCACCCTGTTAAATTGGACACAAATCGGAAACACAAAATTTTTTGGAAGCCCGCCGGGCCGAAAGGGGTTAATTTATTCCAACCAGTTTTATACCATTAATTCCGTGTAATAAGAAGAACATTCGTGCAAAATTTCAAGTGAATCGGTCAAACCGTTTCGACTCGACATTAAAAAAACGAAAAAGCTTAAAACGGCTCTGGAGCCGCAACCTGCTGACTTATAAAAATGCGACATAGCCTATGTCACCCCCCGGACTCCCAAAATTATTCCTCTAAAATTTGGTGTCAATCGGACCAGTGGTTTTCACGTGAATCCTGGACAAACAAACAAACAAACAAACAAATTTTCTTCTTTATATATTAGATTATGTATAAGAAATTAAGTAATTTTAAAACTACGAGTACAGCTTATAACTAACATTTAAAAAAAACAAGTAAGGAAAAAAACCATTGGTTTTTAAAAAGCACATTTTCAAAATTATATACGGTTTCTTACTGAATATTTCATCATTTATTTTTATAAAAATATATATAAAAACAAGTAAAGAAACAGTCAGTCGGTGCAACCGACTTAGAAATACCCTACACCTATTTGGTTCAAATTTAAGGACATATCCGTAAGTCGTTTTAACACCATAAGAGCTGTTATTAATTTGATCGTAAGACATAACTAACCAAATTAACTGTATAATACTAAAAACATTTTCTAATTACCCTATCTATTAAAAAATACTACAAATTCTTACTAATTTATCTATTTAAAAATATTAAAAAACAAACAAACTTGAAATAAATGAAAATATATTTATTCCAATTCAATTACAAAATGAAAAAGTTCTAATTATTAAATTTTGTGATATTTAATAATTAAAATTTTTCAAAATTGCAATTATTTTAAATGGCTTGTTTATGTACCTATTAGAAAAGCTTATAAACGCAAAATATGCAATAAATGTATTTCTAAAATACATATACAAATTTAGACCTTTTCATATAATTCATTTAAATATAAAAATAAATTTTACATAAATGCAGCAAGTACCTTTGAACATAGCTGAACCACTACAATTAAGTCAAAATTTCGGGGACACATAGGAAATAGGAAATATATTCATAATATATATGTTTGTTAGCCCTTGAGCTTTTCAAGGGTTTCAGAACTCGAAACCATGGGCCGATTTCGCCCATATGCAATCCCCGCCGTACTTTCAGTCCTAGTAACCTACAGTTAAAATTTCATTAAGATAGCTCCATTATTTTTTGAGTTATCGTGCCTACGGACGGACGGACGGACGGACAGGGCTATATCGACTAAGGCGGTCACGCTGATCACAAATATATATACTTTTCCATATCTAGCTCGCTTAGTTTAGGTGGTTACAAACACCATACCAAAGTTAATATACCCCTTTACCTATTCTATAGGTGTAGGGTATAATAATTGATAATATTAATTTAGTTATTTCATTGATTTATTAATTGTACGACTAATAGGGAAATACTTAGAATATAACCCCAATGCACTCAAGGAAACCTGTTAATAAGTGCGGAAAATAATGTTGCAGCTTCAATGTTCACGTTTAATTTTGGAAAAAACTTACACTGGTGAATAAGTTATTGTTTTATATAAACATAAAAGTTTTAATTTTTAAGACCTAGTGGCCCTTCAATGGGGAAGGTTCCCAAATTTTTGTTTAGCAAATTTATGATGGATCTGCCCGCTCTCCTCCTGTCCTAACTCTTCAATATTTTTCGGGGAAATCAATTTGGAATTTTACCTAAAATTTTATTATCCAAGCAAAAATAGTTAAAACTAAGAGACAATTTCTTCAAATTAAAATTTCAAATTTAAGAAAAACCTTTAACATATGTTGAAACATAATGCTGCAGCTGTAAAATTAGTATAGATATTTGTAAAAAAAAATTTGAACAGGTTTTTTAAGTTACAGGTGTTTAAAAATAGCAAAATTTCAATTTTCGAGCCCTTATAACTCCTAAACAGGGGACTTGACTAAAAAAATTTCTTAACCGACTCCTACTAATTTCGGAGGACCTAACTTCTCCCAATTTCAAGACCCTAGTTTGTACCGTTTAGAAGATATGTGAGACCAAAAATTTTGCAAAAATTGAGTTTTGCATAATTGTAAATTTAAGTACCGTATGGCGACCCTAAACATTAAGACCAGCTATCTTTTTCCGTTTTCAGATTGAAAATATACCCAACAGAACTCTCGTTATAACAATTTAGAAATAGGGCTTTTTCAAACTTTGGGGGGCTGTAGCTCCGTAACGAGTGGGGCTACAGAAAAAAATTTTTCTACGAAATTATTTTTTTCGTAATATCTACCTGTGGTTAAAATTTTTTATCTCTATTTCAAACGGTGTAAAAGTTTTTGTAAACATACGGACAGACAGACAGACGGACGGACAGAGTGAAACTGAGGAACATTTTTACAAAATTTTTTGAAAATGTGCTAAAAAAGATAGTTTCTATAATTTATGATTTTTTACAATTTTTCTAATTTCTTAGTTTTTTTTTTAAGTTTAGCAACATAATTCGGAATACTCCCCATTCTTCTGACAGCCATTTTTATAGGAATAATTTTTTTTTTTATTCCATCTTAAGTTTTCATCAATTATCATTTCCAAGTACTTAACATTATCAACTTGTTCTATTATAATATCCTTTACCTTAAGCGTAATATTATCTTTTGTTTTCTCTTGCATTTTGAATATCATATAATTAATTCCAACTGCAATATATCTTTAAGTCGTCATTTATTATATTTTGATGCTCTTCTAATGTTTACGCTTTTGCTATAAGATTGGTGTCATCCGCATAAATGTTGTATTTTGACTTAATATTGTTTTTAGGTAAGTCCATTATATACGCAGATATGATAACGGCCTCAGTAATGAACCTTGTGGTACACCTATTTTTATTACTAGTTATTAATCATTAACTTTAACACATTGGGTTCTATTTGTCAAATAACTTTTTAGTAAGAGATTACTGTTACCTCTAATTCCTAAGTTGTCTAGCAATCTGATAAGTCTGGAATGACTTACCATATCAAATGCTTTTGTTAAGTCTATAAAAACTGCGCCAACATAGTAGCCGTCATCCAACGCATCATAAATATGTTCCAAAGTGGCTGCGATATCTGAATCTGTACCACTTTTTTCTAAGAAACCATATTGATTAACATCAAAGCCTATTGTTTTAGTAATGAAGCTTCTTATTTTTGAATTAATAACTTTTTCATATATTTTTGAATTTGAGTTTAGAATCGAAATTGGTCTATAGTTACCACAATCTTCTTTTGACCTACTTTTGTGAATAGGAACTAAATATGATTTTTTTAACGAATCAGGAAATATACCATTAGTCAAACTTTCATTTATCAATTTCACGAAAGACTGTGTTATAATATTGACCAACTCTTGTGGATCTCTAATTCATAATAATTTGATGGATTTCTGGTTCTATAACTGGAATAAGAAACAACGAGTTACTATTATATAGATTTTGTGAGCAGTTAGTAAAATCGTTGGTATTTAGAATGTTTTTTTTAATACGTTCGCCTATTTCAGTAAAAAACATATTGAGAGTATTTACAGTTTCATCATCATTTTCAGTTTTTCCACCATTGTTTTTAATAACATGAGTAACATTTTTCAGTTTATTTTCATTGGTATTTTTTATAGAATTATTCAATATTTTCCATAATTTCCTAGAATAACTCCCGACTTTTTCTATATTTCTATTAATTTAATTTTTTTTTCTTCTTTTATTAATTGCTCAACCTTTTTCTTCATTTTTATATATTTTGCCGTTTTTTACTATTGGCCGGATCATTTTTATGTTGATTATATAATACTTTTCTTATTTTCAGCTTGTCATGAATAAAAGGTGTTATCCAGCTACTATTTCTCGTTCTCATTGGTATTGTCTTAGTACATAATCTTTTTGCTTCTTGTATAATTTTAACTAAGGTTTTGATTTCTAGGATATTATTTTTTGCTATTTTGTATTTTACTATGGAACGCATTTGATTATAATTGATTTTGTTTATGTTGTAATTTTTCATCATTGGTAACTTCTCAATATTAATTGCTTTAATAGTTACTATTGCCAATTGATGGTCCGATAGACGGTTATTTTCTATTATACAATTTACATCATAATTTCCATTTATGTTTGTTTAGTAAGTTGAATTGTGTTTGTTTAGAGTTAGTTGTATTTCTTGTACTTTCCGTTTTATTAACTATGCTACATCCAGAAGTTGTTACAATATCCTTATTCTTAATAGTTATATTGAAATTCTCAAACAGATTTATATTGGTATCTGCAAAAAATATATGATATGCCTTATCTTCCAGTTAAAGCTCAAAAAACTCCATAAATAGGTTGCTGTTTTCCACTGGAACAGTTTTCCACTTATAAAATGTACCGATTTTTAATTTTGGTTTAGAGTTTAGGATTTCAATTACAGTAAAGTTATATTTTTCATCTTTACATATTTCGTTGAAACTAATATTATTTTTAATAAAGATGGCAGTCCCACCTCCTCTTTTTTTATTTCTACAGTTGTAAACTGCTTGATAATTGGGGATGTTGTCGGTATCTTTTTCATAATTATAAATCCAAACCTCTGTAATTATTACTATGTCTATTTCCTTATATTCATTAAATAATGTTTCAAGTTTCAGTATTTTATTTCTAAATTAAATACAATATCTTTGGATCTACAATTTGCATTATATTTTCTAGTTCTGCCATTATCATCTGCCGATCAAGTAATTTTGCCAAGATTCTCTTGTCTTTTGCAGATTTTCCCTATATTTGTTACAAACATGTCGTCTATATGTAGGTAGATCATTCGTAACATCTTTCTTGCATATTCCTATGTTTTCGTGGTACCTGTCATATATTCTCCGAAGTTCCTAATAGTCAGTTGGTAGTCCTTCTTGATTAATTAGAAACTTTATGTTGGTTTGTGTTATACCATCAAAGCAAATATCATTTTGATCGTGGAAAAATGCCAAGTATAATCACGCATTGTTATATATTATGTAATCTTTTAATCTGGAAAGAACATATACACTATCTCGATTTTCATTTGCTCTTTTTGTAAGACTTACAATTGGGGGTGACATGAGATCAACAAAACTTTTGCTACCATCTTGGAATTTCGTGTAACCTGTTTTTCTTTAAGTTGTGTTCTGTGTATTTATTGTTCCGCCTTTATTCCAGTTTGGGTACGTTTGGAGTCTTTTATTTCTATATAATTATTACTATTAGCATTTGTTTGGTTAATTGTATCATTTTAAATCTTACTAATACTATCATTTTCTCTTTTTTCTACATTATTATTATCGTTTAATTTTATCGTTTTTAATCCTACTTTTTACATTATCATTGGTTTGGTTAATTCTATCGTTTTTAAGCTTTCTTTTTGAATTATTATCAATAGTTTTATTTATTTTTCTATTACTTTTAAGGATTGTGTTTTTATTTGACAATAATTTTAGAAAATATGAAAAAATGTAGCTACGTTTCTTTTTATCTTTATTGTAATCAATTTTTTTAGTCTTTCCACTGTTATGGTTAATATTATTATTACTATTATTATTATTATTATTATTATTATTATTATTATTATTATTTTTATTATTATTATTTTCCTTATTTATATGAGTTGTATCACTGTTAGTGTGTCTAATATTATTAATATTTGGTTTAACATTAGTATTATTCTTATTAATATTATCATTAAAATTATTATCAGTTCTGCATGAAGAATCACTTTTTAGCACATTTTCAAAAAATTTTGTAAAAATGTGCCTATATAGTTTCACTCTGTCCGTCCGTCCGTCCGTCAGTCTGTCTGTCTGTCCGTATGTTTACAAAAACTTTTACATCGTTTGAAATAGAAAAAAGAAATTTTAACCACGAGTAGGTATTACAAAAAAAATAATTTCGTTGAAGAAGTTTTTTCTGTAGCCCCATCCGTTAGGGAGCTGCAGCCCCGCAAAGTTGGGAAAAGCCCTATATTCAAATTGTTATAACAAGAGTTCTATTAGGTGTGTTTTCAATCTGAAAACGGCAAAAGATAGCTGGTCTTATATTCTTAATAAATTTTTAAAAAATATATGTTTAGGGTTGCCATACGGTACTAAAATTTACCATTATGCAAAACTCAATTTTTGCAAAATTTTTGGCTACACATATCTTCTAAACGGGCCAAGCTAGAGATTTGAAATTTTGGGACAAGTTAGATCCTCTAAAATAAGTAGAAGTGGGTAAACAAATTTTTTTTGTCACGTCCCCTGTTTTGCAGCTATAAGGGCCCGAAATTTAAAATTTTGCTATTTTTAAACACCTGTAACTTGAATACCCGTTAAAAATTTTTTTTTGTGATTTACAAAATTGAAAGCTCTTTAATTTAATTTCAACATATGTCGAAGGTTTTTCTTAATTTTGAAGGGTGACGAAGCTACAGCCCCCGCAAATTTAAAAAAAGCCCTATATTTAAATTGTTATAATAAGAGTTCTGTTAGCTATATTTTCAATCTAAAAAAAGCAAAAGAGAGCTGCTTTCTTAGGCCTTACAAAAATACATCACTAGAATGTACAAGGTTGCTAAAAGGTACTAAAATTTACCATTATGCAAAACTGAATTTTTGCAAAATTTTTGGCCCCACATATCTTCTAAAGGGTTTAAGCTAGGGTCTTGAAATTTTAGGAGAAGTTAGCTCCTTAGAAATAAGTTGGAGCCGGTTCACAAAATTTTTTTGTCACGTTCCCTGTTTAGCAGTTATAAGGGCTCGAAAATTGAAATTTTGCTATTTTTAAACACCTGTAACTTGAATACCTGTTAAAATTTTTTTTTGTTAATATACTAAATTTGAAGCTCCAACATTATACTTTAACATATATTAAAAGATTTTCTTAAATTTAAAAGCAGTTATTTAAATTGAAGAAAGTGTCTCTCAGTTGTAACCATTTTTGCTTAAATGATAAAATTCTTAGTAAAATTCCAAATTCCAAAAAAAATTTTGGTATAATTCACAATTTAATTCCTTGAACCTAAAAAAATTGTGGGAAGGGGAGTAGTGAGGATTAGATCCTTGAGAAATTGGGCAACCTTCCCCATAGAGGGGCTATTAGGACCTAACAATTAAAAAATTTACTGTTTTTATAAGTAAGTAGTAACTTAGTCACCAACGTATATATTTGGTTCCGATAAAATACTCAGTATGAAAAACTGTATTATTTTGAAAATGTGCTTTTTCAAAAACCCTTGGTTTTTTTCATCACTTGTTTTATTTTCATTTACATTTATATTTAATTTGTTATTTTCCTCTTCTAGTTTCATTGGTATCCGATTTTTTGTTTTCTTATGATTAATTTATTTTTATACACTGGACATGATCTACTAAAAGTTTTATGATTAACATCCAACCCCAAACTGAATTTTTTATTCGATTTTAAGCAATTAATGCATTTATTAATCTTTTCTTTTAGGCATTCACTTGTCTTGTGTTGTTGCTGGCACTTCAAGCATGTTTCTTCATTCGTAAATTCCGCAGTCCTATGGTTTAATCCTTTACATTTATAACATCTAGAAACTTTTATGGCATCAAAGATCTTGCACCTTTCCCATCCAATATATAATTTTTCGTTAGCTATTATTTTTGGAAATGATTCTTTATCCACTTTTATAATTACACTAATCATTTCTTTGTTGTATTTTTTCACTAGATATATCTTTAATACATTAAGTTCACAAATTTGTAGAAATGAATTTTGTTTTTTAAGTTTTTCCACAATATCATTTTTACTAAATTTTTTATTCATGTGCACAATTTCTATATTAGGTTTAATGACCAAAGGTATTTTGATATCATAATTTTCTTTCATTTTTTCTTCTAATTCCTTTTTGATATTTACGATCTTTGATGGCTTCCGTTTCTATTAAAATCATCCTAATACTTTTGTTTTCAATATTCTTTATTTTCAAATTTTTTGGATCCACCTTTGTATTTAAGTCACTTTTTTGTTTTGTCAGTTTTCTGCTTATTCTTTGGTTTTATTATTAAAGGCAACTCTTTCTTCATTTTTAAATTTATACTTGCTTTAGTATTTTTGATTACACCAGGAAATGACCCATATTCGAATTTATATTATTTGTGACATTAATTTTTTTGCAGACCTCATAATTTTTTTAATTGCACTAACAATTGATTCATTCACTTTTTATGTTTCAATTTTGAAGACTTCAGTAAATTTTTGCATTTTCTCTATTTCTTTTTGTTGGCTGGCTTTAATTTCTTCCAATCTCTTCATATAATAAGTTTCAATTTTTGGAAACCGCACTGTCTATGTTTTGTAAGACCAAATCAACATTTTGTACAAATTGTTAATTTGCACTTTTGGCACGAAGCCATTTCGCGTAATTAAAATATATATAAATTTTTTTTTTATTCTTAATTGCTGATTAGTACTTTTTTTTCTTTTTATTTTTTATTAATTAATATAATTATAGTCCATAAAGCAAAAAGTAAACACACCGTACTGTAGTAAAAGAATTACTGTAAAAAATACGTACATATCTATTTTAAAATATATTATTTACTAACCTTGAACTATCTTGCGGAAATCTAAAAAACTTTACTTTCTTATTTTGCCGTTCTTTTTTTAAACCGGAAATCAAACATTTTAAATAATGTTTATTCATGCTTTACATTTATTTTTTACTTAAAAATTTTCGTTACGTAAAAAAAATATGAAAAAATTTTATCACTATATTAAGTATTAGATAAATGTACATCACTTTTCAAAGCCTTATTATAAATTGAAAAAAATTTCAAAACAAGCCGCCTTTAAAAAGCTATGTAAAACAAGTGATGAAAAAAAAACAAGGGTTTTTAAAAAAGCACATTTTCAAAATTATATTGTATTACATACTGAGTTTAACTTTGGAAATATTTACTTGGAAATAGTTACTACTAACTTATAAAATTTTTTATTTAAAAGTTGTTATAGCCCTTCAATGGGGAAGGTTGCCAAATTTGTCAAGAATCTAACTTCAACTCGCCCCCCTCCTCCCATCCTCTAATTTTTTAGGTTCTAGGAATTAAATTGTGAATTACACAAAAATTTGGAATTTTACTTAGAATTTTATTATCTAAGCGAAAATGGGTAAAACTGAGAGACACTTTCTTCAATTTAAGGAACCCCTTTTAAATTTAAGAATATCCTTTAACATATGTTAAAATATAATGTTGGACCTTTAAATTTTGTATATTAAAAAAAAAAAAATTGGACAGGTATTCAAGTTACAGGTGCTTAAAAATAGCATAATTTCAATTTTCGGGCCCTTATAGCTCCTAAACAGGGAGCTTAACAAAAAAATTTTGTTAACTGACTCCTACTATTTTTTTAGGATCTAGCTTCTCCCAAAATTTCAAGATCCTAGCTTGAACCGTTTAGAAGATATGTGGGGCCAAAAATTTTGCAAAAATTGAGTTTTATATAATGGTGAATTTTAGTACCGTATGGCAACCCTATACATTTAAGCGACAAATTTGTAAAGTCTATAAAAGCAGCTCTCTAACACCGTTTTTCGATTGAAAATAAACCTAACAGGACCCTTGTTATATCAATTTAAATATAGGGCTTTTTTGGAATTTTCAGGGGCTGTAACTTCGTCACCCTTCAAAATTAAGAAAAACCTTTGACACATGTTGAAATATAATTGTAGGACTTTGAATTTTGTCTATCACTAAAAAAAAATTTGGACAGGTATTCAAGTTACAGGTGTTTAAAAATAGCAAAATTTCAATTTTCGAGCCCTTATAGCTCCTAAATAGGGGGCTTGACAAAAAAATTTTGTTAACCGACTCCTTCTAATTTCTGAGTATCTAACTTCTCCCAAAATTTCAAGACCCTAGCTTGAACCGTTCAGAAGATATGTGTGGCCAAAAATTTTGCGAAAATCGAGTTTTGCGTAATGTTAAATTTTAGTACCGTATGGCAACCCTAAACATTTGCCTTGTAAAAATTTATAAAGTTTATGAAACCAGCTATCATTTTCCGTTTTCAGATTGAAAATATATGTAACAGAACTCTTGTTATAACAATTTAAATATAGGGCTTTTTCCAACTTTGGGGGGCTGTAGCCCCGTAACAGGTGGGGCTACAGAAAAAAATTCTTCTACGAAATTATTTTTTTTGCAAAAATTACCCATGGTTAAAATTTCTTTTCTCTATTTCAAACGGTGTAAAAGTTTTTGTAAACATACGGACGGACGGACGGACGGACAGAGTGAAGCTATATAGGCACATTTTTACAAAATTTTTTGAAAATGTGCTAAAAACTTAATATTACTTGCACAAATACATGTTTATGTATGAATGGAGGGCGCGTTTAAAAAGCATTGAAAAAATAATAGGTAAAAATCATAATGGTATTAATATAGTGTTTACCTGCTCTAATCAATGGAATGTATTTTGTAACAGTGTGTATAAAAATTTTTCACATTTAGGTCAGATGACGTTGCTATATGGCTATCATGACAGATATTGCTATTTTATAACTATTTGGTAGTTTCACACAGCTAATTTGCTTTGTCATGTTTTCAAAACGTCGAGAAATGATCACCACTTTGATCACCGCTACATCATGATCACGTCATAAGTACATTTTCATAATTTGCTGCGAATTTTTGCTTTAGCAACGTTTTGGTGACCGAGAATTGCTAGTTGGGTAGTATAATTAGTTTTGACGAAATTCATATTGATGCAAAGAAGTTGTATGGCAGCTCCCCAATTTCGTTGGTCTACTGCAGTGGTTTCGGCTAGCTGCCATACAACTCATTCTTTTATATCAGCATTACTCTACACTGGGTGTCTGAAATTTTTTCAAAAATAGTTTAGTTTTATGGCTAAAGTTTGTGCAAAATTTGATTGGGCTACTGCAGCGGGATCGAGTAGTTGCCATACAACTTCATATTTCACATGAGCATTACCAATGAGTACATATAATAATATATAAAGAGTGTTGAAGTAGAACAAAAAAAAAGTGACGAAAAAACCCAAGGGTTTTAAAAAAGCACATTTTCAAAATTATATAGGGTTTCTGAGTATGTTATCATATATTTTTATAAAAATAAATATAAAAATAAATGTTAATATAATTTAGTTATTTCATCAATTTATTAATTATGAATAATAGGCAAATAAAAAAAACATAAAAAAACTCCTCGAATACCTTTCATTTTTTAGGTTCTAGGAAATCAATTGTGAACTCTTACCATTTCTTCTCAGTTCTTCTTTCAGATAGTCTTAATCCAGCAATTTACTTTTATATTAAAACACTTTTAAATGCAAAAGATCTACCATCAATTTTTGGTTAATGAAAATTTTCAACATTTTAAGCTTAAAAGTTTTCAAACATTAAAAGAACTGTTTCTTATACCAGCAATTGACTTTTATATGAAAACAGTAACAAATTTCCAAGATCTACCTTCAATTTTTAATTTTCTACATTTAGGGGCTAGTACTTTAATAAAAGTACATATTGAAAAAATATTTTTTTTTTCTTTTATTTTATTTTATACTTTTTAGTTTTAATTCAATTTTTTTACACAATTATTTATATCAAATTATTAAATAAAATATTTAATTTGAGAATTTCCAAGTTGGATCCAAGTCATTAATAGGTAATCGGTATATACTTTATTACTTTATTATTAATACGGTAATCATACTTCATTAAAATATTTTATTTATTTATTTATTATTTATTTATTTGAACCAAAACAAGGTTTTTACAAAAAAAATCTTAAAACTAAAACTTATAATTAACATGAAATTTGGTTACATAGCCAAAAAAATTTTAAATACATTAAGAATCAAAAGTATAATTATTTGATTATTTGTAGAAAATGCATACAAAGCAAAAACACAGTTGAAATTAAATTTATGAATACTAACTGTATTAATTAACTGTATAAAGTAACTAAATTAAAAAATTATATGAACTTGAATTGTAATATGATATAATGAAGGTTAAAATTATCGTCTTAGGTCATGAATGCATTCTAAGTTTAATTTATGTTTAAAAGTGTATCGAGAAATTTGTGTAGAATAAAGATGACTGTGTTTATTGAATGTAATGCAACATCTATTTATTTGTTAATTTTTTCCATATTCAGTTCTATGAGTATTTTCAACTAAGTATTAATGCTTCTCGTATTTCTCTTAAGACGTCAAAAGTAAAGCAGAAGAAAGAATTTGCCTGTGTGAGGATAACGTTAACATATTCAATGAATTAAGTCTTACGAGATAGCTAGGCAGAATTGAAAAATCTCTAGGATTATATTGATTTCTTAAAGCGAAAAGAAGAAATTGCTTTTGCACGGATTCTATTCTATCAGAATGTATTTGAAATGCAGGATCCCACACAATATTACCATATATAAGAGTAGGACGTACTAAAGAACAATAAAGAGCTTTAGTTACAGCAATGTTGCTAAATTCTTTAGCTCTTCTTTTTATAAAGCCGAGGAATTTGTTTGCCCTGGAAATTGTATACTCATAATGAAGATGGAAGTTCATTTTATCATTCAACAGAATCCCTAAATTGGTAATGCTTTTAACCCTTTCAAGGGTTACATTATTTATATTATAACCGAATGAAATGGTAGATCTCTTACGTGTAAAACTTTTAACCTTGCATTTTTCAATGTTTAGTTCTAGTTTATTCTAGAGAATCACCATTCTTGTAGAGAATTAAGATTTGTCTGAAGTAATGCAAGTGGCTACCTTGCGGTACTCCTGATGTAACATTAATTGTGTCCGATAAAAATCTTTGAAATTTGATCTTTTGCGATCTATTTGTAATATAGGAGAATATCCAGTAAAGAAAAGAGCCCGAAATACCTAAAGTTGCAAGTTTGTTTAGTAGAATTTTGTGATCAACACGATCGAATGCTTTGCTAAAGTCCGGGTAAATAGCATCAACTTGGTTCCCATTTTCCATTTCATTAAGGATTTCAGAAGAATAAACTAAAAGGTTTGTTGTTGTGGAACGACCTTTTCTGAATCCATGTTGTTGTTCGTTTAGTTTTGTATTTATGATCGGCGTAATTTTGTTTACAACAATTTTTTCGAATAACTTTGGAATAGTCGATAAAATAGCAATGCCACGGTAATTTTCGAAGAATGATTTATCTCCTTTTTTATGAATAGGGGTAAGATAAGAAGATTTTCCCAAACAAGAGGCAAAATACCTGAAGAAAGAGATTTATTAAAAATATAATGAAGTGGATAAGTTAGATAACTAACACAGTTGTATAAAAAAGTCGGTGGGATTAGGTCAGGTCCTATACCTTTTTAGCACATTTTCAAAAAAATTTTGTAAAAATGTGCCTATATAGCTTCACTCTGTCTGTCCGTCCGTCCGTCCGTATGTTTACAAAAACTTTTACACCGTTTGAAATAGAGTAAAGAAATTTTAACCATGGGTAGTTTTAGCTAAAAAAATAATTTTGTAGAAGAATTTTTTTTTCTAGTCCCACCTGTTACGGGGCTACAGCCCCCCAAACTTGGAAAAAGCCCTATATATAAATTGTTATAACGAGAGTTCTGTTAGATATATTTTCAATCTGATAGCTGGCTTCATAAACTTCATAAATATTTAAAAGAAAAATGTTTAGGGTTGCCATACGGTACTAAAATTTAACATTACACAAAACTCAATTTTTGCAAAATTTTTGGCCACACATATCTTCTGAACGGTTCAAGCTAGGGTCTTGAAATTTTGGGAGAAGTTAGATAGTCAGAAATTAGTAGGAGTCGGTTAACAAAATTTTTTTGTCCAGCTATAAGGGCTCGAAAATTGAAATTTTGCTATTTTTAAACACCTGTAACTTGAATACCTGTCCAAAGTTTTTTTTAGGTGTTATACAAAATTCAAAGCTCTATAATTATATTTCAACACGTGTCAAAGGTTTTTCTTAATTTTGAAGGGTGACGAAGCTACAGCCCCTGCAAACTCCAAAAAAGCCCTATATTTAAATTGATATAACAAGAGTTGTGTTAGGTTAATTTTCAATCGAAAAACAGTAGAAGAGAGCTGCTTTTATAGGCTTTTCAAAAATATGTCGCTCAAGTGTATAGGGTTGCCATACGGTACTAAAATTTACCATTATATAAAACTCAATTTTTGCAAAAATGTTGGTCCCATATATCTCCTAAACGGTTTAAGATAGGGTCCTGAAATTTTTGGAAAAGTAAGATCCTTAAATATTAGTAGGAGTCAGTTAACAAAATTTTTTTGTCAAGCCCCCTGTTTAGGAGCTATAAGGGCTCGAAAATTTAAATTTAGCTTTTTTTAACCACCTGTAACTTGAATACCTGTCCAATTTTTTTTTTATTAAGATGCAAAATTTAAAGACCCAACATTATATTTTAACAAATGTTAAAGGGTTTTCTTAAATTTAAAAGCGGTTCCTTAAATTGAAGAAAGTGTCTCTCAGTTTTACCCATTTTTGCTTAGATTGTATAATTCTAAGTAAAATTCCAAATTTTTGTGGAATCCACAATTTAATTCCTAGAACTTAAAAACATGGAGGGTGACGGAGGGGGGGGGGGGTTATATGAAGTTAGATCCTTGAGAAACTTAGCAACCTTCCCCATTGTAGGGCTGTAACAACTTTAAAAAAAAAACTTTACTGTTAGCAGTAAATTTTATAAGTAAGCAGTAACTATTTCCAAGTAAATATTTCCAAAGTTAAACTCAGTGTGTACTACAATATAATTTTGAAAATGTGCTTTTTCAAAAACCCTTGGTTTTTTTTCATCACTTGTTTAGTATCAAGTTTAGTGATTGCTTCAAATATTTCAATTTCGGTAAGATATAAGTCCGTAATAATAGGATTTGAATTATTAATTAAGTTAGAGAAATCGAAATTAATTGGAGACTCGTGTGGACGATAAACTTTTTGAAAAGATGTAGCAAAGAAATTGCAGATCGTTTTATGACAATTAGAAAACGTATTGTCTTTTGACATTAAGCTTGGATAACCGTAAGTTTGTGTTAACGACGTCAAAAAACTTTTTAGGATCTGGAATTAATTTGTTGCCTACGTTAGTGAGATATCTATCATAAGCCAAATTAGATTTTTGTTTAAAGCAAGATCCTTGTACTGGTTTAATAAGTCATTATTAGGTTCTTTTGAATTTTTAATTATTTTGTATAGTTTATTACGTTGGTTACGCAATGTCCTAAGTTCACTGTTCAGCCAAGGTTCGGTTGTCTTGTCCTTTTTGCGAATTTTAGGAACAAAGGAGTTAATTATCTCAAATAACTTTGCATAGAATTGAGAGATAATCAAATCAATATCCTGTTCGGTTAACAGGTCTTCCCAACTGATGACTGATAAAGCATTATTAATTCTTTGATAATCAGCATTAGGAAAGTCATATAGAATAATAATATTGTAAGATTTGGTAAAAAGAGGTAAAGCAGTGGAAAATTCGAAGATGATGGCGTTATCATGCGGAGTGTGTGTAAAAAGGTTTTCTGAATCATCAGCGAGTTTTACCTCCACTTTTTGATATGCATTCGTGAATGCAATTTCTAACCACTTGTAATAATTATTCGGAAAGCTGATAATTTGTTGTAAAGCATTACCATAAAATACATTAATGAGATCGAAATCTATTTCGTCTTGAAAGTCGATTGGTAGTAACAAATTATCAGATTCGTTAACAATAAAAGATAAAGAAGGATGGTTAAAGTCCCCTAAAATTATAATTGAATCATCCTCATTCATATTTGATATAACATGCTGGTATATCTCGAAAAATTCCGAATATGAGGAATTGTAAGAATTAGGAGGAAAGTAAACAATACCAAGGTATAAAAAATTATTACCAAAGTTAACTTGTTGCCTTGGTGGTGGTGTACTACTTGCAGTAAACAATACCTTATCTAGTGTGGCATTAATCACTAGGACTTACCACTCTTTTGACCACCCATTCAGTGATATCAATAATATTAAATTCACATGACTTAGCATTAATATATAATTTCTTAAGCTTTCCCCTGATACCACTGCAATTGTGGTAGAATAATTTCAGTTTATTAGAGGATCTAACGCTATTTTTTTTTTTGATACTATGGTTAGACAGTGTGACTAAATTGGAATTAGTGTAAGAATCGATATAGAATTTTGAATTTAAATTGTTATTTGCTGCTCGGCCGAAAAAGCTTATTATAATTTTCACGCGAGATTGATACAAGTGATTGTAGAAATTGCTATTGAAATGACTACGAAAAACATTAAGATCTTCTTAAGAAATATCCCCTATTGTAAATTTATCAAAAATAATTTAAGTTTTATAACAGAAGACAAAAATATCATTAAAAAGCATTATAAGTACCTACTTGATAAAATCTTTATCTAACTATCTAGTTTGTTAAACAAAATTGTTTTAT
Organism: Dolichopus griseipennis; assembly: GCA_963082915.1. Lineage (NCBI taxonomy): Eukaryota > Metazoa > Arthropoda > Insecta > Diptera > Dolichopodidae > Dolichopus > Dolichopus griseipennis. The sequence goes on along the minus strand of OY720444.1, from coordinate 37,319,813 downwards.
ATTTATTAGGTATCTTTAAGTCTGAATGCATTTTTGCACATTGTGCATATATAATATGTATGTTTGTAAATACCTAGTTCTTTGTTTATGGTCTTTTATAATATTTCTGCATACATATCCATACATATACTCATAATAATACAACAATAACATGGTTTAAAATCTTAGTAGAAATATTAATGTCATTAATAAAAACGATTCACTTAAATATTTTTTGTTTACATTTCCATAAATATGGTAAAAAAAAAAAATTCGCACTCGCTTATTCATATTCGCTTCGATTCTCATATACACATACAGAAAAGTAAACAAAAACAAAAGACTGATAAATTTTTGTTGTTGCATTTGATCATTTTTTTCAACGGGTATTAACGATGGAACCATAATGGGGTCTGATATCTGAGTTTTGTTTTTTGCAAGTGTTTCATCTAAGCAGTCAGCTATCCTTAATTCTTCAAATAAAGATACACTATTAGCCGGTTCAGGAACCACGGTTAGATTGTCAGTTCTAAAGTTGTCCTGAATTATTTCCAGTTTAGTTTTCACTAAATCTAAATCGGCTAAGACGACATCCCTAAAACTCATTGATATATCATGAACTGCAATACTTTGTTTTAGAGATGAGTACTGCTCATTCAAACTATCTACCAAATTCTTAAACTCTTATTGATCGAAATTTTTTTTGTGCAGATGGCGGCTCAACAATACCCTTAAGTGATAATATTTCATACTCAAAATTTTTTTCCATTTCCTGGAAATTAGCAGTATTGTTCTTAATAACGGTAGTTAGTTTTGCTACCGTTCCTTGATGATCATTTTTAATTTCGTTGATTACATCAAAGATTTTACTATAAAATTGTTGAAAACTGTTATTTTGTATCAAACAATTTTTGGAAACAAAATATTTAGCAAGAAATGTGCTATACCAATTTCTGGGTGCATTTATACATGTGCCATGAAATTTTAAATGACAAGCACCTTTACAGGTAACAGTTTCAGTTTTTAATGTTGCGAAACTTTGTCTAAATCAAAATTGTTATATAAAACCATTACATTGTCTACATCTTTTTTATTAAAAAACAAGTATTACAAGTATATTTATTGGTGTTAATGGTTAGCTTTTGGGTTTCCACCCATTTCCCGATAATGGCTATATATATATTTATTGAACGTTGTAGATCTTGGCAAAACTCCTAATTATAAATAATTGATATGAAGTCGGCAAACATAAACGCTTTCCCATTTAGGTTAAGATTAAAAAAGCTGTTGACATAACACAAAAATAAAGGGGGCCTCAAGTTGCTGCCCTGTATAACTCCACAGTCAATATTTGCTGACTTACTTTTAATACTTTGCCATTCTGCAAATTGCTTTCTCTATTTTAAGTAACTTTCATAAACATTTAAAATAATTTAAATTCATAAAAAATTTTTTTTTATATTGTTTTTTTTTTGGTTTTATAAAAAATAAAAAAAAATATTTTTTGGTGTGCTTATGATAATTATGATTTTTAATTTTCTAAAATATAACACATCCAACAAAACATTAATATTTAATATTTTTATAATGGAACACATCCAACAAAACACAATTAATTGAATGCGTTTGTTACATCTCATTTCCTAGACAAATATAATTTTTATATTATCACAAATTTATATTTCTTTCGAATAACTTTGAGTTTAATAAAAATTAGAGACACAGATAACATCAGCATTATGATTGTAATACTTATATATAACAGAAGTGCTCAAAATTCCTTATCATAAATATAAAATATTACAATTACCCAATTCTAATCGCAATATTTCAATCTGAAATTAATCTTTTCCATAGCTGTAATCTGGATCACGTAATATTTCAAGAAAAACTAAATTGGATTTCTAAAAATCTATAAATTAAATCTAACCAGAATATTTTAAGTTAGATGAGTTAAAATATTAAAAATTGAATTATTAGAAACTAGCAGATTTACCCGGCGTTGCCCGGGAGCGTTCAAATTGCAAAAAAGCAAGTTTCGGCCTTTTTTTCGAAGTACTGCTTTGGTTAAAAAGAAAGCCTCAAAAACATGTTTGTGGAGTTCCGTTAACCCGTTACTTTGCTATAAATTAGAAATTGTTTAACCGATTGACTTCAAATTTAGTATATGTGTTCTTCTTTGACAATGGAGTTCATTCTATTAACAGTCTTGGAATTTGTTACTCCTTGCCGCCCGACAATTTTTCAAAAAAAAATTTGGGAAGGACATTACGTCCAATTTTGCGAAATATTGCTTGGTCGAAGTTTCAAAAACAGGTTTATTGAGTTCCGTTAACCCATTGTGGCACAGCATATTTTTACAGATTTTATCATTACTTTATTCTTAAGCAGAAACGGTTTGACCACTTGAATGTAATTTTTGTATGCGTACATTTATAAACTTATCATTCCTACGATTATTCAAAAAAAAACTTTTTCTAAGTAAATAACGTCCAATTTTTGAAAGTAGGTAAAACTTCTTTGAATTAGGGGAATGTTTAAAAATTGTTTTGTCAAGTTTTTTTAACCGATTGCGAAACAAGAACTTTAAACAACAGTTTGTAAAACAATTTTAACGATTATCTCTAATTTTTCTATACGTTTTTCTTCTGCTTCTTGAAAATTTGGTGCCGCTTGAATTTTTATTGTTATATTTTAATAATTATGAAAAGTTTCAAGTGAAATTTAATAAATTTGTTGAAAACTGCCTAAAAAACTCGGTTTAAAAAAATTGCTTCATTACATTTTAAAATTAGCATGTACACCATTCTTGTGTTAACTTTTTTCAATAACATCAACTTAAATTAAAACTCCATTGAGAGGTCAAAAGGGTATACTAAATTTGCCATTATGTCATTATACTAAGTAAATAGCAGTTAGCTTGAAGTGCCAGCATTGGAATAAAATATAGTCGATGGTTTAGAAAAGGATTAAAAATCTGCTTTCCAACTTATATTTTGTTCTGTACTTTCCTGAAAGTTCTACTACGCTCTTCCTCGTTTGTTTATGATTTTAAGAAATGTTTTAAGAGATTCAGAGATTTTAAGAAAGATTTTAAGAGATTTGAGAGAAATCTTTCTTGGAAAAACTATTTTAAAATACTATGTATTTAAGCATAATATATTCGGAATTTGATTTTTTTTGATTTTATTTGAAGAAAACTCATTTTACACTGAAATCTTTTTTTAAAAAAGAACAACTGCAAAGTAGATAAAAAACAAAGACTTATGAAAAATTTAGAGAGGGATAATGTTACGTTATTTAAATTCAAAGATATTATCGGGTTCTTTATTAGCTTTATTTTTATTATTATTAATATTATCTCATTTAGCTTTTGCACTATTTGAGAGCAAAAAAATTAGTTTTATTAATTAAGTGAGCTTTTAAAATAAAGGTTAACTTGCGCTAATACCAAAAATTAGAAAATTTTATTGAATCATTGGTAAACAGCTCTAAACCAAATTAACCCTGTGGGTTTTTATCATTAAAATGCTGATACAAAATTTTCAATAAAATTCTTTTAATCGTTTAACCAAATGAAATTTCTAGAAAACTTCAAGGCGTCGTCTTGGAAAACGGGTTAATCGAACTGAATCCTAAAACTTTTTGCAGGCTCTCTTTTGGACTGCCATATCAACCTGTAAAATTGGACACAAATCGGAAAAACAATTTTTTTTGAAAGCCCGCCAGGACGAAATTGGTTAATTCATTCCAACCATATTTACACAACAAATTCCGGTTGCTAAGAGGAACATTTGTGCACAATTTGAAGTCAATCAGTCAAACCATTTTGATTCGACATCAAAAACATTGAAAAAGCTTCATTGCGCCCTCGTGCCAAAACGGTTTAACCGAACTCAACAAAAATTTGTACCAGACTCTCTTTTCGACTGCGAAACATCCCTGTAAAATTGGACACAAATCGGAAACACAAAATTTTTTGGAAGCCCGCCAGGTCGAAATGGGTTAATTTATTTCAACCAAATTTATACACCTAATTCCGGTTGCTAAGAGGAACATTTGTGCAAAATTTCAAGTTAATCGAAAAAAGCTTAAAACAGCTCTGGAGCCGCAAGCTGTTGACTTACAAAAATGTGACATAGCCTATGTCTCCCCCCGGGCTCTCAGAATTATTCCTTTAAAATTTTGTGACAATCGGATCAGCGGTTTTCACGAATCCTGGACAAACAAACAAACAAACAAATTTTCTCCTTTATATATTAGATAAGTAAGTTTAGAGAATAATTTTAAAAATTATTAAAAATTGAAATAAGTAATCAAGGGTACTAAGTCATTCAGCAGTAAATGCACTACAGGAAAATACTTAACAATACTTACTTCTTTTGAAACAAATACAAAGAAGGCCGTAGTAGAGTAGGCTGTGTCCCCTCTGGGATCCCCTCAGCAGTAAATACACTACAGGAAAATACTTAACAATACTTTCTTCTTTTGAAACAAACAGTAGGCTGTGTCCCCTCTGGGATACCTGTATGACCGTTTTCAGCAAAATTTCAGACAGCCAGATTCATTAGGTGTAGAGTAATGCTCATATAAAATTAAAAGTTGTATGGCAGCTACTCGAACCCACTATTTATTTTTAATTTTACAGAAACTTAGGCCATAATATTAAACACTCTTTGGCAAAACTTTAGAAACCCAGCTTTAATAGGTATAGAGTAATGTTCATATAAAAAAAGAAGTTAAATGCCGGAAACTCGAACCCGTCGACCAAAATGGCTGAATTTCAATAGCTATGACGGATATTGCATAAAAACGAATTTGTGAAAATTTCAAAATCCTAGATCCTTTCTTTTTCGGTTTATCGTGCGGACGGACGGATGTATATATATATAGCTTAATTGATTTATTTTTCGATTCTGATCCGATCCATACACTTGGGTCTATAACCGTGATGGCAAATTTATTATACCCTTTGCAATAGTAATACGGGTATAAAAAAATTATTATCTTTGCTTTCTTGTTCAATGATCTAACAAGGCTCAGTGCTTCTTTAAGTTAAAAACGAGGATGAGTGTAGTAGAGCAGACTGTGTCAACTGTGGGATAACCGTATGACTAAACATTGAATAAAAAATATAAACATTGTATCAGTTTTATTAGGTGTATTGTAATGCTGTAAATTAGTTTTGGAAATTAGTTTTCAGACACACAGCTTCATTATGGTGTAGAGTAATGCTCATATAAAAGAAGGAGTTGTATGGCAACTCCTCGAACCCTTTAGCAGTAGACCAACCAAATTATGCAGTAACTTTGGCCATTGCACTAAATTATTTTTGTTTTTTTCACAACCATCAATTATGTTTTTTCACATTTTTAGCACATTTTCAAAAATTTTTGTAAAAATGTGCCTATATAGCTTCACTCTGTCCGTCCGTCCGTCCGTCCGTCCCTTTTTACCTACGATTGACAAAAAAATTTCAGAAATGAGTAGGTATTGCAATAAAAATAATTTAATGTTAAAACTTTTTTTTGTAGCCCCCCCCGTTACGGAGCTACAGCCCCACAAAGACGAAAAAAGCCCCATATTTAAACAGTTATAATTAGAGTTCTATAAGGTATATTTCCAATCTAACAACGGTAACAGACAGATGTTCTTATAAGCTTTACACATTTTTAAAAACCAATTGTATAGGGTTACCATACGGTACTAAAATTTACCGTTATTCAAAACTAAGTTTTACAAAATTTTTGGTCCCTCATAACTTCGGAACGGCTAAATCTAGAAACTTGAAATTTTGGGAGAAGTTAGATCCTTAGAAATAAGTAAGAGTCAGTTAACAAAATTTTTTTGTTACGCCCTCTCTTTAGGAGCTGTAAGGGGTCGAAAATTGAAATTTTGCCAAAAATGTAGCCTTTAAACACCTATAACTTGAATACCAGTTAAAATTTTTTTTTATTTGTATACAAAATTGAAAGCTCCAAAACAAAAGTTTCAATAAGTGTCAAAGGTTTTTCTTAATTTTGACTTTGTCCGTCCGTCCGTCCGTCCGTATGTTTACAAAAACTTTTACACCGTTTGAAATAGAGTAAAGAAATTTTAACCACGGGTAAATATTGCAAAAATATTAATTTCTTAGAAGAATTTTTTTCTGTAGCCCCACCCGTTACGGAGCTACAGCCCCCCAAATTTGGAAAAAGCCCTATTTTAAAATTATTATAACAAGAGTTTTTTTAAGTGTATTTTCAATCTGAAAACGGAAAAAGATAGCTGGTTTTATAGGCTTTACAAAAATATATGGCTAAAATGTATAGGGTTGCCATACGGTACTAAAATTTACCATTTAGATAAACTCAACTTTTGCAAAATTTTTGGCCCCATATATCTTCTAAACGGTTCAACCTAGGGTATTGATATTTTGGGAGAAGTTAGGTCCTCCAAAATTAGTAGGAGTCGGTTAACAAAATTTTTTTGTCACGCTCCCTGTTTAGGAGCTATAAGGGCTCGAAAATTGAAATTTTGCTATTTTCAACCACCTGTATCTTTAACACCTGCTCAAATTTTTTTTTACAAATATGCAAAATTTACAGCTTCTGCATTATATTTCAACATACGTTAAAGGTTTTTCTTAAATTTGAAAGAGGCTCTTTAAATTGAAGAAATTGTTTCTTAGTCTTAACCATTTTTGGTTAGATAATAATATTATAGGTAAAATTCCAAATTTTGTTGGAGTTCAAAATTGATTTCTTAAAACCGGAAAAAAATGGAAGGGTGAAGACAGGAGGGGGGTGAGCAAATCCATCATAAGTTTGCTAAGCAAAAATTTGGGACCCTCCCCATTGAAAGGCTACTAGGTCTTCAAAATTAAAACTTTTATGTTCTTATAAAACTGTAACTTATTCACCAGTGCAGGTTTTTCCAAAATTAAACGTTAACATTGAAGCTCCAACATTATATTTTGCACTTATTAACATGTCTTCTTGAGTGCATTGGGATTATATTCTAAGTATTTCACTATTAGTCATATAATTAACAAATTAATAAAATAAGTAAATTAATATTATCATTTATTTTTATATATATTTTTATAAAAATAAATGATGAAATATTCAGTAAGAAACCGTATATAATTTTGAAAATGTGCTTTTTAAAAACCCTTGGTTTTTTCCCTCACTTGTTTATTAATTGTTTTAAGATATCATCTACAATGCTTTCATATATACTAAAGTTTTTTAATTGATTTTTGGCAGCAAATAGATTAGTATTTTTTATCAGCTGGTTATTTACATTTTTTGCCGATCAAGTTTAATATTTCTGAATTCAGTTAATATTGCTAGATGATCTGAGATATCCGTATGAAAAATATATTTACATTTGCTTTTAAATCATTTATCAAAATGTGATCTATACAAGTATTTGAGATTGGCCTGGTGATTTCCTTATGGCAGAAAAAAAATGCATTTGTGTTTACAATTACCTTATAATTCAGGATATTGTTGTCGGTTGTATTATTTATATTGTAATTAAAATCACCAATAATTATACTTCCCTTTCTTTTTAGGTTATTTAAGTGGTTCTCCAGCATTTTAAAAAAATTATTCGTGAGAATAGTGGAATTATCAGGTGGCCTATATTTAGAGCAATCTAGTAAATAAGCTATATCATCTATTTTGTATTTTATACTTCTTGCGTTGAGGAATAAAATTTTAAGTGAGTTAACTTCATCTAAGGTAATATCACATATATTATGTATGTCTTTTTTTTACATGGGTTTTAAGAGACAAACTAAATGGTAAATCATTCAACATTTAAATTAGACTCTTGGAGAACTCTTATAATTTTACTACTGGATAATATAAAGTTTCCCATTTTTTAACCATGCGGATTCAGTTTTCTTATATAAATAACTGAAATAGGATGTTAAACTTTCGTTAATGAAAATAAGCTGTTTCTTCATTTCCTATGAATGATGTAATATATACATAGACAATCGTTTCTTTTTGCTTGCTCCTAAAATTATAGTTTTCAAAATTAAAACTTTTATATTTCTTATTCACAAGTGTATGTTTTACCAAAATTAAACGTTAATATTAAAGCTCCAACATTATATTTCGCATTGTTAACAGGTTTCTTGAGTGCATTAGGATTATATTCTAAGTACTGATTTCACTGTTAATCATAATTACTTAATAAATTGATTAAATAAATAAATTATAATATTATCATTTATTTGCTTGTTTGTTTTACTTTATTAGTCTCAGAAGAAACTTTAATTTTAATTAAAAAGGTACATATAATTGCTAAATCTTATATTCTAAAAATTATGTATTTAGATGTTCCTTTATTTTTTTTTTAAATATACTAAATCTAAGCTCGTTTTTGATGTTGCTAGGAAGATTTTTAAAAAACTGCACACCATTGTACAAAAGTGAATTTTATGTACTTGTCTTTCTATATAATGGGAGTCTAAAATAACCTCTGTTTCTAAGATAATACTAAACACCAACATAATCAATATGCCTTTGCATGTAAGAAGGAAGCAAGCTAGTCTTCAATTTAAATATTAAAACTAAGGCATTAAAAATTAGATAGTTTCTCATATTCACCCATTTCAAAATATTTAGCATGTCACGAATATGTGTTGATATGCGTTATAAGTATTATTCTCATACACTTATTTTGTAGTATTTGCAAGCGGTGATATTGCTGCTGGTTACAAAGAAATAGTACAGTTGAGCAATAATTGAAATGCGGCAAAATTATTGTATTATATATATTTATTGCACAAGCTTTGGAAAACTTCGACCTAATTCTTCCTAAAAAAGCAAGTTTCTTATCAATTTTTTTGTACACGTAATTACAGTGTTCGTTGATATTGAGGTTGCTATCAATTATAACACCCAGATATTTTATACTTTTTAAACATTCAATTTCATCATTATTTGTTTTTCACCTAAAATTGAGCCGTGAGGTACTCCTATATGAATTTTCATTGGATCAGATATGCTTTTGTTTACTTTAGTACATTGAGTTCTCTCCATCAAAAAATTTTTAAACAAGGATAATTCTATATTTTTAATTCCGTAGTTTTCCATTTGACTCAATAGGATGTTTCTATTTACTGTCTCGAATGCTCTTTTTAAATCCAGAAAAGCTGCCAATACTATTTTGCCAGAATCAACAAACTTCTTCCACTCAGTTATTATCCAATTTAAAGCCGTTTCAGTAGAACATAAATCCAGATTGCTTTTCATTTCATTTATGAATTATTTAGTGTTCACTGGGTCATTTGACATCTCAAATCTTCTCTTGGGCAAACAGCTGTTTGTTTTTATTTTGGTTTAACTAACACAACTGGATCTTGCTTCACGATTTCAGTATATGATTAATTTTTAGAAAATATTTTAGTTTTATTTAAAGTAATTTCTTTGCTAATTTTTTCATTATAAGCTTTTAGGTTTTCCGATAGATCCCCAAACTTTTTGAGTTCAAAAACACTTTTTTCACAAGAATCTTGGGCAGTTTTCACAGATTTTAACCTTTCAATGTAAATAGTCTCAATAGCAACAAGTAACTTTTTGATTTCATTCTCATTTCTGGCAATAGACTCCTCAAATTTATTCTTATATTGTTCTAATTGCATTTTATTTCTATTAACAGACTCATCAACACTTCCCAAGACCAAGTTCACGTTATAGATGTATCTAATGCAATCTTCACAAATAAACTTTATTCTGCTATTTGTGACCAACAAATTACCGCTAGACTAATCAATTCCCGAATATTTTAAAGCCGAATGACAAACTTTGCCGCAAACTCCGGAGCACCTAATTCCTGATTCTCTTCGAATCACACTTCTTCACTGTTCACACTTCTGGACTTCCGCCATTTTTTTCCAAAAAAAACACCAAAAAAAGTTTTAAAGCTTTTAGTGCAGTATTATGATTATTTTATATTATTATTTTGTTTGCAATTGCAACAAGCATTATATTGTATAGATAATTTAGTAATATTTATTATATTGTTTTTAATTATTTAATATGTAATTATGTATTTAGATCAATAATTGCAAGTACAATTTGATATCCAAAATTTAAATGTGCTATCACTGTTTTTTATATATAGCTCATGTGAACATGCATGGAGTAAAAATATTCTTGAGAATGACAGATGATACTTGATATATTAAGAAAATAGTAAACACGTACAAAAAATAAAATAAAAAAAAAAAAACAATATTTTATCAATACTTTATCTTTAATTTAGTTTTTTTTTTAGTGTTAATTAGTGTTTTTTAATTTTTTCAAAGCCAATATTTGTATATATATTTTTATAAAAATAAATGATAAAATACTCAGTAAGAAACCCTATATAATTTTGAAAATGTGTTTTTTAAAAACCCTTGGTTTTTTTCATCACTTGTCTTTTCTTTTCTTCAGAAATTTTCTAAGGGCTTTACAATTACAAAATCTCACTCTTATTAGTCTTATTAGTTATATTCACATACAATTTAATTGTTTTCACTTTTGTTTTTTATTTGGTTTTACAGAACATTATTGAAGAGGGGAGCAAATATAAATTTAAGAAGTACTTATATTGATGATGAGTTTTTGCGCTTTTAAGCTGACATACAAAAATATAAATTTATGAGATAATAAACATTATTTGAAGTAAAATAAACTTAATGAATATGAATATATATTTTAGGGGACTAGTACTACTTTAATAAAAGTATATATTGAAAATAAAAATTTTTTTAATTCAATTTTTTTTCACAATTATTTATATAAAAATATTTAATACCTACAATATTTAATTTGAAAATTTCCAAGTTGGCTCCAATTCATTAACAGTTATTATCGGTTTATCTATTAACTAATCATAATTTATTAAAATATCCCCTTTAGTAAATTTATCTAAATTAATTTAAATTTTATAACAGAAGAAAAAAATATCATTAAAAAGCATTATAAGTACCTAAAAAAATAAAGATAAAATCTTTATCTAACTATCTAGTTTGTTAAACCAAATTTATTTTGTATTTATTAGGTATCTTTAAGTCTTAAGAATAAATTTTTGCACATTTTACATATATACCTATGTATGTTTGTAAAAACCTAGTTCTTAGATTATGGGATTTTATAATATTTCTGCATACATATACATACATATGCTCACAAAAATATAACAAAAACATGGTTGAAAATCTTAATAGAAATATTAATGTCATTAATAAAAACTATTCACTTAAGTATTTTTTGTTTACATTTCCATATACACCAAAAAAAATATGCACTCGCTTATTCATATAAGATTATTATCTTACTTATTATCAATAATATATAGGTACATACATATAAATATATTTCATATCTATACAAAATCATTTCGTAACCTGAACATTTTGTATTACGCAGTTTAGCTTCAATTCTAATATTCACATACACCAAAGTAAATAAAAACAAATCAGCCAAGCCACATGGGTGGTATCAACTGCTGCATCGATGTTTTTTGACGTAATGTTAACGTAATCGATGAAAATTCTGTATACACCAAAACCGGTTTCGTAATTTTTGTATTCACAAAAAACCGGTTTCATTGCAACCAATTTTACTAGTAAGACTCGATGCACTAACCAATACAAACAAAAAAATGATTTTGTTTTTCTTTTATTTCTTTGTTGTTTTTCTTTTTTTTTCATTATTTAAAAATTTTTGAACTGTGCGTATCTTAAATAAAAAAAATTTGAGACCGGACAAAATATAAAATATTTCTGATATGGAAATTGATAAAAATCAATATAAGATTACCATATTAGGTTTTATTTCTATTTGTTATTTTTTATCTTTCAAACTAAATACTAAGAAAAAAACAAAAATGAACAAATATATTTGTATTATATTAAATATATATATTTTTCATTAATTATATATTGATAAAATATAAAATTTAGTTAATATAAATAATAACAAAAAATAATTAATGATATAAAAGACAATTAGTTTAAGCAACAGATTTAGAACCTAATTTTAAAATTGTATAATTATGAATGTTTGCTCAGTCCCACAGATGTTAATTAAAATAATAATCCATTTTTAAATTACCTAGATATGATATAAGTAAAATGAAATTACCTACTTACTCAATGTAAATAAAAAATTTAATTTCTTATATTATCTACAAATCCATTTTTTTATTTAGGTTTATGAATAGAAAATTACAAAAATCTTCCGCTTTTGAAAAATTAGTTGACTAAACATTCTCCGACCATAACTATCTTCGAATGAACTAAATTTTACACATACATTCATAAGTTCATAAATTGGTGACAACACTTAAAACTACACTCGCGTGGGACTGAGTAATATTCACTTGCGTTATTTATAATGGAAGATTACGTCAATGCAACTTGCCCATACTCATCATGTAGCCTCACGAAATGAGTGATAATTTTTGTTGTTGCATTTTAAAAATTTTAAGATGAATAAGTTACTTATTTTACTTTTTGTATATTTCGTATTTTATAAAATGTTGGGATCGGGGGTCCAAATTCGCTTCATGGTAAATTTTTTTTTTAATTTCAATCGAAATTTTTTTTTATTTAAGTACCTACTTGTATAAACTTTAAATTAATGAACCATAAATGTACGGACTGACTTAAAAAAAACCCCAAAATTTTTTTGTATGAAACTGATCGTCTATATAATTTTTTGGTCTATGTTTTTATATTATCAATGTGAAGTATTTTAGTTCTTAAGGTTACAATTTTTTAAAGAAACTATTCAAATAAATTAATTTTATTTGTAATTTTTTTTATTATTTCTGTTGAATTTAAAAAACAAAAAAAATAAAATTTTTATATTTGAAGGAGGATCAAACTCATATCTATTTACATCCTGAGCCACTTTGCTAACCAATGAACCATACAATTTACCATGATCATATAAATTTATGATCAGATTTTGAATATAAATGTATCACTAACTGACAGAATGAAAAATAAAGCCTGATAAAACTAAATTTATCACATATAAAATGAGGAATAAAGCTGATATAAATCTAAAAATATTAATAAACAATGTCCAAATTGAAAGAGTTGATACATATAAATACCTTGGTGTAATAATTGATGAAAAACTGAGATGGGAAAATCATATCAATAAAATAGCATCCAAAATTGCGCCAATGCTTGATGCCATTAAAAGAAGTGGAATTAAACTAAACAGGAAAACTGCCAATAATATATATCATGCTCATATCATGTCACATATTAGGTATAATATATGTAACTGGTCCAGTTGCGCTACATGGCTGAAATACAAGGTCAGTACTTTGATAAACAGAGCAATAAAAAATTTATACGAGTTTAGCTGACTGACACCAACAGTAGAAATTTATAAAAAAACGGGATATTTGATGCTTCCGGAAATTATTATTATGGAAAAAGCCAAATTAATTTTTAAACTGGAAAAAGGAATTTACAGGAAGAATATTAATGTTACGAAAAGAAATAGTGTACATAACTATAACACCAGAAGCCTGAATTATTTAAATCATACAAGATCTAGAACGGAGTTATCTCACAGCAGCGGAATATCCTCAGCTATAAGAATCTATAATAAGCTACCAAATGATCTTAAACAGACCTCTAACATCAAATTATTTGTTAAAAATCTGAAGTACCTACTAAAGCGGGATACCATATTGCTTGACAGCGTTATGCAGAATGAATAATTGTATTAACATAATAATAATTTAATTAATAGTATATAACTTTAATAACGTATATATATATATATTTATATATTGATATATATTATACACGTATACATGTATTTTTTTGCTTGTCTTTATTTAGTTTAGTTTTAGGTTAATCTGTGTTATTTTATACCAAAATCAATCAATTGTTTTGTTTATAGCACAGTTAAAATAAAAAAAAAAAAAAAATAAAAAAGTATTATAATATGTTATATAAAAGTAAAGCTATAAAAAAAAGCATTTGTAATAGACAATAAGAAAGCTAAATAAAGTATATCAATTTAAAAAAAAAAAAAAAGCCATAGACACAGGCAAGTTCATATAAAAGTAAATAATAACTTAAAATTTTAATTATATTACATTTGAGTACTATATTATATTCAAATTTTATCAAAATTAATGTTATAGAAAATAAAAAAACCGTACGATAATTATTAAAATCCTATTTTGATACTTTGTATACTTTGGTCATTAAAAAGAAACTTGAAAGGGTAGATTGCAAGAAGTTTTAATGTACACAATAAATTAGAAAGTGTCTACGGTATTGAAAACTAAAAGTTTAATAATTTGCAATTTTTTTTTTAAATTAATAAACCTAATACTTAAAAAATTTAGGCTTATTTGAATCCTTTAACACTTATTTTAATGTTAGATATATTCTTACTCTATTTAAGGAAGTCTTTAACTTGTTATTCAATTTGCACAAAAAGAATAAGTAAGAAAAAATTTATATGTATACTTATATGTAACACTTATTTAAGGTATGTAAATATATAAATATTATCATAGAGCAAGGATAATAGAAAGCGGGACAAATTCATATAAACTTTTTTAGTATGAAATATTTTTGAGAAAAATAAACGATTGGCGAGGTTTTGAATGCATTAGTGACTACTTATTTTAGAAAAGACCTATTTAGAAAAGATTTTGTTTACTTAATAAATAAAAATATTTATGTATTTAATGTTTTGGTATTAATATTATATACAGATTTCGTTCACATATTTATTTAATAAAAAATAAAAATTCATATACGTACAATGTACACAGCAGTTAATATATCAGCAGTTAATTACACACAATCATTGGACATTAACCATTTTTTTTTTTAAAATAACATTTAAAAAATAAATATACTGACTTATAAGTCATCATGATACATGACTTATATGATAAGGCCATCTCAAATTAAATATAGGGTTCAAACTTCAAATTGATTCATATGATAAAAATGCATATGTTTATGTGTAGAGGCGAAGGAACGTACTTTGATAATCGAAGAATATATTCTATTATCCTCTAATAGATAATCTTTGTTCATCATTTTACTAGTATTTTTAGTAATCATAATCAATCAAGAATCATTAATGCACAATATTTAGCTTCATTAGGTGGAGAGTAATGCTCATATAAAATAAGAAGATGTATGGCAAATACTCGAACTCACTGCAACAGACCAACCAAATATTGCAGAAATTTTGGCCATAAAACTAAACTACTTTTAGCATAATTTCAGACACGTAGCTGTAATAGGTACAGAGAAATACTCATATAAAAAAAGAAGTTGTATGGCAGCTACCCGAACCCATGGACCAAAATGGCTGGATTTAAATAGCGATGACGGCTATTGCAAAAAAACGAATTTCGAAAATTTCAAGATCCTAGCTCCTTTAGTTTTTGAGTTATCGTGCGGACGGACAGACGGACAGACGGACATACATAGCTAAATCGATTTATTTTTCGATTCTGATCCGATCCATACACTTGAGTCTATATCTACCCCCCTCCTTCTCTGCGTCACAAACGTAATGGCAAATTTATTATACCCTTTGACTATATAGTCATACGGGTATAAATATTATCTCTGAAACGCCTGGAGCTTTTTAAATAGGCGAGCCCTTAATTATTAATAATGAATTAAGTTTGCAAAATAACCATTTTTTAGCACATTTTCAAAAAAAATTGTAAAAATGTGCCTATATAGTTTCACTCTGTCCGTCCGTTTTAAATATAGTAAATAGAAGATCATTTATATTTTATAGAAGAAACTTTTTTCTATAATAGCCCCACAAAATTCTCAGTATGTAACACTATATAATTTTTAAAATGTGTTTTTTAAAAACCCTTTGCTTTTTTCTTTACTTGTTTCTTATTTTAAATAACTAGGTTTAATTATTTATTTGTTTTTTAGAAAAATTTGCAAATACTTACCTATGGAAAAGTTCGAATGTTTGAAAGGAACATAGTCTAGGTCTGCCATAACTTTTATAAAATACTTTTTAAAATAAAAAAATTTTAATTTCCCCAAACTGGGAAATTTCTACTTTGTACATTGCAATCTTAACAATATTCAAAATATTTGCAATTTTTTAAAAAAAATTTAGAAAATATTGTTGAATCTTGATTAATGATTCTTGATTATGATTATTAACTAGTTTAGTTATATGACCAAAGTTTCTGCAAAATTTGGTTGGTCTATTGCAGTGGGTTCCAGTAGTTGCCATAAAACTTCATATTTTACATGAGCATTACTTTATACATAATAAAGCTGAATGTTTAAAATTTTGCCAAAAGTATTTAACAAAATGATATTATGTTAACATTACGGTCATACATTCGTCCCCGTTTAATTTCAATTAATATATTTTTTTTTTTATTTAAGTACGTATTTGTTAAAATTTAAAATTTATAAGCTAATTTCTATAAATTTGTGTGTTAATAAAAGATTTGAAATATTTTTATAAGTTTATTAGGGTTTCAATAATGATCTATTTGTCGATTTATTAACTTTTTGTACAGATATTTTTAAAATGTTTTGCTTAGCTATATACGTTGTTCAAAAAGTTAGTTTAGTTTCAAATCGAAATACCTACTTGTGTGTTGGCAAAATTCTATAATGTTCTATTTATATGTATCTGAGTAAAATTGTATTAAATAAATGTTGAGTTTTAACTTTTGTTTTGCATTATCAAAGTGAAGTCTTTTAGTTTAAAAGTTACAACTTTTTAAAGAACATATTAAAAATTAATAAATTTTTTTTTATTATACCTAATTAAGTTAAAAAAATATATTCTGTTTGATTTCTACGGTGTATGGAACTCAAGTCTTGTACACCCGAATCTACTTCGCTAACCACTACACCATACAATATTTAAATGCTTTCACATTGCAATTAAAATACTTTACTTTATTAAAAATATAAAAATGATGAATACATGAATGTATATCAAATTCGAAATTTTTTAATTTATGACTCATATTTTTGTAATATTTGAAATAAAGAACGAAAAACACCACACCTCTGATAAAATATGTTTTTTAAGTTAGGTATATTTTTTTTGTTGTATAAGACAAAAGTACAATTTTATTTAAATTAACTCACATTTGGTTTGACTTTAGTCTTAAATAACGAAATCATATTATAATTGATTTGTCATTTTATAAAACGTCAAAAGTTGGAAATGCTGTATTTGTATGTTTTTAAAAACATTCAAATAATCAAAGCATTTGTTGACTTTATTTCAGTTAAAAAATAAAAAAAAAATCAATTTTGAATTCGCACTGTCAAGTTTTAGTAGATATGTAGTGTAGTTCCAAAATTCTATGTTTTATAAGAAGACAAATCAATTATACGATGATATGTTTTTATTGTGTAAGATTAAAATCGTACCAAATGTCACTAAATTTAAAACAAATTGTACTTTTGTTTTACACAAAAAAAAAAATATTGATGGCCCGTTATTAGTCTTATAATTTACAATGTAATAAAATTTAAGTTATTCACAAAAAATAAAGCAAACAAGAAATGGAAAAAACCAAAGATTTTTAAGAGAGCACATTTTCAAAATTAAATAGTGTTTCATACTGAGTTTAGGGTAAAAAATATTTATTAAAATAAATGATAATAGATATGAATTATAATTTAGTAATGCCATAAATTCTTTTTAAATTGTGAATAAAAGTGAAATAAATACTTAGAATAGGTATAATCCCAATGTACTCAAGAAAATCTGTTGACGATAATCGAAATATAATGTTGGAACTTCAATGATATCGTTTAATTTTGGTTTGGTTTCTAATTTTTACATGCCTATAAAAACAGTATTTTTTTAATTTTTAGCCTTTCAAAGGGGATCCAAAATTTTTAAGAACAAACTTATGGTGATTCTTAACATTTTCTTCAACGACCCCTACTATTTTCTGGCTTCTCTCGAAAACTCAAGTCTCTGGCCTGAGCCGTTTATAAGATTGCAATTAAAATTTTGCTTAATTTTAGTACCATGGCAGCTTTAATGCGATATGTTTATGCAAAGCCTATAAAAGCAGCTGTCTTATACTGTTTTCAAATTGAAAATACACATTACTTAACTCTTGTTATAACAACTTAAACATAGGGCTTTTTCGGAATTTGGGGGGCTATAACTTTGTTACCCATCAAAAAACCCCTTGACACACGTGGAAATATAATATTGGAGCTTTGAATTTTCAATTTCACTTTAAAAAAAATTTGGACAGGTGTTAAATGGTGACTAAATTTTAATTTTTAAGCCCTTACAGCTTTATAAAAATTTATCGCCTAAATTTATAGATTTACCATCCGGTAGTTAAAATAGCTGTTACGCAGAACAGCAAGTTAAAATAGCTGAACGGCTCAAGTTAGAAACTTAAAAAGGGAGAAGTTAGATATTGTCGTTAGAAATTAATAGGAGTCGGTTAAGAAAATTTTTTTGTCACGCCTCCTGCTTAGGAGCTGTAAGTGGTTGAATATTGTGAACACTTAAAAATAATCACATCTTGAAAATCAAGACAGCTAAAAAATTTTTCTGTTGCTGCCGAAAAGTTGGATTTTTTCAGTATAGTTCCTCTTTCAAAAATAAATCAACTTTATCAACATAAAAAAGAAACAAATTCTTGCTGCAATAGGAAATTTTTTCCACGTTAAACTTCTTACCCCCTTCTAATATTCAGAAAAACCGAATTAATGACATATCAAGCTTACTTAAATATCTTCTACTAGAGGATGCAAATTATTTTAATGCCGCATTTAAAATATAACTTTTTATAAAATAACCAAACAAATTGGATGTGCTAGAGCTATCTCTAACAAAAACTAATAATACTGAATATAATACAATATTTTTAATTTGTAGTATTAGAATTTACAAAATTGCGAAATCAATACATATTATATTAAGAAAGTACTACCTACATATTTCATTTTTTTTTTATTATGAAATTTATTTTAATTTATAATTGGATATGGAAGCAAGTTTAAGTTTCAGCTTGCTTTTTAATTAATATATTGTATTGATAGTGTAGTGTGAAATATTTATTGCTGATTAAGAAATATAAAAAATGTCAAAAATTAAAGAATATATTGTTTGAGTATTTTTTTTTTAATAATTTAATATGTAATTATATTCCGCTTCTGATATATCATTTTATGAATGCTTCATTAGTCTTTCTTTAGATTTATGAATTCTTGCAGTTTTGATTCATATAACATAATGAAAAACAAAATACATTTTAAAATTGGAAATGGACCAAAAGTAAAATTTTTATATTTGTCATGCCTCCTGCTTAGGAGCTTTAATGAAGCATTCATTAAATGATATATCAGAAGCGGAATATAATTACATATTAAATTATTAAAAAAAAAATACTCAAACAATATATTCTTTAATTTTTGACATTTTTTATATTTCTTAATCAAAGCTTTTGGTCTATAAAATTATACTTTCATTGTTGAAGCGCACAAGTAGGCACAGTCTTAAAAAAATTCTATCGAACAGCATTTTTTACATGATTTTAATCTTTACACTAATTTTTCTCCATTCGACTTTTTAGTATATGGATCAAAAAAGCATGCAGTCGTATTAATTAATAATACTATCCCTAATAATACAATTCTATAAAATTATTAATTCTTGGTTATGCCATTAATTTGAACTCAATCGCGAATGTTTTACCTTGTATTTTACTTTTTTTAATTACATCAAAGTTAAATTCAAATATCTACTGTTTTTCCAATTTTTATATGCATATTTATTTACTTTTGAGTTAAATTATTTCGATATTTTGTGTTTAATAATCATTTAAAAAGAAAAACTGAAATATATTAATTGCTTAAAAGTAAAATAATTTATTTGATAACCAAAATAAAAATCCTTTTTAGCACATTTTCAAAAAATTTTGTAAAAATGTGTCTATATAACTTCACTCTGTCCGTCCGCCTGTCCATCCGTCTGTCCGTCCGTCCGGCCATCCGTATGTTTACAAAAACTTTTACACTGTTTGAAATGGAGAAAAGAAATTTTAACCACGAGTAGGTATTGCAAAAAAAATAATTTCGTAGAAGAAGTTTTTTCTGTAGTCCTACCCGTTACGGAACTACAGCCCCCCAAAGTTGGAAAAAGCCCTATATTCAAATTGTTATAACAAGGGTTCTGAAAACGGAAAAAAGATAGCAGGTTTTATAATCTTTATAAATTTTTCAAAATCAAATGTTTAGGGTTGCCATACGGCACTAAAATTTACCATTATTCAAAACTCAATTTTTCGAAATTTTTGGCCGCACATATCTTCTAAACGGTTCAAGCTAGGGTCTTGAAATTTTGAGGGTAGTTAGATCCTCAGAAATAAGTAAAAGTCGGTTAATAAATTTTTTTTTGTCCGGCCCCCTCTTTTGTAGCTATAAGGGCTTGAAAATATAAATTTGGCTATTTTTAAACACAATTTAATTCCTCGAACATAAAAAAGTTGTGGGAATAGAGTAGTGAGGATTAGAAATTGGTTAACTTTCCCCATAGAGGGGCTATTAGGACTTAAAAATTAAAAAATTTACTGTTTTTATAGGTAAGTAGTAACTTATAGTCACTAACGTATATACATATTTCCTAAATTCAACGTTAACTTTGAAGCTTCAACATTATATTCCAAAAAAATACTCAGTATGAAACACTATATTATTTTGAAAATGTGCTTTTTTAAAAACCTTGGTTTTTTTCATCACTTGTTTCAAATATTTATCATCCTTTGATCAGAAAAATCAAAGTTACTATTTAAAATTTAACTAAAACTAACTTGCTTATATATAAAACTAAACTTAAAACCATATTATATATTATCAAGCGTTAAAGGTTTTCCTTACATTTAAAGGGGGTCCTTTATATTGAAGAAAGGGTCTAGTTTTAACCATTTTTGCTTATATAATAAAATTCTAAGAAAAATTCCAAATTTTGGGGAAGTCACAATTTAAATCTGTGAACCTCAAAATTTTGGAAGGGGAAGAGATGGGTTAGATCTTCGAGAGTCATCATAAATTTGCTTAGTAAAAATTTATATACCTAATATGAATATATTTTCAAAATTAAACACTACATAATTTTGAAAATCTGCCTTTTTATAAATCCTTGGCTTATTTCATTACTTGTTCTATTATAAAACCAAAATGAAACATAAAAAAAAATTTTCCTACGAGTACCTACGAGTACTTATATACTAAACTAAACACAACACAATTAAAACGAGGAAGAGTATAGTAGAGTAGACTGTGTCAACTCTGGGATACCCGTATGACCGTAATATAAACATTATATCATCCGGTTAATTATTTTTGGCAAAATTTTAAATATACAACTTAATAAACTTTTAAAACAATAGAAAATATAGGTTGAAAGGCAGCTCTTCGAACCTCTTGCACTACATAAACTCTATTTTATTCAGACGTTGTCCGTCCATTCAAGTTAACTGTTATTGACAAAATTTCAAACATTCAATTTTATTTTATATAAAATAATGCTCATATGAAATATGAAGCTGTATGGAAACTACTCAAATCCACTGCATTAGAGCAACCAAATTTTGCAGAAACTTTGGCCATAAAACTAAACTATTTTTGACACATAGTCATACAAATCACATGATCGGCAATAAAGCAATAAAATAATCTTAAGATATTCTAAGTTTTAAATTGTTTACTTGAAGAAATGAGAATTTTTGGGAGAGATAACATTATCTTATACACTTTACTATGCTCATACACGACGAGCTTGCTTGTCAACTTGATCGGCGGACATGTTTGCAAGCCATACCACACACTTTTTGTTTTTAAAAATATGTTAAATGTCAGAATTATCTGACAGTATACTTTGAATTTTTAAAACAGATTTTATTTAGCTATATAATTCAGCTTATTTAACTTTTTTCTTCCAAAATTATAATATTTAAAATTTTTTTATATGTTAATATGTTTTTCTAACTTAATTTTATAATTATTTCAAATTACTTACTAAATTCTTTGTAATTACATTATATTAATTTTTAAATTAAATTATATCAACGTACTTTTCCTGTCAAAAAATGGGAAATATTAAATAAAAACAATTAAGCCAATGCACTCAATAAAGCCAGTTAACAAGTGTGAAAAATATAAGTTGGAGCTTCAAAGAGAACGTTTAATTTCGCAAAATATACTCTGGTGGATAAGCTTCTTATTTATAAAAACAGGAAAGGTTTAATTTTTAAGTCCTAATAGTCCTCAATATTTACTAAGCAAACTTATGAATTTTATTTTTTAGGTTCTAGGAATTAAATTGTGAAGTCCACCAAAAGTTGTAATTTTTGTTAGAATTTTATTATCAAGCAAAAATGGTTAAAGCTAAGAGACATTTTCTTAAATTTTAAAAAGCCTCTTTAAATGTAAGAAAAACTTTTAACACATTTTAAAACATAATATTGGAGTTGGAGTGGAAATTTGGACAGGTATTCAAGTTAAAGGTGTTTAAAAATAGCAAAATTTAAATTTCCGAATCCTTACCGGAGGCGTGACAAAAAAATTTTGTTAACCGACTCCTACTAATATCTGAGGATCTAACTTCTCCAAATATTAAAAGTTTAGCTTGAACCGTTTAGAAGATATGGACGACCAAAAATTTTTGAAAAATTGAGTTATATTTATATAATGGTAAATTTTAGTACCCGTATGGCAACCCTACATATTTGTCTTTTTAAAAATTTATAAAGCTTATAAAAACAGCTGTCATTTACCGTTTTCAAATTGAAAGTATACCTTATTATAGAACTCTCGTTTTAACTGTTTAAATATATGGCTTTTCCGTAACGGGTATTTAATTAATTGAATAATACAACTGGCAGATATAGAATACCATATAACTCAAATACAAAACATAAAATAAACAAAAAATAGAACTGTAAATATTGAAAATCTAAGACGTTTTTACATGTTATAAGGCAAAGTACTATCTCATGTTTAAATTGTATGTGGAATTCAATAAGACCAATTCTAATAACACGAATATAATATAACCCCCTGTTCCAACATGTACCTATGGTATAAACAGTAATAAGCCTGTTGAACAGTTAGCGCTTAAAAAAAAAAAAAAAAAAAAAAAAAAATTGACATATTTTTTACAATATGGTGAAAAATGCTATAAAAATAATAAAAATTTAAGTTGTACAACTTACATATACACGATAAACTTAAAATGTAAACCAAAATCTCCGCCCAAAAATATTAAAATTTTCTATATACAACTTCTCAAGTCCACCGTTTATGGGCAGCATTATATAATGATATTTCGATATTAACCTTTTGCAAAACTATATACCCCCAAACCATAGAATGCTAAATTGATAAATATTGTTTATTATTGAATTTGGTATTAAATTTGTATATCAACATATTTTTGTTTTTTGTAATCATTAATAGTATTCTAAATGAATAATACATATGTATACATTTTAAGAGTACATTAATAAGATGGTTGTTTTTAAAATAAATTCACATTTATCATAGTTATTTCAATACTTTAAATGCAAGAAATTCACTTTAAATTTTCTGAATTCAATTTCTTTACATACATTTTATACTTAAATTTGAGTAAAGCAGTTTCTTACAACCAAAACTAAGTTGCTAAAGCGAAATTGAAATCATACATATTATAGATTTTAAAAGACAAGGCCAAACGAAAAACTACAATATTGTAACAGACAACTTTGTATATAAGATTTTTAACCTATTTTGAACTAAATAAAAAACATAGTCCTGGCTCATATTATCAATATTTAAGTTTGGTGCACGATTTATAGTTTTGACAAGTTTAGTTTCGCTTTCAGATTTATTACTGATTGTTTTTTTTTCCATAATCTGTATTTTTCTAAACTGCACCTGTCGATTGTATAAATTAGTATTCAACATAAATTTTGACAATACATTAACAAAAGTCCTATTTTTTATACATTCTATCATTTAATTATATTGATATGTCTCAAAAGAAAATTATCATCCCCACGAGGTCACATCCCCAATAAAAAATAGTGTAACTTGATATGGTTTCAAATGATGATTTTTAATATGAAGACTTAATAAGTTAATATTTTTTTTCAACGTGATTATTAAAATTAAAGAGCTTTTTGTTCAAATTTTTTGATATTGAAAAGGATTACTAAAACCCTTCCATATGTTAAAATATTTCATGTAAAAGAGGCTTTTCAACTTGTCAAGTACGTTTCCATAACAAAGAAGATCAGTAACAAATGCTTTTGTTTTACTTTAATATTAATTAAAGTGTTAAGAGATGAGAATTTAATTTTATTTATTTTTTTATAATATTGTGTAATTATTTATAATCGAATCGTTTTGTTTTTTTTTTCTTTTTTAATTATTTTACTTTATTTTATTTTATTTAATAACTATTAATAAGCTTTAAGTTCTAGAAAAAAATTTAAATATTTTTTGTTTTTTTTTTTATATTTAGCTACTCTGAATTTTTTTTTATGTTTATTAACTGTGATGTAAACAAAACATAAAGTTTTGGTATAAAACATCGCAGAAAATTCCATATGTAACAAAAAAAGTAAATTACTTACAATCTAAGGAGTACCTAATATATACATAATTTAGATAATATAATAATTACAAAAGATGTTATTTGAAATTCACGCCTTCATTAATCTTTCCATTTGTGATGAATTATTTTTTACTAAATACTTCAGTTTTTTTACAAAAGAATCTAAATTTGAACTCTCCTTCAACCTAAATGGTAATCTGTTATAAAGCCTTATAGCTGACAAAAGCAGCTGTTTCGTGATAATTCTGTTCTTGAAATAGCATGATTTAGGTTGTTCAATTTCCAAGTATTGTAATTGTGGACAATACTTCTTTTAGTAATTAGAATGGTTTTTTTAAAAATTCCTTTTTCCAATTGGAAAATTAGTTTAGCTTTTTCCAGAACAATGATTTCAGATAACTTCAGGTAACCCGTTCGTTTAAAAATTTCATTTTAAGGGGTAAGCTAATTCAGTTTATGCAGGATTTTTATAGCCTAATTATTAGATTTTTTAAATCTAATAATTATAATTAAATTATTAGATTTAATCACATAAGATACCTACAAACCTTTCCATTTCAAGTGTTGCTGATTTATTTATTTTATGTTATGATATAATTTTATATATTTTATTTTGTTTATCAGAGTTTGATCGCAAGCCCCTATTAATTGAAAGAGCAACGACCTAACCACTACGTCATCGGTCAGATAAAGAATACCTACTAAATAAAAGGAGCTAACTTTTATGATTCTTATTTGTTAAAATATTAAAGTATTTAAACAAGTATAAATAAGAGAAATATTAATTGTAAAGATTATTAGCTATATTCAACTCTATAAAAATTTAATAAATTAGATAAGAATTCATATTAAGTACCTATATAAAATCTTATTCCATAGAAATTGAAATATTTGATACAAATTAATATATAAGTAAGTAATAATTCTTTAAATAAAAAAAACTCACTTTGTTTTAATATATCGAATAAAAAAATAAGATCATAAATATTATTTTTCATTATTAATTATTTCAAACATTTTATCCATTTTTTATTAATTAATTGATTTATGATTTATATTAACCAATAAAATGATATTTTGATATTTTTAAATTAAATGAGAAACTTTTTCAGAATTTTTATAATAAAATTTTTAATTTAATAAATATTAACTTTTATATTAAACACATAAATATACATTTTTTTTTTCTTAATTTTTATATTACAACTAGTAAAACTAATATATTTATTAACTATTTTTTTTTGATTCACTAGTATTAAGTATTTATTTCAAGGATATGCAAGTTGTATTTATTTTTTCTCAAATATGCGATATGAATGAGTAATTAATATGATATTGTCTTTTCAATGATCATTTGTTGTAAGATTTTCAAAACGACTAATGATTATTCTTAATATTAATTTAAATGATGACGCATTTATTTTAAATTTGTTTAAGTTATTACACACAATAGAATGCAAATATACACGTATATATTATTTTGACTCTCAAGTTATGGTAATTAAATAATTTTGAGTACTAAATCTTGATTTTTGAATGAAAATATATATATTTTTTCATATTTCTTTATTTAGTTTTAGTATTAATTTAAAATTTCATTATTTATTTTTTTTTTAGATAAATATTTTATTATTATTTTTAATTATATTAAATTATATTAAAATAGCAGCTATTAGATATGATTTTTTTTTTGTTATTTTTAAAAACTTTGACATTCAGAAAACCAAAAATTAGTAAATAAAAAGTAGTGTTACAATATGATATTAAAATAATTTAAATGAAAAGAGTAGATTGAATTAATTTTTTAATTATTAAATTATTAGGTGTAAGAATTTTTTGATAAAATTTTTATTTTTATAAATTAAAATTAAAATTTTCTTTCGAGTTTGCTCGAAGTTAAATAAAGAACTTTACACGAAGTTTTATTCTACGTTTGTGTTTATATTGCTGTTTAAAAAAAAAAAATTTCAACAAAATATGCAAAAGAAATTTTTTTTTTAATTTGAAAAAAAATTCGTCATAGGGTTTGAATTTAGAAAACCACCTTTGCACGACACGAATGCCCGATAGACGAGTTTAAACTGACTTGGAATATTCTTTTTTACCCGAAAAGTTTTTCCTTTTCATAAAAATATTTGTATCAAAAGAACAGGATTCGTAAAGGATTATTTTTATGTTTATAATTTTTAACGAAAAACTAAATTCATATTAACCTTTTCTATACTTACGAGTATTTCTTTTCTCTACATGTTATTTTTAAAATTTTTTTTGGGTAATTTTGCTTTATATAAACGTTTTATCTAAAGCAAAATTACCCAAAAAAAATTTCAGTAATTCTTAGTAAATTTTTGCGCATGCTCTTCAAACCCAATTAATATTTTTTATACGAATAAAACAAGGAAAATTCACACATAACATTCAAGTATTTTATTTGAAAAATAAGTTTTCCTTTGGATTCAGCAGAGTAGTTATTAAAATTTTTTCATTAGGTTTTCGTTAGGTAGAATATTTGTTCTTATATTTTATTTGTTTATATTATAAATTTAGGACATTATTATAAGAGTACATTTTTCTCAAAAAATGGAAAATTTTTTTTTTATATTTAACTACATAGGATTTTAATAGTGCTATTTAATAATTCATTTTTTCGTTAGGTTTTTTAAGAGAACTTTTCGGGTAATTCTTAAAAATTGTTTGTCGTAAGCTTATTTAAAGGAATTGTTTCAATATTTAAACATTTAACGAATATTTTGTTTTTAAGTATAGGGACAATATATAAACTCAAATAGTAGAATCAATTTTGAATAAATTCTTATACTAAATTTTTTTTAGCTATTTATAAAAAATAAGAGACAAAACAATATTATTGAAATTTTTGATAGATACAGATTTTTCAAAATTTTTATATTATTTATTAATAAGCAAAACCTCTATATTGTAGGAAAAGTTAAAATTTTATTTCATAAGAAAAAGCACTCATTTTTTATTTTAATATATATAATATGTATGATTCAATATCGTATTTGTCGATTGTGAATAAAAAAAAATTTTGAAAGGGAATTTATACAAAATAACTAACATTAGGAACTTTAGTTGTATTTTAAATAAGCAATAATTGTTTCAATTTTATTTTAAGAAAATCGAAATTTACCGAGAAAATTGTAATTCTCAATACCAAATTAAAGTATTTAGGTCAATCGCCTACGTAACAATAGTTTTGCCTAAAGAACTAGAATTTAACTCAATAAAAGATTCTTTGAAATTTCATTTTAATGATTCAATTCTCCGATTGTAGTGAAATCAATTCACTTTAAAATTTTAGTGTCAGGATTTAATGAACTAGTAATATCAAAGCACCTTAATTTTGTTACTGTCGCTGCTTTATCTAATTTTAAGTTAACTTGATATAAAAATTTACAAATTGAAAAACTTAATATATTTTTAAAAAAGTGCCATTAAATTTATTTTATTTTAATTCATTTACATTTATATTATAAAATACAAAATTTTATTTGAACATATAAAGATTTTTTAATTTTATCGTTAAAGTTGTTATACCATAATATTATGTAATTTGAGGTATTAAGTCAGGTTTGTTATATAAGTTTATAATAAACAATTATGGTACTATATTTGATATAATGGCACTAATGTGATTATCCTTTTTGACATGAAAATGAGGGAAGTCAACTTTGAATGCAAGTATTTCTTTTTCAAATGTAAGGTTTCTTTTTCGATTGCAAGTATTTCTTCCTCAAATGCAAGTTTTGTTTTTTGATAGCAAGTATTTCTTTATCAAATGAAATTTTGGCTTTTTGATAAAAAGTATTATTTTTGTTTTTAAAATTAAGTTCATTAAATATATTACTTAACATTTATCAAAAATATATATATATTACCGTATCCACTATTGTACAGGTATAATAATAATGTATAAATACCTAGTTATTTTTAGCACATTTCAAAAGATTTTTAAAAATGTGCTTATATAGTTTTACTCTGTCCGTCCGTATGTTAACAAAAACTTTTACTTCCTTTGAAATATGGTAAAGAAATTTTAACTACGGTTGTTATTTAAAAAAAAAAAAAATTATTTCCTAAATTCAGAACCCACCTATATTCTGCAATTTTTTGTCACGCTCCCGGTTTATGAGCTCTTAGAGATCACAAATTTAAATATTGCTATTTTTAAGCACCTGTAACTTAAATACCCGTCTAAATTTTTTTTTAGTTATATACAAAATTTAAAGCTGCAACATTATATTTCGCACCTGTTAATAGATTTTCTTGTATGCAATAGGATTTTATTCTAAGTATTGATTTCACTATTATTTATAATAAATAATTAATTGGTTAAATGACTAAATTATAATATTATCATTTATTAAGATTTATATTTTTTATAAAAATAAATGATAAAATACTCAGTTTAAAACACTGTATAATTTTGAAATTATAAAATAAGATGCCATTTTAACCATTGTTTTGTTTTTTTTACTAAATGTATTGTTTTATTATTTTTTGTCGAACAGATTAACTTTGTTATAAGTCTAAATCTATTATCAAAAACCTAATAACAAAATCTGCAAATAACACTAATAACCAAAGAAAATAAAAAAGAAACCCAAAATCTAAAAAAATCTACAGTCTCCTAGAAAAATTTTGAAGAAAAATTAATTATTTACTTCTGCAAAAACTTTGAATCTTATATAAAAGAATTTATACACTACATTATATTATATCCTCAGTAAATCTTATTGTAGACGTATAATTAATGCTTTTTCGCTGCCGTTGTTCTCTGATACAATATATGCCATTAAAGTCTGATAAGTGTGGTGATATAAGATAAAACGTTGTATGTGACTGATAGACAAAACTTTTTACTACTTTCACGTTGTCATCACCGAAAGTAAAATTTTGCCCTCAGTTCTATAGCTATTTTCTCTAACTTGGTGTAATATTCTCTGATACCAGTCTCTTCCCAGGAGATTTAATTCATCTACGTATGCTGCCAGTCTGCAGGTATTTTTTTTTCTAATTATCTGCATCAAGAGTTTTTTAGTTTTTGAATTGCTCTTTGACACTTACCTCTGTTAATGTAATCATTATCATTTAATAAGTTTCCAAAATATTCTTTCCAGCTGTTCATCCTTAGATGATAAAAGATTATTTTCTGCAATCTCTGAATAAGTTTTGATCCAATCCAATCTACAGCAGGCTATTCTATCCATGATGTATGATATCCTTCTCTGTTCAACTAAAACGTGATCATTTTGGGTGAACGTTTTTCCGTCGGGAGATACCCATGTGATTTTATGAATTTCCTTATGGGCGTAGAATGTGGATGATATAACCGTTTTTTTCTTGATCGCGAAATCAATCTTTGTCCATTATCGTTGGTGGAACTATGTAGGCTGTGTTCTCCAATCGCGCCCTTGTATACTTCCTCTTTTCCTATTTTCGCATTCTGCGTTAGATGGTGGTTGATTGTAGATAACCTTCGGTTAGCTATAGAAATCCTCGTTAATCTGTTCCGCCTTATCCTTGGTAGGTGCATTAGCGTTGTATCACTGTCCAATCTTGTTTTAATATGGATTACGCAGAACCTCTCACTCACCGATTTGAAATCTAGGATCGCCGGTTTATATGTTTTTTTAACTAAAAATGCACACTGAATTTTCTCTTTCCACCATACTTTCATTGAAGTGTACCGAATGGCTCCTTAGATCCGATATTCTTTTGCTGTGGCATTTGGTTTCCTGTGTTGCTGCTATAGTTATTTTATATTTTAGTTGTTCAGGGATTTTGGTGCTTCTTCTTTGTTAAGTGTTTTACATTAGTTTAATTTGGGTTTTAAAAAAAATACAACAATAACCTAAGGAAAAGCGGTAACTGTTTTGTCCACCAAAAGTAGTTAAGTCTTATGGCCAAAGTTTCTGCCATAAACATTTTTCTTTTATATGAACATTATTCTACACCTAATGAAACTTCGTGTCAGAAATTATGCCAAAAATCGTTTAGCCAAAGTTTCTGCTGCCATACAACTCCTTCTTTTATATGAGCATTACACCAACACCTAATAAAGCTGTTTTTTTGAAATTTTGCCAAAAGTAATTAACCGGATGATATAATGTTTATATTATGGTTATTCGGATATCCCAGAGTTGACACAGTCTACTCTACTACACTCTTCTTCCTTTTTATCTTGATTTTTTCCAAAGTTTATACTAATAATGCTACCCTGAAGTTCATAACATCAGCTTATCAGGCCCATTCACAAATCGAAAATGTTTAGAATAAAACAAATATTTAAAAAAAATTCTAAAACTTATTTAAAATAATTCGTTTTTATTATATTATAAAATAAGCGTGTAGGACTAATATTATGAAGTAACACATATAACTTTGCTAGTTGGTGTGTTTTTCTCATAAATAATTTACCATTTTCTATCTATGTGAATTCAATTGGTTTTTTTGTTTTTAGATCTCCGGCCATTTTATGAAGATATTAAAACAATGTGTGAGCCTCTCATTTTAAAAATTTTGGCTTGACGAATAATCTAAAAATTTAATAGCTTTATTTAAGCAAGAAACAAAAAATTATCTATTACCTCCTAGTCGCATCAACAGAACTTAACAAAAATTTATTTCAGGCAGTCTTTTTAACTGTATTTTCACCCGGTACCATTTAACACAAATCGGAAACATAAATCTTTTAAAATCCTAAAAATTGATTAATATATATCAAGCACCTCAATAAATTTATTTAGCTAAGAGGAGCCTCTGTTCAGTTTCAATTTTTCAAACCCTTAAGACTCGATTCGGAAGCTTTTAACATATTAAAACTTGACATAGAATGTAAGGACACGCTCTGGACTACCAGAATTTTTTCTGTAAAATTTGGGGACAATCAAACCAGTGGTTTTCTTTGGATCATGGACAAACAAACAATTTTTCTTTTTTATACAGGGTGTCCGGGACTCAAGTACGCGCACTGCACTCAAGAATTGGGGGCATTAAATCAAACAAAAGATTGTACTGGAACGGGGGGTCTATTGTGGACCCTTTTCGAGATATGAGGGATTAAAGATTTTTAGGAAACTTTTCATAAAAAAATCAACAACTTTTGAGCAGCTTACTGTAGAGAGATAAAAAAAAAATCCATTTTGTAGAGTAAGTTGTCAGCATTAATTTTTGTGTACTAATGATCCCCATATACCCAACATGTACAAAGTTATGAAGGTTCAAAATGATTTAAAATGAAAGAATTATATTCCAAACTCAATTTTCTTTCGAAGCACACTGTATTTGGGGTCCTTTTTATAGCATATTTCGAGACGGCTTTTCAAGCCCTATAATTAGTATATACTAACTTTTTCTCTATCTCTAACCATTTTTGAGATATGAAGAATAGAAAAGTGTGTTATTTTCAATCGGTTCAAACAGAAAAATTATGAAATTTTTTTTTATCTATTTATTTTTTCATTAATATTTTATAAGAAATTTAGAATTAATGGGTTTCTCCTAAATTAATACTTTTAAATGAAAACCGGTTTTTTGGGCTCCAATTTATACCTATAAAGTATTAAAATATTGATAAATATTCTATGTAATGAAAACAAATAAAGATAAGGAAATGCAATAACAAAAATTTTTTCATTTTAATAATAAAATAACAAAGTATAATCTAATTTGAAAATGAAAATTTAAAGGAACTGCTCAAAATGATTTCCGTCATTATGTATGCAATACATAATTCTTCTTTTCAAACTGTGCATTAAGTTTATGTTTTCTAGCTCCTGTCTCAAAATCTGAGCAGTTTCGTTTATTCTCTCTATCAATTCTTCTCTAGATGATAATTGTGAAGAATAAACTATTGCCTTCATCCGTTCCCAGAGAAAAAAATCTAAAGGAGTTAGATCTGGTGATCTAGCTGGCCACTTTATTGGTTCATTTCTTCCAATCCATCTATTAGGATAATGTTGATCCAACCATTCTTTCACATTCCTAGAATAATGTGGAGGAGCTCCATCATGTTGGAAAAACATAAATCTTCTTGTTGCCAAGGGAATATATTCTAGCAGTCCAGGTAGTTGATTAACTAGAATATTTTGTTATAAAGTACCATTTAAAGTTGAGTCAGTTGAGTTTTTATTTTCAAATTAGATTATACTTTGTTATTTTATTATTAAAATGAAAAAAGTTTTTGTTATTGCATTTCCTTATCTTTATTTGTTTTCATTACATAGAATATTAATCAATATTTTTAATACTTTATATTATTTATACTGGCTTTCATCCTAATTTAATATACGGCCACGCTGTATATTAAATTAGGATGAAAGCCAGTCATAAGACTTGTTCAAGTAATAAAACATATTTTTTTTTGTTAAGGTTTCATATTGAGTTTTAATACTTTCATGAAATAGATTTTGTAAACATCATATGACTTCATTATAATTGCATCATAAATGCATTGACATATGCGTATCACTTTTTTAAAATTTGAAATCAAACGAAAATTGCGTACTAAAATACTATACATATACATACCTACATACTTGTAAGTAATGAAACTATGCAAATTAAAAAAATGTACAAAAAAATTTATGAAAGAAATTCTGCTCTGGATCAGACTTACGCTTTACCTAACCTGACAAAATTAATTTACTTCGCAGGCCATCAGTAAACCCTCTGACCACTTTAATTAGCATTTTATTTAAATATATAAATGAAGAATGGAAGAAGACAGAAAAATAGAAAAACGAAATTAAGAGAATAGGTGAAGATATTAGAAATACCTTACACCTTTTTGGTTCAAATTTAATGAGATATCCATAAGTCATTTTAACACCATAAAAGCTGTTATTAATTTGATCGTAAAACATAGCTAACCAAATTAACTTTATAATACTAAAAATATTTTCTAATAACACTATATATTAAAAAATATTACAAATTCTTACTAATTGACCTATTTACAAATATTAAAAAACAAAAAAACTTGAAATAAATAAAAATATATTTATTCCAATTCAATTACAAAAGCGAAAAATTTGAGTTATTAAATTTTGTGATAAAAAGCTTATCAAAGCATAATATATTTAATAATTTAAATTTTTCAAAGGACGCTAAGGAAATCGAAAGCGACACCCTGATACCAAATTTGGAGGTTCTATCTTCAATGGTTACGGAATTATGCTAGCTTGGCTTAAATTCGATAAAAAAATTCTTGGTTCCGAACCTATGGTCCAAAACTGAACGTACGCAATCGCCGTCGTAGTCTCATTACTGGAAACCTACAGTACAAATTTGTTGAAGATAGCGTCATTAATTGTTCAGTTATCGTGATTTTTTATATATGTTCGTTAGCCCTTCGATCGATTAAAAAGTCCAGAATCCGAATCCATGGGCCGATTTCACCCATATGCAATCCCCTCCGTACTTTCAGTCCTAATAACCTACAGTTAAAATTTCATCAAGATAGCTTCATTCTTTTTTGAGTTATCGTGCCTACGGACGTACGGACAGACGGACGGACATGACTATATCGACTCAGGAGGTCACGCTTATCACAAATTTATATACTTTTCCATATCTAGCTCGCTTCCTTTAGGTGGTTACAAACACCATTCCAAAGTTAATATACCCTTTTACATATTCTATAGGTGTAGGGTATAAAAATGTGGCTATATAGTTTCACTTCGTCCTTCCGTATATGTTTACAACAACTTTTACATCGTTTGAAATTTTAACTACGAGTAGGTATTGCAAAAAAATTTATTTCATGGAAGAATTTTTTTCTATAGCCCCCAAAAATACTCAGTATGTAACACTAAATAATTTTGAAAATGTATATTTAAAAGCCCTTGGTTTTTTTCATCACTTGTTCTTATTTTAAATAGCTTTAATTATTTTTCTTTTCTTTTAGAAAGAAAAATACCTATGAAAAATAGATACCTATGGAAAAGTTCGAATGTTTAAAAAGAACATAGGTCTGCCATAACTAAATTTATTAAATTTAATTTTTCCAAACTAGAAAATTTCTACTTTGTACTTTGCAATTGTAACAATATTCAAAATATTTGAAATTTTTTAGAAATATTGTTGAATCTTGATTAATAATTCTTGATTATGATTATTAACTATGATTATCTCCTATTCCTACTAATAATATATGTAAAATTATGAAATAAGTTTATCTATTAGAATTTAATAGACAATCTTTTATTATTACTGTCATTCTTTTACCTCTGCACATAAAATTATTGATTTTTATCATATGAATCAATATGAACCCTAAATTTGAAATCGCTTTGTCTTATACATTATGTATCGCGTATATTTACTTTTTAAATAATATTTTTATGAAAATATGACAATGGTTGTGTGTATTTATTAACTGCTGAGTAAATTACTCTTTGCATTGTATTTATAATTTGAAATTTTATTTTTTAAGGAAATAAAAATGTGAGCATGTGTGTATATAATATTATTACAAAAAGCGTAAATAAATACTTTAATAAATAAGCAAAATCTTTTTTTCTGAATAGAATAAGTGTTCGCTAAAAAATTCAAAACCTTGACCAACTTATATTTTTCTCAAAAATATTTCATACTAAAATAAAATAAAATAAAACGAGGAGGAGTGTAGGAGAGTAGATTGTGTCAACTCTGGGATACCCGTATGGCCGTAACATATACATTATATCATCCGGTTAATTACTTTTGGCAAAATTTCAAACATACAGCTTTATTAAGTGTAGTGGAATTCTCATACAAATTTTGCTGAAACTTTGGCCATTACACTAAACTACTTTTAGCAAAATTTCAGACACCCAGCTTCATTAGGTGGAAAGTAATGCTCATATAAAATAAGAAGTTGTATGGCAGCTACCCGAACCCATGGACCAAAATGGTTGGATTTAAATAGCCATGACGGCTATTGCAAAAACACGAATTATCGAAAATTTCAAGATCCTAGCTCTTTTAGTTTTTGAGTTATCATGTGGGCGGATGGACAGACGGACGGGCGGACGGACGGTCATACATAGCTAAATCGATTTATTTTTCGATTCTGATCCGATCCATGCACTTGAGTTTATATCCTCTCCCCTCCTTTTCAGAGTCACAAACGTAATGGCAAATTTATTATACCCTTTGACTATATAGTCATACGGGTATAAGAAAATATTTTTGTCAATATACACTTGCTCAGATCAACCAAGACAGAGCAGACATAGTTCCCTTTATCAAGATTTACAATAATAGCTCTTATTGAATCATTGATTCCTACATCAGTGCCATGCGATTTTTGAAAGCCAAATTGGTTGATGTCAAATGCGTATGAACATTTAATAAAGTCACATTTTCTTTTATTAATAATTTTTTCGAATATTTTACTCAAACAGCTAGTAAGTATTTAAGGCCGATAATTAGATGTATCCAAAGGAGAGCCACTTTTGTTTATTGAAATCACAGTTGTAATCTAAATTTCAATGGATTAGGATAATCTCCTGTGCGAAAACTATCATTAACAAAACTACTAATTATCGGATATATTATATTAGCTACAGTTTTTAAGTCTTTTGCTGATATATTATCAGAGCCAAGTGAATTGTCTTTCAAATCCATTAAAACATTATATACTTCTTTTTCATTACTAGATACCTGGAACATGGAGGTTACATTTATTCGATTTTTTACAATATTTTTTTCTCTAAATATGTATTTTGTCAGCTAATTTTTTTCCAACATTACTAAAATACTCATTAAAGCCGTTGGCTATGTCTTTGCCATTATTTAACAGTTCATCACTACATCGTATTTCCTTAATTATTTTGATACAATCCGATTTTTGGTTTACTATCTGAGAATTCAAAATATTCCAAATTTTTCTAGTATTTGTACCAGCTACTTACAGTTTTCTATTAAAATAACTTTGTTTTACTTTCTTTATCTCTGCATTCACCTTATTTTTTAACACATTATAATTTCTCTTATACTCCAACACTATTAGGATACTGCTTATGTTTCTTATATAAACTATTTTTATGTTTTATTAGTTTTAATATTTCTTTCGACATTCAGTAATTATTTTTTCTAATTCTTATGTTCTTAACACTTGTACATACGCTTTTAAAATAATTTATTGCTTCTACCAATTCATCAATATTTACGCAATTATGTCCACGCTAGTGATTTTCCAGCAGGTATGAGTATTTAGAATAGTTTGTACTCGTTATTTGTTTGTTGTACAGCATTGATTCTAGTTTTCTAAGTACTGCTTTAATTTCAACACAGATTGCTTTATGATCTAAGTTTGGAATATCATGGCATCACTTGTATTTTTAATATTAACCATGTTAATATCCATATACATTCAGCTTACATCCGTTTCAGAAAGTAAATCAATGTTAGTTTCACCAACAACTATTATGTTTGTATACTTATTAAACAGCTGATCTAGGTATTCTATAAATGTCTTATTGTTTTCAGAAGCACTCTTTTGTAGCACACTGCCATATTAATAGTAGGCTTGGTATCTTCCAAAGAAATCACAATAGTATTGAAAGATTTAGATATTTCCAAAATTTTGTAAATAATATCCTGCTTTAAATATATTGCACAAGGTGGGTGTCTGCTCAAGTTATTAGAGATAAAAGATGCTGTATACCCAGGAATATTGAAATATTTTTCTTCTTCTGAGTATAACAAAGTTTCTCCAACCATGATTATATCAAAATCAGTTTTAATTTTTATAAATGCTGCTATTTCATTTAGATTTTTTCTCAAGCTTCTAGCATTAAAATGCACCATTTTCATATTCAATAGTTTATTCAGCGTCACGGTTTCCCAATCAAATAGTTTTGTCATGATTCTATAATTCTCTGCACATGTCTCCTGAAATAAGCTAGATCCTGTAGCAATTTCTTTCTTGATATTCCTGTGGTTTCATGATAGCTAAAGTATAAGTTTGAAAGTTCATGATAGTTATTTGGCAGTCCTTCCTGGTGTATAAGTACTTTTAGACTAGTTTGCGCCATTCCCTAATAACATGCATTTCTTGTTAATCTGACAATCGATGGAGCTAGTGGATTAATAAAGCTTTTACTATTAGACTTTATAATATCACTACTGGCTACGTTTATTATTTCACCTTTAATCCAATTAGCATAGTTAGCTGTTCGCATTTCAAGTTGACTTCCATCGTTAGCTATATCTTTAATAATCTTCCTATTAATTGTATTATCATTATGATTTTCGTATTAATTGTATTATCATTAACAATATTGCTTTTATTGATAGTATTATTATTTTGACTATTATTATTATTTTGAATCTGATAATCTTTCTTATCAGAATCTACTATAAGGCAATATTTTTTAAAATTACATGTATTATTTTTGCTGTTATTATTAACTTAAATTGTGCCAGATTTATTATTTGCACTTTTCTTCTTTTTGAAAGTTAATAATTTGAGTTTTGTTTTGTTAATAAATTGAGTGTATTTTTTTTGTTTTCATTGCTTAAAACTTTTAATTCACTGCACAGTTCATTGTTCTTAGATATTGTATTTTTAAGATTGGCATTCATATTTGCACTCTCTGATTTGAAAGTTTCCGTAAGTTGACACATTTTCTCAATTTTACTTTTTTGTTCTTTTTTTATTTGCTCTAATCTCTCTAAATATCTTCCTTTGATAGCTTTTAGTAATTGAATAACCTCTTGTTCATTTTTCTTCAACGCACATTCAAAATCAGCCTTGTATTCTTTTAAATAATCACTTTTGTTTTTGACTGAGCAATCTAAGTTTTGAACCACCATATCAACATTTTGGATGTATAAAACACACTCATGACATATAAATTTGATATTGGGATTCACATTTAGTGCTCTAATTGAAGATTGATCTAGTCCCGAGCATTTATTTTGACTGTGGTATATCTTGTAACATACCCCATCACACCTTACACTTATTTCACTTCTAATTTTCAGCTTACATTTAGTACAATCCATTGCTATCAAACTACTGCTCGATCATTCAAAATAATGAAGTGATAAAATTTCAATTTCAAGCGGTAATAAAAAATTACGCAATTTATTTTTTTATTTTTTATTTCATTAACCAAAACAAGGTTTTTACAAACAAAAAAAAAAAAAATATCTTATACTATTATTCATAATTTAAAATTTTAAACCGAATTTAACAAAAAAAAAAAAGAGTTTAAGAACAACTAACAAAAATTAGAATACTTAGGTCAAATTACAATACAAATTTTTTTTTTACTGTACAAAATATTAAAAATTTAATTTTTTAAAAATTTAAACAAAGAAAAAAATGTTTACCGAACAAAAACAAAAAAGCAAAAGCACTGTATGAGCGTCATATCATATAATATGTTAATATGTACTTGAACTTGAAATTATTATTAAGTTTACAAAATAGGCTCATTTAAAAATTTTTGCTTAAGTTTATATTTAAAAGTGTTTCTAGATATATCTGTTGAAAAAAGATAACTATTAAATGTAGTGCAACATCTGTTTATAGGTTCATTATTTGCGTATTGAGTTCTGTGAGTATTTTCAATCAAAAATTTAGTGTTTCTTGTTTATCTAACTTCGTTATTTATTCTGACTTTATACGTTAGAAACTGAATATCAATATTTTTATTTAAGATATCGAAAGTGAAGCAGGATGAAAGAATTTCCCTGCGTGATGCAAGAGTTAACATTTTCAAGGTATTTAGTCTTGTAATGTAGCTTGGAAGAGTGGAGTACTCTAAAGGGTCATATTGGTTTCTTAGAGCAAATAAAAGAAACTGTTTTTGAACATATTCCATTCTTTTAGAGTATGTTTGAAATGCCTGATCCTAAACAATGTGACCATATTCTAAAGTAGATCGAACCAAAGAACAATAAAGTGCTTTTGTTACTGCTACGTCATTAAACTCTTTGGCCCTTCTTTTAATGAAACCTAACATTTTATTTGCCTTTGCAATCATTTGTTCGTAGTGAAGATTAAAATTTAATTTATCATCCAAAAGAATCCCAAGATCGGTCATACTATTCACCCTTTCGAGAGCTAAATTGTCTATTGAATAATTGAAAAGTATTGTATTTATTTTACGTGTAAAGCTTATGACCTTGCATTTCTCAATATTTAGTTCTAATCTATTGGATATGCACCATTCATGTAAAGAATTCATGTTTTCTTGAAGTAATTGAACATCAGAGTTATTCTTAATAACATATAAAATTTTAATATCGTCAGCAAATGCAATATGAGATACATCTATTAATTTTTCAGAAAGATTTGAAATGAATACATTGAATAGAAGTGGACCTAAATGGCTACCTTGTGGCACACCAGAAGTAACATAAATTGTGTTTGACAAATGGCCTTGGAAATTTATGTTCTGAGTTCTTCCAGTAAGATAAGAGCCAAGCCATGCCAAGAAAGAACCAGATATGCCCAACGTTTCAAGTTCCTTCAGCAAAATATTATGATCAACACGATCGAAAGCTTTGCTAAAGTCCGTATAATTTGCGTCAACTTGATAACCCTTTTCCATTTAATTTAAGATTTCAGAAGTGTAAACTACAAGATTTGTAGTAGTAGAGCGACCTTTTCTGAAACCATGCTGTTGTTCATTTAGTTTCATATTAATAATAGGTGTGATTTTGCCCACCGCAATTGAACTGAAACCCACTAAAGGGACGAAAAAAGTCACTGCTACTTTTTCTAATTCTTTGTAAATAATCGATTCTTTTGCTTTTAAGGTGACTGCAATAGGCTTGTAGATCTTTTTCGATCGATTTAGAAGAGGCTCCGAAACCTTCATGATATTTAACAAAAAATAATTTCATTAA
Organism: Dolichopus griseipennis; assembly: GCA_963082915.1. NCBI lineage: Eukaryota > Metazoa > Arthropoda > Insecta > Diptera > Dolichopodidae > Dolichopus > Dolichopus griseipennis. The sequence continues at coordinate 37,279,335 of OY720444.1, read as the reverse complement.
TTCCTTTGGGTTAGACTGTAAACCTTCTTGATCAATAAAAATTTTAATATTGAGTTTGGTTTTACCGTCTACACAAAGGTCGTCATCTTCCTTATGCAAATAGGCTAATTAGAGTCTTACATTTTCATAAATTTTTTAATCTCTAAAACGCGACAGAACATAAGTATGATCATCTTTCGCTATCGTGTTTTTCGTTAATCTAACTATAGGAGGCATTAAAGGATTAACGAAACTTGCATTGGAAGGAGTTCAAATAGATGCTATTAGCGTATTAATACATGAAGTTGTATTGCAGTTAAAATGTGAAATTTGTGTACATGGAGTACCTGCTATAATTGTTTCTCCCTGCTTAAAGTTAGGATATTTATGTTAAGACGTTATTGGAGTTGTTGTGTTGTATTGGAGTTGTTGTGCTTCAACCACTTCTATAACTGGTGTTTGAGTAAATAAAATGGGTTGTGAATTGTATGAATTTATATTATTGTTATTATTATTGTTATTACTATTATTTTTATTATTATTATTATTATTGTTATTATTATCATTATTATTATTATTGTTATTATTATTATTATTAATATTATTGTTATTATTATTATTATTATTACTATTATTATTATTAATATTATTATTATTATTGTTATTAAATATTATTATTATTTTTGTGTAAAATAGGCTGTGTTTTGTTTTTGCCTATAATATTTTTTGTGAAAAATAGGCTGTGTTTTGTTTTTGCCTATAATATTTTTATTTTTATACCCTACACCTATGGAATAGGTAAAAGGGTATATTAACTTTGGTATGGTGTTTGTAACCACCTAAAGGAAGCGAGCTAGAAATGGAAAAGTATATATATTTGTGATCAGCGTGACCGCCTGAGTCGATATAGCCATGTCCGTCCGTCCGTCCGTCCGTAGGCACGATAACTCAAAAAAGAATGGAGCTATCTTGATGAAATTTTAACTGTAGGTTACTAGGACTGAAAGTACGGCGGGGATTGCATATGGGCGAAATCGGCACATGGGTGAAATCGGCACATGGGTTCGGATTCTGGACCTTTTAATCGATCGAAGGGCTAACGAACATATATAAAAAATCACGATAACTCAACAACTAATGACGCTTTCTTCATCAAATTTGTGCTGTAGGTTACTAGTAATGAAACTACTTCGGTGATTTCGTAAGGTCTGGATTGGACCATGCGTTCGGAACCTAGCACTTTTTGATCGAATATAGGCCAAACAAGCATAATTCCGAAACCAATGAAGATAGAACCTCCAAATTTGGTATCAGGGTGCCCCCCCTATCTCCTAAGTGTCTTGGGAATTTGGGTCCCATTGGAGTACTGGGTCGGGGACCAGCCACACATTTCCGAAGACCTTAAAGCATATCTTTAAAATTAATAAAGATAACAACTTGAAAAAATGTAGAAGCTTCCAATTTGCCACAAGAGTGTTCTTTACTATCTCTTGCGTGTTACCTTAATTTGGGATCAATTGGAGTGGTGGTTCAGTACCACTCTCAGACCTCCCAAGCTTTAAAAGCTTATAATCGAAATAACTAAAAATAGTTACTTAAAACTAAGATAGACCGTTTAAATTGTGTACAAGGGTTAACTAGTACTGTAAGTAAAGCGCGGGCTGTATAAGGGCGAAATCAGTCCATGGGTTCGGATTCTGGACCTTTTAGTCGGTGTCAGGGATAACGAACATATATTAAAAATCACGATAACTCAACAACTAATGAGGCTATCTTCATGAAATTTGTGCTGTAGGTTATTGGTAATGAAACTACGGCGGTGACTACGTACGGTGAGGATTGGACAATGGGTTCGGAACTGAGAACTTTTTGATCGAATTTAGGCCAAACTAGCGTAATTCCGAAACCAATGAAGATATAACCTCCAAATTTGGTATCAGGGTGTCCCTTCCTATTGCGTAAGTGTCTTTGAAATTTGGGCCCCATTGGACTAGTGGATCGGGGACCAAGCACTCAGTTCCGAGGACCTTAAAGCATATTTTCGAAATTAATAAAAATAGTAACTTGAAACAAATGTAGAAGCTTCAAATTTGGCCCAGGGTGTTCCTTACTATTTCTTCCGTGCCCCCCTAATTTGGGATCATTTGGAGTGGTGGTTCAGGACCTCTCTTATACCCCCAAATGTGTAAAAGCTTATCATCGAAATTAATAAAACTAGTAACTTAAAATTAAGATAGAACGTTCCAATTGTATACAAGGATTAACTAGTATTGAAAGTATGACGGGACTGCATATGGGCGAAATCGTACCATGGTTTGGGGTTCTGGAACCCTTGACAAGTTCAAGGAATAACAAACATATATCTTAAAAACACCGTAACTCAAAAAATAATGCCGGTATTTTGATGAAATTTAAACTCTAGGTTACTAGTAATGAAAGTACCATGGGAATTGGTTCTGGTTGAGTTTAATTTCAAAGCCAAAGAATATATTTCCTATGTCCTATGTGTCTCCGAAATCTAGACTTAATTGTAGGGGTTCAGCTATATTCAAAGGTACTTGCTGCATTTATGTAAAATTTATTTGAATATTTAAATGAATTATATGAAAAGGTCTAAATTTGTAATTGTATTTTAGAAATACATTTATTGCATATTTTGCGTTTGTATGCTTTTCTATTAGGTATATAAACTAACCATTTAAAATAATTGCAATTTTAAAAAATTTGGATTATTAAATACATTATGCTTTGATTATCTTTTTATCACAAAATTTAATAATTAGAATTTTTTCATTTTGTAATTGAATTGGAATAAATATATTTTCATTTATTTCAAGTTTGTTGGTTTTTTAGTATTTTTAAATAGATAAATTAGTAAGAATTTGTAATATTTTTTAATAGATAGTGTAATTAGAAAATGTTTTTAGTATTATAAAGTTAATTTGGCTAGCTATGTCTTACGATCAAATTAATAACAGCTTTTATGGTGTTAAAATAACTTATGGATATGTCCTTAAATTTGAACCAAATAGGTGTAGGGTATTTCTAAGTCGGTTGCACCGACTGACTGTTTCTTAACTTGTTTTTATTATTAATTACTTTAAAATTGTTGAAAAAGTAATTATGAAATGTAATAATAAGTATATTGAAAAGTAGGTCACTAGTTTAAAAATTAAAAAATTTCATGATGTTTCTTCTTATTTGCTTTGTATACGTGAAATTTTGAATGATTTGGAATAGCGGTTTGAGTACCGCCTCCACTAGTCCCAATAACTTAAAGCATATATTAAATTAATAAAGATAAAAACTTCAGATACACTATTTCCTATTTCCGTTCTAATTTAAAACTTTTATATTTTTAATAGGTTAAGAGTTTTACTATAAAACATATTATGTATTATATTTTATAAATTAAAAACAAAACAAAATAATTTTAGTAAACGACGAAATGTTTTTTTTTTTTAATTTTTATTATATCATATTAAAAAATATATGATATAATAGAATAATTATATCTATATTTTATTGAATTATTAGGTAATATGTAATTAAGAAAATGTGTACGATACTTAAGTTGTTATATTTATTTTTATATTTAAATGAAAAGTTCTTAATTTGTCATTGTATTTTAAAAATACATTTATTGCATATTTTGATTATTAAGTTTTGTGATAAAAAGCTAATGAAAGTATTAATGGTTTTAATTAACATTAAAAACCATAAAATTATATAAAATTTTGTGATATTGTGAAAAATTAAGAGAATAGATTTAAAAATTATTTAAAATTGAAATAATTAATCAAGGGTACTAAATCATTCAAGAGTAAATGCATTACATTTAAAAATCCTGTAAAGAAGTAATTGCTGCATGTGTGTAAAATTTTATTGAATTGGATAAAAAGTTTTAAATATATAATTTTGTAATTGCATTTTTCGAATCCATTTATTTCAAGTTTATTTGTTGTTTAATATTTTTAAATAGATAAGTTAGTAAAAATCTTTAACATTTTTGAATTAATAAAATAAATAGAAAATGTTTTTAGTATTATAAAGTTAATTTCGTTAGCTATGTCTTACGATCAAACTAACAAAAGCTTTAAAATGACTTATGAACTTCCCATTAAATTTTCACCAAATAGGTGTAGGGTATTTCAAACGACTGTTTCTTAATTGTTTTTATTTTTAATTAGAATATTTTGTTACAATGTGAAAATTCAAATTAGAATTTTCCCATGCACAAAATATAAAAGTGTAATGTTCCACCAAAATTAAATATAATAATTTTATTTTTATTTAGTTTTTTTCAATTAGCAAATTTATTTTGAGAAAATTCTAATTGGATTTTTGTTACAAAAATTTAAATGTGTTTTACTTAAAGTAATTCAAGAACTAAATGAATTCTTTAATTGAAAGTTTCCCACAGTACAATTTTTGCTACTTAACAAAATAATAACATAAAATGACCAATTATTGGCATTAAAATTTCAGTCTTGCCTTTTCATATTAACCGAACTAATAAATTTAAATTAAAACTTATAAACCGAAGTTTATAAGTTAACATTAAAATAAATTGTAAAAGGTTTTATTTAATCGAGAGTTTATAAAATCCAAATATATAATACTAGCTGTTGGCCCATCACAGTATGATGGATGGAAGGCAATTGAAAAAAGAACTTTTTCCAATTAAGAACTATTTCTAATTTCATTATATACATATAATATTATATATCAATACCATATTCTTAAATAATATCTCAACTGTTACTCTTTGTATAACGCAGATTATTCTTCGATTCTAGTAATAGATACACAAAAAAAAAACAATTGAATCACATAATTTCTTGTTGTATCTTAAAAACTTGAAGATGAATAAGTTACGTGGTTTAACTTTTGTATGTTTTGAATTTGATAAAATGTTAGGGTTTTTAAGTCAAGTCCCTTCTTGGTCAAATTTTTTGTAAATTTCAATTAATATTTCTTTTTTATTTAAATGCAAACTTGCTTAAATTATATAAATTAATAAAAGATTTTAAATTTTTTTATAGGTTTATTTTGTTTCAATAATGATCTATATCTTTATTTATTAATGTTTTGTATGCATATTTAAAAAAAATATTGCTATACATAGTTTTCACAACCTTTGTTTAGATTCAAATCGAAATATTTGTTTGTTGCTATATTCTATTATATACCTACTGAACATGCTAAAATGTACCTATTTATATGTACGTAAAATTGGCTTAAATGTTGATTTTTGAATTGCATTTTGCTTTATTTATAAATTTTGAATTTATTTGGACTTTTTTTTAATATACCGAATTAAGTTAAAAAAAATATATTTGTTTGCCTTCTATGGGGCTGGGTGCATCAAACTCAAGTTATTGTACACGCAAAGCCACTTTCCATTTTTAGCTTTTTTGTAAATAGAAAACATAATTAAAGGGAATTATAAGGGCAAGATGCAGGGATGAGAGAGAGATGAGGGAACTTTGAGGGCACCTTGAGGAACCTTTGAAATTATTTTGATTGCATTGCTTGGTTTATTTGCTATTCAAAACAAAGCAAATTAAGCAATGCAACAAAGCGTACATTGATTTCAGAATTTCACTAAAAATAAGTAAGACTTACTACACAATGTTCTTGTGAGGCATAGTCTTCTTAATTTTTATTTACAAATTGTTTTACTATTTATATAAAATTTCCAGAAAATGTTCTGTGAGTTTTAAAAATGTAAATGGACAAATTCATGAATATTTAAAATTATTTAAATTTATAAAAAAATTTTATTTATTTTTGTTTTTGTTTTTTTTTTTAATAAAAATAAATAAAATATTTCTAGGCCTGCTTATGATAATTTTTGATACTTTATTTTCTTCAAAAAACACATTCAGCAAAACACTAAAATTTTTTTTTTTTTTAAATTGAACACATCCAACAAAACACATTGAATTGAATGCGTTTGTTACACCTCATTCTAGACAAATATATTAATAACTAGCTGTTGGCCCGTCACAGAATGACGGGAGGTCAATTGAAAGAAGAACTTTTTCTATTTAAGAACTATTTCTAATTTCATTATATACATATACATATATTGTATATCAATACTATATTCTTAAATAAAACCGCAACCGTTACTTTTTGATAACGCAGATTATGCTTCGATTCTAGTAATAGGTACACAAAAAAAAACCAAATGACTCACATAATTTCTTGTTGTATCTTAAAAACTTGAATATGAATAAGTTACGTGGTCTACCTTTTGTATGTTTTGAATTTGACAAAATGTTGGGGTCGTTAGTTCAAGTCCCTTAATAATTAATATTTCCTTTTTATTTAAATGCGTACTTGCTTAAATTAAATAAATAATTAAAAGATTTCAAATGTTTTTATAGGTTTATTTTGTTTCAATAATGATCTATTTCTCCATTCACTAATGTTTTTTATACATTATTTAAAAAAAAATATTGCTATAGATAGTTTTCACAACCTTTTTACACAACCGTTTAGATTCAAATCGGAATATTTGTTTGTTGCTAACTTTCTATTATGTACCTAATCAACATGCTAAGATGTACCTATTTATATGTATATAAAATTGTTTTAAAATGTTGATTTTTAGCACATTTTAAAAAAATTTTGTAAAAATGTGCCTAATATAGCTTCACTCTGTCTGTCCGTCCGTCCGTCCGTATGTTTACAAAAACTTTTACACCGTTTGAAATAGAAATTTGGCAACCTTTTAGAGAAATTTGGCAACCTTCCCCATTGAATGGCTATTAGAACTTTAAAATAAAAAATTTACTGCTTTTATAAGTAAGCAGTAACTTAGTCACCAACATATATATTTCCTTAAACATTAATATTGAAGATTGAACATTATATTCCGATAAAATACTTAGTATGAAACACTATATTATTTTGAAAATGTGCTTTTTTAAAAACCCTTGATTTTTTATCATCACTTGTTGAATTGAGTTTTGCTTTATTTCTAAATTTTAATTATAAACTTTATTTGGAATACTTTTTAATAAACCGAAAAAATATATTTGTTTGGCTTCTATGCAGCTGGTTGCATCGAACTCAAGTATTGTACACCCGAAGCCACTTTGCCAACCTCTACAGTCCATTAGACTATTTTTTTCCATTTCTAACTGTTTTCAAATAGAAAAAATAATTAAAAGGAATTACAAGGGGAAAGATGCAGGGATGACAGAGAGATGAGGTAACTTTGAAATTACTTTGATTGCATTGCTTGGTTTACTTGCTTTTCAAACCAAAGCAAATCGATCAATGCAACAAAGCGTACATTGGTTATTTCAGATTTCCACTGAAAATAATTAAGACTTACTACACAATGTTCCTGTGAAGTATAGTCTTCTTAATTTTTATTTATAAAATGTTTTAGGATTTATATAAAATTTCCGTGAGTTGATGTGAGTTCTGTGAGTTTTAAAAACGTAAATGAACTAATTCATACAAATTTAAAATAATTCAAATTCATAAAAAAATTTTATTTATCTTTGTTTTGGTTTTTTTTGTTTTATTAAAAATAAATAAAATATTTTTTGGCCTGCTTATGATAAATTATGATATTTTGTTTTCTAAAATAAAACACATTCAACAAAACATTAATATTTTATTTTTTTATAATTGAACACATTTAATTGAATGCGTTTGTTACACCTCATTCTAGACAAATATATTAATTTAATAATAAATAATAATAATAATAATAATAATAATAATAATATATATATTGTATTAGTTAAAAAAATTACAGGAATAAAAATAATTATATTTTTTTTTATCACAGAAACATCCTCTTTCATTTCTTGCGCAGACGGTAGGATACCGAGACTGTAATAGATAATAAAAGATAGTGGAATTTGTTTTAATATAAATAAACAATTAAAAGACATCTTAACGTCGCAGTAAACTTCTCTTAAGTTATTATCGGTATCAAAAAAAAAAATCAAATTTTTTTTAATAAAAAAAAAATGACTCTTAATTAATAAACAATAACATATATAAACTATCTAATAGTGAAAAAATGTTATTTTTTTGCAACTAAAGAACCATGACTTATTTGAAAAACTAAAAAACAATCTTCTAAACAAAGAAGAGCAAAGTTTTCTAAGAAAAATTCTACAAAAAAATTAAATTGTCGTTTTTAAAGACCGTGATAATTTAACTTGTTTTAGCGGTGTAAAGCACCAAATTATAACAACTAATTCCCTACCAATATATAGCAAAATATACAGATTTCCTAAGGTTCATGAAGAGGAAGTCAACAAACAAATCGAAGGAACCTTAAACAAGAAAATTATAAGAACTTCTAATAGTCCATGCAACAGTCCTAAATGGGTTGTCCCCAAAAAAATTGATAATGCGGGGAAACAAAAATGGCGCATAGTAATAGACCACCGCAAACTAAACGAAATTACCGTAAACGATAAGTTCCCTATTTCCAACATTGAATCTTTGTTCGACAAACTCGGACGAGCGCAATATTTTTCTAAGCTAAGAGCTTCCATCAAATATTAATATATGAAAAAGATAGGTTTCCACAACGCTGATCCCTTTTGAATTCAAACGAATGCCGTTTTGGACTCAAAAACGCACCTGCTACTTTTCAAAGGATAACTAATATTGTAGTAAGGGATCGGATAAATCAAATTTGCGTCGTCTAACTTGGCGACTTTCTGATATTCTCAACGTCTCTTCAATAGCATGTTGAAGCAATGCAGAAATTTTTAAAAAATAAGGGAATACAACTTAAAAACTTAAAAATTCGGATCTACAAATGCAATTCTTTTGCAAAATCAACGGAATACTTAGAACACATTTTAACACTAGAAGGTATTAAACCGAACGACAAAAAATTGAAGTTATTAAAAATTTAGAACTGCCCAAAGTATGCAATTAAATTAAAAGTTTCCTCGGTATAACAGGCTACTATCGTAAGTTCATAAAGGACTACGCTAAAGTAGCACAACCTCTTACAAAATGCTTAAAGAAAAATAAAAAAATCGATTTAAAGGACATATCGTATAAAGATTCATTCAAAAAACTAAGCCCCAGTCCTCCCATATTACGCTATCCTGACTATAGAAAGAAGTTTACACTCGTTACAGACGCATCAAATTATGCTGTTGGTGCCGAACTGCAACGATCAAACGACCAATATGACGCAAGTAGAACTCTAAACGAACACGAGATAAAATATTCGACTACAGAAAAGAAACTATTGGACATAATATGGGCAACTAAATACTTTAGACCCTACTTGTATCGTTTAAAATTCTTAATTAAAACTGATCATCGACCATTAATTTGGCTCAATTCTCTCAAAGAACCTAACACAAAATTACAACGGTAGAGGATTAAACTTAACGAATACGATTTCGATATCAAATACGTGAAAGAGAAGGAAAAGAGGGCTGGAAACTTTCTAAGTCGCATCAAATCGGAAAAATTTGAGATAAACACACTCGAATACAATACAAATTGACAAACAATAAAACGATCTAAAAAACCACAAATACGTTCTTTCAGCTTTGTATGGCATGAACCAGAAACTATAGAACTAATCAAAATATTTGCTCATATAAAACCACGGAAACACGATAAAAAATATCGTAGAAAAAATATTTCTGAAATGGCAACAATTCATAGTGGTGTAGAAAATTTGGACGACCATTTTTCCATTTCAGAAAACATAGGTAATAAATACTTTATTCAAATTCATTTAGTAAAAGAAAAAAATCCACCTCTGATCTCGCATTAAAAGAAGTTCTAAATATTTTTCAGAAAACAAAAACGCCGAAAGTAATAATAAAATCACTTCTATACAAAATATTACTAAAAAGCCTAATATTACGAATTGGAGGACTTTTGAACATAGGCATGAAAGTTGCAAACTGCCTTTTCGGACTTGTAGATAACGACAACAAAATACGAAATTCTACCAAATATGATATTGGTTAAAAATTAAAAGAATATAACTCCATCAAATAATTTTAATAACATTCATTATAAGTTAGAAAAAAATAATATTATAACATTCAACAATTGTACCATAAAAATTGATTATGTTACATTTACAAATTTAGAAAAATATGTAAAAAATCATATAATTTTACCGAACTATTTAAGTATTGAAAAAAATGTTACTCTAGAAACAAATATCGAAAAAATTTAAATACAATAAATTAAAAATATAAAAGAAATAAATGAAATCAAATATTAAATCAATAATCATTCTATAATATATACATTATAATATTCTTAATATTAATTTCAATAATACTAGGGTTAAATGTTATTTTAATTTATGTAAAGCCCAAGTATTTTAAAACAAGAAAAAATAAAATTGAACTCAAGACCACTCAGGAGTGTGTTCAGCCTAACGTTGGGGGGAATACGTTCCTATAAAATATCAAGGTCTAAAAATAATTTTTTATATACAATTTTTTTTATTTTAAATTAGAATATTTTGTTACAATGTGAAAATTATTATTAGAATTTTCCCACCCACAAAATATAAAGATGTAATGTTCCACCAAAGTAAATATAATAAATTTTTTATTTATTTTTTTTTTCTATTTTTTTTATTCTAATTGGACTTTTCTCACCAAAATTTAAATCTGTTTTACTTAAAGTAATTCAAGAATTAATTAAATTAATTCTATAATTGAAACTTTCCCACAGTATGATTATTGGCACTAAAAGTTCAATCTTGTCTTTTCCTAATAATGGAACTAATAAATCGAGGTTTATAAGTTATTATTAAAATAAATTATTAAGGGTTTTATTTAATCGAGATTTAATCCAAATAGATATATGTTGCATTAGTTAAAAATATATATATTGCATATACATGTAAAAATATATATATTGTAAATATATGTAAAAATATATATATGTAAAATAATATAATATATATTGTATTAGTTAAAAAAAATAAGAGAATAAAAATAATTATATATAAAACCACCTGTTTTATTTCTTGCTTGCTATGCAATCTCTATATTTTTTTTTTTTTTTTTTTTTTTTTACACGCCAACTAAACGCTAGGAATGGATTCCTGTATACATAATATGTAGGTTTAGTTGGAAAGGGAAGAAAAGTAGGATATTAGAGGGGAATTAGGAGGTAGGTTGGAAATGAGTCTAAAAAGATTTGTTTTGAATTTATGCAATTTGTAGTATGGGACATTAATAGAAGAGGGGAACACATTAGATGGAAGCATGTTCCACATCATAGCAGCTCTCACGACAAATGAGTTTCCATAACCAGTTTTAAACCATCTCGGAATTTCCACGGTGTAGAAATGAGCACTTGCTGCTCCTCTGGTGTTACGTTGGAATTGTTTAAGAGGAGGCATAATTGACTTTAGTTCAATAGAGCAAGTGTCATTACCTACAAGATATCTGTAAAACAGAGAAATCGCTCCAATATTTCGACGAGAGCTAAGAGGAGTAAGTGTTACTTGTTCGACAGGACTTGTTCGACAGGACAGGCGTAAGGCACGATTTTGAATTTTGTCGAGGTAACTCAAAGAAGTTTGGGATGCACCAGCCCAAATGTGGGAGTTATACTCCATCTTAGGTCGAATATAGGCTTTATAGATATTGGACAGATCCTTAGGAGAGAAATATGATTTGCAACGTGACACGAAACCAAACATTTGGCAGTATTCTCAGCTATATCAAAAATATGCTCATTCCACAGCATTTTTTGATTTAGCTGCAAACCTAAAATGCTTAGATTTGTCTGATCGTTTAATATTTTCACCTTGGATTCGAAGAATCGGGTTAAACTGATTTCTCATGCAGGAAATCAGGCAGCTTTGAGTTTTTGAAGTAATAAACTCAACTCTATTACTTTTACCCCAATCAGCTATTTTGGCTAAGTCAGGGTTGACTAAACTAACCATTATATTTCTTTTTGAACTGATTGCGGAAGGTATGACATTAGATTTCTTAAGCAAATCGTAGGATGCCACTAAAGTGCTGTCGTCGGCGAAGCTATGGATTGGATTGAGAGTAGAGATGAGTAAGTCGTTGATAAAAATAAAAAAAAAGAGTTGGTGATAAGGCGGAGCCTTGTGGGACGCCAGCGTTAATTTCAAAAGTGTCAGACATGAAACTGTCGACAAGGACACGAATTTGACGGTTCGAAAAAAAATCCTCAATCCATTAACTACAACTTGCCAGCGGAATTGGAGGGAAATTTGAAAATATTTATATTAAAATTTCAGAAAACATGCATCACACATTAAATATACACAGTAATTAAAGTTAAAAAAAAAAAAAAAGAAAAAAGAGGAAAAATTAAGTTCAAGTAAACCATATAATGGTAGTAATAATAATATAATAGTGCCAACACCAAAATAGTGGAGAACATTACAAACGAAAATCCAAGCATTTATTCAAAAGAGCAGAATGCCATACTCAATCAATGGCCTTTGAGATATCCAGAGCAACAACCTCAGATTCACCGGAACAGTGAATACTGGTGTTGAGCTTTTCGCTGAGGTATGTCAAAAGATCACCTGTAGATCTTTGGCTTCTGAAGCCATATTGTCTGTCATGGAAAATACATCTGCAGTCAAGGTATCTCATCAACCGTTTGTTAACAAGAATTTCCATAACTTTGGTAATGACCGATATAATGGCTATTGGCCGGTAATTGGAGGGGTCGCTTTTGTCACCTTTTTTTGGGATAGGAGAAACATGAGCAATTTTCCATTTACTGGGATATAGACCAGTCGAAAATGATAATGAAAAAAGATTGCGCAGAGGTTTCGAAATGGGAGAGGCAATATGTTTAAGAACCATTGCAGGAATTCCATCAGGACCAGTGGACTTTCTAACATTCAGATTTTCGAGCACTTTCACTACAGAACGTGTTCTAAAGTACACCCTATGAAGAATTTTAACCCTAGTGAGATCAACAGAGGGTAGTACTGGTAGAGTTTGTACTGTAGGAGGGAGCGTAGAATTTGCCGAAAAGGATTTTGCAAACAAATTGGCTTTAGTAACTGAATCTGATATGATAGAATTATTTTTATCAATCAGCGGCGGAAAGGATGATTCGCAAAAGTTATTATTTACACTTTTCGCAAAAGTCCAAAAAGAACGATTGCAGTGAGGTAGATTGATTATTTTGCATTTCAATCTTTGGTTATAAAAAAACTTTTGCTGATTAATAATTCTCTTGCAATTGTTCCTGACAACTTTATAGTTCGCAAATGAGGACTCAGACGCATTTTCATTGTACATTTTGGAATGCTCTTCCTTGGATTGAATTTCTTCCCTGCAAATGTCAATAAAAACCAGGATTTGGAATGGGTTTTTACTGATTTGTATGAGCTAGGAATAAAAAGTTTCATTCCTAGCATAATTGCTTTACTAATAGCAGCAAAGTCAACGTTCCTATGATGGAAACACATTGATCAATCGAAACCTCCCAAAAAGCTTATCAGACCTACCCAGTCAGCCCGGTTATAGTGCCAGACTAACCTTTTAGGAATAGAGTTTCGATTGGGCGATGAACCCATTGAAAAGCTGGATTTGACAAGGCAATTGTCGGAGCCGCCAATTGGGGAACTAACAGAAATATTGTATTTTTTTGGGTTTGAAGTCAAGAACGAGTCCAAAAGGTGTTCATTTTGATCGTCTCGGTCCGGAATTCGAGTTGGGCTCTTTACAAGTTGAGAAAGTTGAAATAGGTTGGAAAATAGTTCAACCTGTTTGCCTTCCGGGCTATTGTGACTTGAGAAATGGAGCCAGTTTTTGTTGTGGATATTAAAATCATCTGCGACAGCTATCTCATATTCGGGATTCTTTTCCAGAATTTTATTGATAGTGTCGGATAGTTCTTCAATGGCCACAGCAGTTTCCAGCTCACTGGCTTGGGGGGATCTGTATAAAAAACAGTAAAATATTGAGGCATTTTCAACACGGAGTTTGACCCAGAGATAATGAAAAATCGGGTTGGAGCTCTTAAGATCATGAAGGGTGCTGAAAGCAACATTAGATCGTATATATAAAGCGACTCCTCGATGAGGAATGAAAAGCGGAACAAGTGTATAGCCGTTGATATTATAATTAGTATCATCACCTACAACTTGTGTCTTGCTTAGCGCAAGTATAGCTGGTCTTTCTGAGTTAAGATGGGCTTCAACTGATTGGAAATTACATGCTAAGCCTCTTATATTACTAAATTGTAATAGAAAATTGTTCTCCATTAACTACAACTTGCCAGCGGAATTGGAGGGAAATTTGAAAATATTTATATTAAAATTTCAGAAAACATGCATCACACATTAAAATTACACAGTAATTAAAGTTAAAAAAAAAAAAAAGAAAAAAGAGGAAAAATTAAGTTCAAGTAAACCATATAATGGTAGTAATAATAATATAATAGTGCCAACACCAAAATAGTGGAGAACATTACAAACGAAAATCCAAGTACAACAGTTTTTAATACCTTATTGTACCCAGAGATTGTTTGCAAAATTCACCACACAAAGCATATACAAGAAATTATAAAAAAAACGAAATAAAAATTTAACAGCATTAATTAATTTAAATGAAATAGAAAATTGAAATGAATAAAAAAAAACAAAATTAAAAAAGATGCAATATGCTATTAAAGTATGAGATAGAAAAGGATGGTCTAGTTAGCGTGCATTGCCATATTTTAGTTTTGAAAATTACAAAATATAATGTAAACAGAAATCAAAATTTAAGCTTATTGTAAATTTATAAAGAATTAATTAAAATAAAAAAAAAAAAAACTAAATTATTACTTATTAAAAATAGTGCAAAATTACTTAATTGTAAAAAAAAAAATTGATTTTTTGTTTTTTCAATAAATGTAAAATTATACAGAAAGAAAAAAATTAATAATTTAATATACAAACAAATAGTGATTTCGTTTTTGAAATTATTTGTTTTTAAAAAAAAAAAAAAAACAAATCAAATTTAAATTATTTAAAATTATTTATGTTAAAAAATTAAAGTGTAATTATAAGTTTTTTGTTCGAATCGCATCCAATGTTGTCGGGGTAAGATAGAAAAAAGAAATATCACGGGTTAATGGCTGCCACGGCTAGATATCCAGTTGCTGTTTATTTGCTGTTTAATTTTTATTTTTTTTTTTTGTGTTTTAGTTATTTTTTCATTTAATTCGATTTAATAAAATTAGATTTAACAAAATTAGTTTAAGTTAAGAAAACCAAAAACACCGGTAACAATTGGTTAAGTTTTTGTTGTTGTACACAGCAATATTAATATATTAAAGTTTGCTATATAAAAAAAAAAATTTATGTTTCAACAGTTTTTTTTTTAAGTTTTTGTTGTTGTACACAGCAATATTAATATATTAGAGTTTATTATATAAAAAATAAAAATTTATGTTTCAACAGAACAATGTTTTATCAAATTAAATTTTAGTTACATTAAAGTTCGGATAAAAAAAAATTTAATTAGTTTTTCTTCTTTATTTATTTGTTTGTTTAAGCACAAAATAAAAGACAAAAGCAAAAGTTCACGCGAGTTCTTAAATCACATGTATACTCGATGCGTGATATATGTAAATAAATTTGTAAACTAAATATATCCAATATAATTAACTTCTCTTTATATCTAATCTAATAATATTGACTAATCTTTACGTATTAGTGCCTCGCTCTTCTTTGCGCTGAAATGACCTTGCTCGTGAATTTTTCTTATAATTTTTTTTTGCATCGCTTTTGGAACGACTAATACATATGTTCCGTTAACAAATTTGTACAAAACGTCGTTTCTTAGTGTAAAATCTTTATATTCGGCATTATCTAATATTTTAGAGATTAGATTGCATGTTCCATCATTTCGTTGTATTTGTGTTATAGTTTTGACAAGACCACTTTCCACTAACATTGTGGCAGGATATCTACTCAGTGTATCAACGTGCCGCATTGCTGTACCCGATTTATGTTGGACCCTGCAGTCGAATTCTTGAATTTTCAAGGCCCAATTCGTTACTCTTTTATTCAAATGTTTATTTTCCATTGTTAATTTAAATGCTTTGAAATCTGTGAAAATTGTAAATTTAAAACCTAGTAAATACACTCTTAGACGCTCTAGGGCTTTTACTATTGCTAGAACCCCTAAATCGTACCTAGTATAACGTTTTTCAGCCTCTGTTGTCTTATAATTCAGGTAAATTACAGGATGAAAATTGCTGTCATGTTTCTGAAGAACAACTGCTCCATAACCTGTTTGACTGGCATCTGTATGCAATTGAGTTTCTAAGTTTGGAATAAATAACTTTAACCTTGAAATGGAAATTACTTTTAATTTTTTGAAATCTATTTCTCGGCATTACATCTGCAATTGTAGAATATCTAGAAGCTTTGGACCAATACATTTTATAGCTTGGAACACTTATGATTCGAGATAAAGTCAATATACCAAGAAATGTGGAAATCTCACTTGCATTGGTATTGAGATTATTGTTGACGTCCTTTTGTGAGGAATATAAATTGGACTGATATACGATGTTCTCTATAATGTTATCATCGAAAAACATTTTAAAGTATTCATATGGTGTTAAATCGGGTTGTAAGGTGATATCGTCTCTTTCGGAATTAAAAACAAAATTCACATTTTCAAGGTGGTTTTTATGCCATCTTAAATTTCTACTCCTAGCATGAGATGTTGAATTTTCATCCTGTGTATCTTCGTTGACATCTGGTTCTTCATTTCGAATTTGACTTTCCAATTCAAAGATTTCTTTGGAATTTTAAGAACATTTGTATATATTACAATATATAATATGTGAACATGTACAAACCTAACTCATCATTTTCTAAATTTATTTCTTGTTCGGTACCATTATTTTCCAATTCTTCTTGTGTAGCGTTATAAATGTCATTAAAATCCTCATCGTCATCACTACTCTCATTTCCAGATACATCTCCGGTTAAAAGAACATAAATTTCACCGGTTTCTAATCCCCTACGAGTCATATTCCTATAATTTATATATTTATATATTAAGGAAATTCTTATACATATATTGTAGCCATATAGTAGCCATATGGCTACCAACAGTTTTTTTCATATTATTAAAATATTATAACTTTAATTATAATTTTAAAGAAAAAAATAAGACATCAAAAGACCAAATTCTATGAAAAAATTTTTTTTTGTTTAGATTTTTGTTTATACATATCCGTTATTTCACAAATTAAAACAACTTTTTTTTTTTATTTCAACTGCGTTGATCGAAGTACTAACTTTCGAAATTAACACATAACTGAACATATTTTTTTGTTCAAATGAATTCATTTTAAAAAGAACAACAAAAAAATTTACAATAAAAAATTAGTACAAGTAAATAATTTAACTTTGCATGTATTTTAGAGTGATAGCCATTTAATTGTGGTAGCCATATGGCTACCATGGTAAAGAAAGGGTTAATTTCAATTTTGAAAAATTTCCATTAATAAATTTTGTGATAAAAAGCTAATCAAAGCATTTGTTTTTTAAAGAATTTATTGGGGCTTTCACCTCATAAAGGTTTTGTTTTTTTTTCTTTTACAAAATAATTAACATTAAAAACCATCAAATTATATAAACTTTTATATATATATTAACACAAATTAATCTTTCTTTCGAATGACTTTGAGTTTAATGAAAATTAGAGACACAGATAACAGCAGCGCTATGAATGTAATACTTATTTATAACAGTGGTATACATATTTTATACTTTTTTTTTTGGTTATTTTTTTCTTTAAACTTTCACTTTTTTTTTTTTTTTTAAAATATTTTTAATTTTTTTTTTATTTCTTATATTTCTATTTTATTTTTTATAGTTTTAGTATAGAACATCGCAGTTACTTCTTAATAATATTCAGCAAAGTAAATTATTTAAAATTACATATTATATTTATGTATATATATATACATATAATTATATAAATACAAATATTACAGCTCATACAGTTATATGCTACGAGCATTGTAAAAGTTCACTCTTGGTTTATAATATGCACAAATGAAGGATTATTCTTTAATAAATGCTTCAGTTTTTTGACAAATATATCGAAATTTGTACTTCTTTTTAACTCCAACGGCAGTTTATTATAAATTCTCATTGATTACGAGAGAAAACTGTTCCGTGATAACTCAATTCTTGATTTGGCATCATTTAAATTGTTCAACCTTCTTGTATTGTAATTATGAATATTGTTTCTTCTGGTAATTATGATGCTTTTTGTACACCCTTTTTTCTATTTTGAAAATTAGTTTAGATTTTTTCAAAAATTATGATTTCGGGTAACTTCAGATATCCCGTGCGTTTAAAAATTTTATTTGTTGAGGTAAGCCAGTCGTACTAATGATAGCATTTAATCGCTTGGTTCATTAGAACACTAATTTTATCTTTCAACCATAATGAACAGCTGAACAGTTACATAAATTGTATCTGATGTGCGAAATAATATGAGAATAATATAACTTCCATTAATAAATTTTGTGATAAAAAGCTAATCAAAGCATTAATGGATTTAATTAACATTAAAAACCATCCAATTATATAGACTTTTATATATATATTAACACAAATTAATCTTTCTTTCGAATGACTTTCAGTTTAATGGAAATTAGAGACACAGATAACAGCAGCACTATGAATGTAATACTTATTTATAACAGGAGTGCTCAAAATTCCTTATCATAAATATAAAAGAAGAGAATTAAACAACTCTAATCGCAATATTTGAATCTGAAACTAATCTTTTCCATAACTGAAATCTGGACCATGTCATATTTCAAAATCTATAAATTAAAATTTTTAATTATTAAATAATTTTAAAATTGAAATAATTAATCATTCAACAGTAAATGCACTACATCAAAAAATCCTGAAATCCTGAAAAGAAAAGTAATTGCTGCATGAGTGTAAAATTTTTTTGAATTGGATAAAAGTTTTAAATATGTAATTTTGTAATTGCATTTTACGAATCCATTTATCTCAAGTTTATTTGTTGTTTAATATTTTTAAATAAATAAATTAGTAAGAATTTTTAATATTTTTGAATTGATAAAAGAATTAGAAAATGTTTTTAGTATTAAAATTGAAACCAAAGAAGATAGAATCTTATATTTGGGGCACAGGTGTTTCTTCTTCTTTATTTTGTGTACGTGAAATTTTGGATGAATTGAAATAGCGGTTTGCGTACCACCCCCACTACTTCCAAAACCATAAAGAATAATATATTTGAAATAAAGATAAAAAAATCAAATTTGATACATTATTTCCTATTTCCGTTCTTATTTAACACTTTTATATTTTTAAAAGGCTAAGAATTTTTTAATAAAATTATATGTATTATATTTTATAAATTAAAAACATAATATTTTTTTAGTAAACGGCGAAATTTTTTTTGTTTTTAATTTTTATTATATCATATCTATATTTTATTGAATTATTACCATAGGTAATATATAATTAAGAAATTGTGTACGATACATAAGTTGCAAAATTTACTTTTATATTTAAATTAATTATATGAAATGTTCTAAATTTGTCATTGTATTTTAGAAACATATTTATTGCATATTTTGATTATTTAATTTTGTGATGAAAAGCTAATGAAAGCATTATTGGTTTTAACTAACATTACAAACCACGAAATTATATAAACTTTTATATTTATATTATTACAAATTAATATATCTTTCGAATGACTTTGAGTTTAATTACATAAAACATAATATAAGTAAATTAAGAGAATAAATTTAAAAATTATTTAGAATTGAAATATTTAATCAGGGATACTAAATCATTCAACAGTAACAGCGCTACAGCTAAAAATCCTGAAGAGAAGTAATTGCTGCATGTGTGTAAAATTTTATTGAATTTTGAATACTCGTATGTAATTTTGTAATTGCATTTTACGAATCCATTTAGATTATTTGTTGTTTAATTAGATAAATTAGTTAGAATTGTTAATATTTTTGAATTGATAAAATAATTAGAAAATGTTTTAAGTATCATCAATTAAATTTGGTTAGTCATGTCTTAAGATTAAACTAATAAAAGCTTTTATGGTTTTGAAATGACTTATGGACCTCCCATTAAATTTAAACCAAATAGGTGTAGGGTATTTCTAAGTCGGTTGTTATTATTATTATTATTGTTATTATTTTTAGTATTATTATGGTTATTTTTATTTTTTATTATCATTGCTATTGTTATTATTTTCAACACGATCATTTAGTATTCTTCCATCATCTGCAACTTTCTTTAATTGCTAGGAGCCAACTTTTTGTTTTCTTCCCTTTAGTTTTTTTATATACACTGGCCACAATTTGTTAAATGTTTCATGATTTATCTCTAAACCAAGTTTGAATTTTTCGTTGGCTATTTTGCAATTGATGCACTCATTAATTTTGCTTATCACAATCAAAAGTGAAGTTAGATCTTGATAAATTTGGCACCCTTTCCCATTGAGAAGCTATTAAGCATTAAAAATAAAAAATTTACTGTTTTTATAAGTAAACAGTAAATTAGTCACCAACGTATGTCTAAAGTAAAATTTAAAATAAAAAAAATAAATACAAAAAATTTTTTGTATAGGGTCACCAATTGCCAGACATATCCAAAACTCGGACTCATTTATTTCACAACATCTGTAAAATGGGTTTTTAATTAAAAACGAGCAAGATTATAGTTGCCCTTGTCAACTTTTAGATACCCGTGCATACCTACTGTGATCCATAAAATAAAACGTAATTTATTTCCCTTATGCAATTACATATATTACAAAAAAAATATAAAAAAGTAAAATAGTTAAAAAAATTTAACGCATTATCACATAATGTTTGCTTAAAAACAAAAAACCAAAAAAAACATAAAAAACCAGAAAAAACAAAATAAAAAATTCGCTCACCCTAAAAGTGGTCCGCCTGATGTCCATCTTTGCCAAGTAACTTCCCATATTACTTTACCATTCCAGTTTTAATTACAACCTCGTATCTTCATTAGATTCACAGATATTGAATTGACAACCTTGTATGGCAGCACCTCGAACATACAGGCGTAACATTTTGAAACTTCATATAAGTGCTCGATTCATTATATAACTAACAGTGTGTAATTTTGATCCTCGTAGTATAAATAGTTTTAAATTATTTAGTATGAGAAAACTAGTTTTTATTATATACTTTTAAATGAACATGCCTGTGGCTATGGCTTTATTCTTCATTCTGTCAGTTAGTGATATATTTATATTAGAAGTCTGACCATAAAATTGTAAGAACTGTATGGTTCAGTGGTTAGCAAAGTGGCTTCAGGTGTAAATAGATGTGAGTTCGATCCTCGTTAAAAGGTAAAATTTTTTTTTTTTTTCTTAAATTCAAAAGAAATAATAAGAAAAATTACAAATAAAATTTATATATTTGGATAGTTTCTTTAAAAATTTGTAACTTTAAAAACTAAAATACTTCACTTTGATAATATAAAACCATAGACCAAATAATTATATAGAGTATAGACGATCAGTTTCATACAAAAAAATTTAATGGGTTTTTTTAAGGCAGTCCGCACATTTTTGGTTCATTAATTTAAAATTTATACAAGTAGATACCTACTTAAATAAAAAAAAAATTTAGATTTAAATTAAAAAAAAAATTTCACTATGAAGTGAATTTGAACCCACGATCCCAAAATTTTATAAAATACGAAACATACAAAAAGTAAAATACGTAACTTATTCATCTTCAAATTTTTAAAATGCAACAACAAAAATTTATCAATCATTTATTTTTTTTCACTTTTCTGTATGTGGATATTAGAATCGAAGCACAATCTGCATAATACAAAATGTTAAGGTTCCGAAATGATTTTGTATTAATATGAAATATATGTATATGTATGTATATATTATAGATACCCAGTAGGAATTAATAAGTAAGATAATAATCTTACTAGTATCGCCCTGTGCTCGAGCAATTCGAGCTATTTTTGCTTTTAAGTTAACATATAAAATTCGTTTTGTGTAAATTATATTAGACTATACATAATGAAAATTATGCCAACAGTGTTGTCAACAATTCTTGCGCTTGAAATTTGCTTAAAAAAATTTATAATTTTTCTTAATTATTAAAACGTTGTTAAGTACCGATTTTTGAGTTTTATTTGTATAGCTTAAGCTGCTTTAAAGAGAGGATAAATTGGTACAGTTAAATTAAATTAAAATTCTAAATACATATAAATATTATTCTAATAAATACATATTTCTAAACATATACATATATTTATTGAAGTCAAGAACCCAAAATTCGAGTTAATGCTGTCCTTCATACAGCAAACTGTACTTTTTTTAAACATTTTAGTACGATATGAACTATGTTGTACGTATTCTGTATCCTAATTAAAAAACTTTATGAATACATAATATGTACAACAAAATATAACATATCATAATTCATAAGTTTAGTAATTAGTATTATATTATATTGAAGCTGCCAGAAGTACAAATAATAGTCAAGTTGACCGAAGTCTTTTTTTAAATTTCAATCTTAAGATTTATAGCAAAAAAAAATGTTTTTCAATAAATCAAAGAATAAATTTTTCCTCCCATTTTTTCATTTTTAAATATAATAGCTACATAGGTAAATTTTTACTACAAATGTATGCCTATTTAAAGTTCTGAAAACATGGGATTCTGAATTGCTTAGTTTACTTTAAACCTTTTTGTCTAGTTTATTTATTTAATATTTCCTAAGTTTTTTATTGACAAAAATATATTTCTATACATGGTCATGAGCCATGACTCATAAGTTTCTTAAAACAAATAAAGATTATTGCTTTTATTCCTTTAAGGGGAGTAAACTCTTTTCTACTCTCAACTATTGCCAGCTACTTCAGCCCTTGTAAAAGAGTATATGACAGAGTAGATAAATAATTTCCGGCAGATGGCTTTAATTAAAATTCTCTTGAATAGGTTATGTTAAATCATATTTTTTATTTGATAACCAATAAGAACTTACCCCCTTCCATTTTAAAAAATATTCTTTATATTTATATCAGCAATAAACCTTAATTTTTTCACTTTATTAATATTTAAATACTATTAAATATAATTAACTTCTCAAATAACAGGTAGTTTTAATCTGACAATTATGTACTCCTGAAACAAAAATATGCGTTCCATTTACAAACTACGCCTATCTAATCTTCATGTACACTTTTTGATATATAAAATTCGTTCGTTTTGTCAAAGTAAAACTAAAAATAGTTTTTTTAATTATAAAAAAACATTATTCGATGTTGAAAGTGTGAAATAAACTTTTCAATTATTAGAATGAAATCAAAACATACGACGTACAATTTTTATACGGCAGTACGTCAATACGTCTGTCTGCATATCCTTTATCGGTAAATCGATACGTGCGTACAAATTTTAATTTATCAAAAATATTTATTTGAATGTTTTAATTTAGTACCTACAAAAAATATTTTTAATTTCATATTATAGGTAAATTTTTTTTTATTTTATTTTTCTTATATTTTGAATATAAGATATTTTTTAATAAATATTATTGTAAAAAAATATTATTTTTAAAACATAATATTAGAAATATAAGAAAAACCAATAATAATATTTTTATACATTTTGTCAATATTTGTAAATTTTAAAAATCCGAGATACAGTACATTGCGTTACGCGTATTTTCGCTGCTCTAATGTAAATTTATGAACCTATTTATTTCTCAATTTTTTGACAGAAATTATACGCTGCGCGCTTTTTTTTAGGTTAGGACCTAAGGAACAAATAACTTTTTTTGAGAAAGATAATTTTTTTAGTTTTGCAAACATGTTGTACTGTAGGTATTTTCAATTTATTTGAATATTTGTATGTTTTAAACTAAATTATTTAAAAACAAGTAAAGAAACAGTCAGTCGGTGCAACCGACTTAGAAATACCCTACACCTATTTGTTTCAAATTTAAGGACATATCCATAAATCATTTTAACACCATAGAAGCTGTTATTAATTTGATCGTAAGACATAGCTAACCAAATTAACTGTATAATACTAAAAACATTTTCTAATTACCCTATCTATTAAAAAATACTACAAATTCTTACTAATTTATCTATTTAAAAATATTAAAAAACAAACAAACTTGAAATAAATGAAAATATATTTATTCCAATTCAATTACAAAATGAAAAAATTCTAATTATTAAATTTTGTGATAAAAAGATAATCAAAGCATAATATATTTAATAATCCAAATTTTTAAAAATTGCAATTATTTTAAATGGTTAGTTTATATACCTAATAGAAAAAGCTTATAAACGCAAAATATGCAATAAATGTATTTCTAAAATACAATTAAAAATTTAGACCTTTTCATATAATTCATTTAAATATAAAAATAAATTTTACATAAATGCAGCAAGTACCTTTGAACATAGCTGAACCACTACAATTAAGTCTAGATTTCGGAGACACATAGGACATAGGAAATATATTCTTTGGCTTCAACTCGACCACAACCAATTCCCATGGTACTTTCAATACTAGTAACCTACTGTTAAATTTCATCAAAATACCGGCATTATTTTTTGAGTTATGGTGTTTGTAAGATATATTTTTTTTAGTCCTTGAACTTTTCAAGGGTTCCAGGACCCGAAATTATGGTACGATTTCGCCCATATGCAGTCCCGTCATACTTTCAATACTAGTTAACCCTTGTACACAATTGGAACGCTCTATCTCAATTTTAAGTTACTAGTTTTATTAATTTCGATGATAAGCTTTTACACATTGGGGGGTCTAAGAGAGGTTCTGAACCACCACTCCAATTGATCCCAAATTAGGGGGGCACGCAAGAAATAGTAAAGAACACCCTTGTGGCAAATTGGAAGCTTCTACATTTGTTTCAAGTTACTATCTTTATTAATTTCGAAAATATGCTTTAAGGGCCTAAGAACTGAGTGGCTGGTCCCCGATCCACTACTCCAATGGGGCCCAAATTTCAAAGACACTTACAAAATAGGAAGGGACACCCTGATACCAAATTTGGAGGTTCTATCTTCATTGGTTTCGGAATTATGCTCGTTTGGCCTAAATTCTATCAAAAAGTTCTAAGTTCCGAACCCATTGTCCAATCCTCACCGTACGTAATCACCGCCGTAGTTTCGCTGCCAATAACCTACAGCACAAATTTCATGAAGATAGCCTCATTAGTTGTTGAGTTATCGTGATTTTTTATATATGTTCCTTAGCCCTGACATCGATTAAAAGGTCCGGAATCCGAACCGTTGGGCTGATTTCGCCCTTATATAGTCCGCGCTGTACTTATAGTACTAGTTAACCCTTGTACACAATTTGAACGGTCTATCCTAATTTTAAGTAACTATTTTTAGTAATTTCGATTATAAGCCTTTAGAACTTGGGAGTCTGAGAGGGGTACAGAACCACCACTCCAATTGATCCCAAATTAGGGGAACACGCAAGTCAATGGATCAGCCAAAATCAGCATATACGGCATTCAGTTTCTGTCAAAAAATTTTAAAAAAATTAGTTATGTAAAAAATTTACATGAATGCATACGCGACGTTTTAAATTTTAAATTTTAAGTTTTTTTAAGTTTTAAATTTTAAATTTAAAAATTTAAAAATTGACAAAGTGTATAAAAATACATATTGTAATTGTTTTTTCTTATGTTGCTGCGATTAAATTTTAAAAATAAAATATTTTAAAATAACATTTTTTATACCCTACACCTATAGAATAGGTAAAGGGGTATATTAACTTTGGTATGGTGTTTGTAACCACCTAAAGGAAGCAAGCTAGATATGGAAAAGTATATATATTTGTGATCAGCGTGACCTCCTGAGTCCGTAGGCACGATAACTCTAAAAAATAAAGGAGCTATCTTGATGAAATTCTAACTGTAGGTTACTAGGACTGAAAGTACGGCGGGGATTGCATATGGGCGAAATCGGCACATGGGTTCGGATTCTGGACCTTTTATTCGATCGAAGGGCAAACGAACATATATAAAAAATCACGATAACTCAACAAATAATGACGCTATCTTCATCAGATTTGTGCTGTAAGTTACTAGTAATAAAACTACGGCGGGGATTGCGTACGTTCGGGATTGGACAATGGTATGGAACCTAGAACTTTTTGATCGAATTTAAGCCAAACGAGCATATTTCCGAAACCAATGAAGATAGAACCTCCAAATTTGGTATCAGGGTGTTCTTTCCTACTTCCTTAGTGTCCTTGAAATAATTGTAGTGGTGGTTCAGGTACCTCCTAAGAAATCCCAAAATTAAAAACCTTATCTTGGAAATTCATAAAGATAGAAACCTTGAATTTGATACACGACTGTTCTTTCCTTTTTCCGTGCTTATTTAACACTTTTATATTTTTAAAAGGCTAAGAATTTTACCATAAAACATATGTATAATATTTTATAAATTAAAAACAAAATATTTTTTTAATAAACGATTACATTCCCTTTTCTTAATTTTTATTATATCATATATTTTATTGAAATATTACCATAGGTGATTTATAATTAAGACATTGTGTACGATTCTTAAGCTATGTTCAAAGGTACTTGCATTAATGTAAAATTTATTTTTATATTCAAATGAATTATGGTGTTAAAATGACTTATGGATATCTCGTTAAATTTGAACCAAATAGGTGTAGGGTATTTCTAAGTCGGTTGCACCGACTGACTGTTTCTATACTTGTTAATGATATTTTTGTCTTCTGTTAATAAAATTTATATTAATATAGATAAATTTACTAGAGGGCATATTTTAATAAATTTATGATTAGTTAATAGATAAACCGATTACATATTAATGACTTGGATCCAACTTCGAAATTGTCAAATTAAATTTTTTACTAGTATCGCCCTGTGGTCGAAATTCGAGTTATTTTTAAGTAAAAAATTCGTTTTGTGTAATTTGTATTAGACTAATATTACACGAAAAATAATTTTTTTTTCTATACGTAATAAAAATTATGGCAACAATCCTGTCAATAATTCTTGCGCTTTAAATTTGCTTAAAAAAAATATTTATAATTTTTTCAATTATTAAAACGTTGTTAAGTATTTTTGAGTTTTATTCCTACAGCTTAAGCCGCTTTAAAGAGAGTATAATTGAAGAGAGTTATTACACAAAAAACCGATTTAAATTCTAAATACATTTAAATATACTGTTCTAATAATATACAATGTTATGAAAATTTGACTTCACTCTGTCCGTCCGTCCGGCCCTTTGTACCTACGGCTGACTAAAAAATATCAGAAATGGGTAGGTATTGCAATAAAAATAATTTAATATTAAAACTTTTTTTTGTAGCCTCCCCGTTAGGGAGCTACAGCCCCACAAAGTCGGAAAAAGCCCTATATTTAAACAGTAGTAATTAGAGTTCTGTATGGTATATTTCCAATCTGAAAACGGTAACAGACAGCTATTCTATTATAAGCTTTACAAATTTTTAAAAACCAATTGTATAGGGCTACTATACGGTACTAAAATTTACCGTTATCCAAAACTAAGTTTTGCAAAATTGTCAAAGGTTTTTCTTAATTTAACATTGTCCGTCCGTCCGTAAGTTTACAAAAACTTTTACACCGTTTGAAATAGAGTAAAGAAATTTTAACCACGGGTAGATATTACAAAGCAAATAATTTCGTAGAAGAATTTTTTTCTGTAGCCGCACCTGTTAGGGAGCTGCAGCCCCCAAAGTTGGGAAAATCCCTATATTCAAATTGTTATAACAAGAGTTCTATTAGGGGTATTTTCAATCTGAAAACCGAAAAAAGATAGCAGGTTTTATAATCTTTATAAATTTATCAAAATCAAATGTTTAGGGTTGCCATACGGCACTAAAATTTACCATTATTCAAAACTCAATTTTTGCAAAATTTTTGCACACTCATATGTTTTGAACGGTTCAAACTAGGGTATTGAAATTTTGAGAGAAGTTAGACATTCAGAAATTAGTAGGAGTCGGTTAACAAAATTTTTTTGTCAAGCCCCCTATTTAGAAACTACAAGGGTTCGGAAATTGAAATTTTGCTATTTTGAAACACCTCTAACTTGAATACCTGTCCAAATTGATTTTTAGTGATATACAAAATTTAATGCTCTATAATTATATTTCAACATGTGTCAAAGGTTTTTCTTAATTTTGAAGGATGACGAAGCTACAGTCCCTGCAAATTCCAAAAAAGCCCTATATTCAAATAGATATAACAAGAGTACTTTTAGGCTTATTTTCAATTGAAAAACGGTATAAGAGAGCTGCTTTTATAGGCTTTACAAAAATATGTCGCTGAAATGTATAGGGTTGCCATACGGTACTAAAAGTTAGCACATATATAAAACTCAATTTTTGCAATATTTTTGGTCCCACTTATCTCCTAAACGGTTTAAGATAGGGTCTTGAAATTTTTGAAGAAGTTAGATCCTCAGAAATTAGTAGGAATAGACTAACAAAATTTTTTTGTCAAGCCCCTTGTTTAGGAGCTATAAGGGCTCGAAAATTTAAATTTTGCTATTTTTAAGCACCTGTAACTTGAATACCTGTCCAATTTTTTTTTTATTAATATATAAAATTTAAAGGTCCAACATTATATTTTAACATATGTTAAAGGTTTTTCTTAAATTTAAAAGCGGTTCCTTAAATTGAAAAAAGTGTCACTCAGTTTTACCCATTTTTGCTTAAATAGTATAATTCTAAGTAAAATTCCATATTTTTGAGAAATTTAATTCATAGAACATAAAAAAATGGAGTGAGACGGGGGTTGGTGGGAACTTAGATACAGTTAGATCTTTGAGAAACTTGGCAACGTTCCCCATTGAAGGGCTATAACAACTCTAAAATAAAAGATTTACTATAAACAGTAAATTTTATAAGTAAGCAGTAAATATTTTCAAAGTTAAATGCAGTATTTAATACAATATAATTTTGAAAATGTGCTTTTTTAAAAACCCTTGGTTTTTGTTCATAACTTGTTTCAAGTTTATTTAAAAAAAAAACATAACGGGAAATTTTTAAATGTCGTAAAAAATTTTGTTATAAGCGTTTCAGTTTAAAATTGAACTTTAGTTTGCTTAAGTTATTAGAGTTGTTAGTTTAAAACCAAGTTTTATTACAACGTCAAGCTATAAAAATAAAAATACTACTATTGAACTTTGTCAAACTATGTAGTGTTTAATCTTTATCGAAATAAATTTTTTATACCCTACACCTATAGAATTGGTAAAGGGGTATATTATCTTTGGTATGGTGTTTGTAACCACCTAAAGGAAGCGAGCTAGATATGTAAAAGTAAGTATATATGTTTGTGATCAGCGTGACCGCCTGAGTCGATATAGCCATGTCCGTCCGTCCGTCCGTCCGTCTGTAGGCACGATAACTCAAAAAATAATGGAGCTATCTTGATGAAATTTTAACTGTAGGTTACTAGGAATGAAAGTACGGCGGGGATTGCATATGGGCGAAATCGGCACATGGGTTCGGATTCTGGACCTTTTAATCGATCGAAGGGCTAACGAACATATATAAAAAATCACGATAACTCAACAACTAATGACGCTATCTTCATCAAATTTGTGCTGTAGGTTACTAGTAATGAAACTACTTCGGGGATTGCGTAACGTCGGGATTGGAGCATGGGTTCGGAACCTAGAACTTTTTGATCGAATTTAGGCCAAACGAGCATAATTCCGAAACCAATGAAGATAGAACCTCCAAATTCAGGGTGTCCCTTCCTATTTCCTAAGTGTCTTGGGAATTTGGGTCCCATTGGAGTACTGGGTCGGGGACCAGCCACACATTTCCGAAGACCTTAAAGCATATCTTTAAAATTAATAAAGATAACAACTTGAAAAAATGTAGAAGCTTCCAATTTGGCTCAAGGGTGTTATTTACTATCTCTTGCGTGTTCCCTTAATTTGGGATCAATTGGAGAGGTGGTTCAGTACCCCTCTCAGACCTCCCAAGTCTTAAAAGCTTATAATCGAAATTACTAAAAATAGTTACTTAAAATTAAGATAGACCGTTCAAATTGTATACAAGGGTTAACTAGTACTATAAGTAAAGCGCGGGCTGTATAAGGGCGAAATCAGCCCATGGGTTCGGATTCTGAACCTTTTAATCGGTGTCAGGGATAACGAACATATATTAAAAATCACGATAACTCAACAACTAATGAGGCTATCTTCATTAAATTTATGCTATAGGTTATTGGTAATGAAACTACGGCGGTGATTACGTACCGTGAGGACTGGACAATGGGTTCGGAACTGAGAACTTTTTGATCGAATTTAGGCCAAACTAGCATAATTCCGAAACCAATGAAGACATAACCTCCAAATTTGGTATCAGGGTGTCCCTTCCTATTGCGTAAGTGTCTTTGAAATTTGGGCCCTTTTGGACAAGTGGGTCGGGGACCAGCCACTCAGTTCCGAGGACCTTAAAGCATATTTTCGAAATTAATAAAAATAGTAACTTGAAACAAATGTAGAAGCTTCAAATTTGGCGCAGGGTGTTCTTTACTATTTCTTCCGTGCCCTCCTGATTTGGGATCATTTGGACTGGTGGTTCAGGACCTCTCTTATACCCCCAAATGTGTAAAAGCTTATCATCGAAATTAATAAAACTAGTAACTTAAAACTAAGATAGAATTGTATACAAGGGTTAAGTAGTATTGAAAGTATGACGGGACTGCATATGGGGGAAATCGTACCATGGTTTCGGGTTCTGGAACACTTGACAAGTTCAAGGACTAAAAAACATATAACTTAAAAACACCATAACTCAAAAAATAATGCCGGTATTTTAATGAAATTTATACTCTAGGTTACTAGTAATGAAAGTACCATGGGAATTGGTTCTGGTCGAGTTTAATTTCAAAGCCAAAGAATATATTTCCTATTTCCTATGTGTCTCCGAAATTTTGACTTAATTGTAGTGGTTCAGCTATGTTCAAAGGTACTTGCTGCATTTATGTAAAATTTATTTGAATATTTAAATGAATTATATGAAAAGGTCTAAATTTGTAATTGTATTTTAGAAATACATTTATTGCATATTTTGCGTTTATAAGCTTTTCTATTCGTTATATAAACTAACCATTTAAAATAATTGCAATTTTTAAAAATTTGGATTATTAAATATATTATGCTTTGATTATCTTTTTACCACAAAATTTAATAATTAGAATTTTTTCATTTTGTAATTGAATTGGAATAAATATATTTTCATTTATTTCAAGTTTGTTTGTTTTTTAGTATTTTTAAATAGATAAATTAGTAAGAATTTGTAATATTTTTTAATAGATAGTGTAATTAGAAAATGTTTTTAGTATTATAAAGTTAATTTGGTTAGCTATGTCTTACGATAAAATTAATAACAGCTTTTATGGTGTTAAAATGACTTATGGATATGTCCTTAAATTTGAACCAAATAGGTGTAGGGTATTTCTAAGTCGGTTGCACCGACTGACTGTTTCTTTACTTGTTTATTTATGATCTTGTTAATAATAAAAGTATTAAAAAAAATATATATCACATATATTGTGATGTTGTTTGTATTATATTAAGCTGTATGAGGAAGAAAATGATTTCGCAAATATCGGTAAAATATTAAGTAAAAGCAAAACTACCGTTTTTAACATAGTTAACAGGTATAAAAACAAAAATAGAGTTGCAATTTTAAATATTAGCGAAAAACGTCATATTTTGCTTAAAGTAAAAGAAAATCCAAAAATACGTGCACCTAATTTGAGAGCTAATATTGAAGAACAATTTAAAAAAAAATTAAGTACACAAACTGTTCGAAGAACTTTACACGAAGCTGGGTATCATGGTCGTATTGCACTTAAGAAACCTTATATAAATAAAGTAAATTAAAAGAAGAGAATAGAATTTGCGCAAAAATATGTGGGGAAGCCAAAAGAATTTTGAAATGATGTTTTGTTCTCAGATGAGTCTAAATTTAATATTTTTGGCTCGGATGGTAAAACTATAGTGTGGAGAAAACCCAACACAGAACTTAACAAAGAAAACTTACTACCTACGCAAAAACACGGTGGTGGTTCAGTGCTGGTGTGGGGGTATTGCTCGGCTTCTGGGATTGGAAAACTTGTATTAATAGATGAGATTATGAATAAAGAGATTTATTTAAATATTTTAAAACAAAATTTAAAACAAAGTGCTTAAAAATTGGGAATACGTTCTACTTTCAAATTTTACCAAGCAAATGACCCTTAGCACACAACTTACATTGTTAAAAATGAGTTATTGTATAATTGTCCAAAAGTTTTAGTAATTCCTCCTCAGTCTCCAGATTTCAATATTATTGAAAATTTGTGGCATCATTTAGACACTGAAGTGCGCAAACACCACATTTCAAGTAAAACTGAATTAAAAAGGATTTTAAAGAAAGAATGGGACAAAATTTCCCCAACTTATATTGCTAAGTTAGTGGAGTCTAGCCAACTCGTCTACGGAGTGTTATAACCCAAAATTTTGGATACCCATTTTGGGTTATAATACTCCGTAGACGTGTATTATTACGTGTATATTAGCATTTTAGTAAAGTAAGATTTAAATAATCGTTCCAATAATTTTGTTCTAAATTTTGTTTTAGCTTTATTTATGTATTTAATCTTTATCGAACTAAATTTTTTTATTTATGATCTTGTTAATAATAAAAGTATTAAAAAAAATATATATCACATATATTGTGATGTTGTTTGTATTATATAAAAAAATTAGGGTAAACCTTTTCTAAGTAATCGTTCCAATAGTTCTGTGACCGACTGAAGATATAAAAGAAACTACTACATAAAAACAAAAGTTTTTCAACCAATTTAAGAAACCCCCTTATTCCATTTTTAAATTGAATAGCTACATAGGTAAGTAGAAACTACATTTCAATAATAAAATCTGAATAGGCTATGTTAAATCATATTTTTTACTTGACAGCTAATAAGACCTTCCATTTTAAAAAATATTCTGGTTCAGTGGTTAGCAAAGTGACTTAGGGTTTAAAGGAGTTCGATCCTCCTTCAAAGGTAAAATTTTTTTTTTTTCTTTAAATTCAACAGAAATAATAAAAAAAATTACAAATAAAATTTTTAGGGTTTTTTTTAAGTCAGTCAGTACATTTTTGGTTCATTAATTAAAAAATTAAAAAGTAGGTACTTAAATAAAAAAAGAATTTAGATTGAAATTAAAAAAAAAATTCACTATGAAGCGAATTTGAACCCACAATTCCAACATTTTATAAAATACGAAACATACAAAAAGTAAAATACATAACTTATTTATCTTCAAATTTTTAAAATTTGACAACAACAAAAATCTATCACTCATTTGTTTTTGTTTACTTTTCTGTATGTGGAAAATGTACAAAATTACTTTAGTAATTAGTATTAATATGTATAATGTATAAATTAAAGTATAATGTGTCAGGTGTCTAAATGAAGTTTACTTGTATTTTGTAAGATAAAAATCTTATATAAAAAAATAAAGTAAAAAAAAATATTTTTTTCAATATATAATTTTATTAAAGTAGTACTAGCCCCCTAAAATGCAGAAAATAAAAAATTGAAGGTAGATCTTAGGAATTTGTTACTGTGTTAATATAAAAGTAAATTGCTGGTATAAGAAAAAGTTCTTTTAATGTTTGAAAACTCTTAAGCTTAAAATGTTGAAAATTTTCATTAAATAGAAATTGATGGTATATCTTTTGTATTTAAAAGTGTTTATAAGAGTATAAAAGTAAATTGCTGAAATGGTGACAGTTCTTCTTTCAGATAGTCTTAATCCAGCAATTTACTTTTATATTAAAACACTTTTATAAAAAAAACTAATATTTTTGTCTTCTTTTAATAAAATTTAAATTAATTTAGATAATTTTAATAGAGGGCATATTTTAATAAATTATGATTAGTTAATAGATTAACCGATTTCCTATTAATGACTTGGATCTAACTTGGTAATTGTCAAATTAAATATTTTATTTAATAATTTTATATTAATAATTGCGTAAAGAAATTGAAATAAAACTAAAAATAAAAAACTGAAGGTAGATCTTGGGAATTTGTTACTGTTTTAATATAAAAGTAAATTGCTGGTATAAGATGCCGTACGCGTTTATTTAGTTAAGTCCTAAGAAAAAATAATCTTTCTAAGCCCTGGATTAAGATTAACTGAAAGAAGAACTGTCTCTCATTTCAGCAATTTACTTTTATATTAAAACACTTTTAAATGCAAAAGATCTACCATCATTTTTTGGTTAATGAAAATTTT
Organism: Dolichopus griseipennis; assembly: GCA_963082915.1. Classification (NCBI taxonomy): domain Eukaryota; kingdom Metazoa; phylum Arthropoda; class Insecta; order Diptera; family Dolichopodidae; genus Dolichopus; species Dolichopus griseipennis. Next base: position 37,244,975 of record OY720444.1, on the reverse strand, counting down.
CAATATTTTAAGCTCAAAAGTTTTCAAACATTTAAAGAACTGTTTCTTATACCAGCAATTTACTTTTATATTAAAACAGTAACAAATTCCCAAGATCTACCTTCAGTTTTTTATTTTCTACATTTTAGGGGGCTAGCACTACTTTAATAAAAGTATATATTGAAAAAAATATTTTTTTTATTTTATTTTATTAAATAAACAATTTTAAATAGCAGGTACTACTTTCATTATTTGATTAACATTGTTATGGTATTATTATTATTTATCATTGATATAAGAAACATATTTATTTTGCTAAATTAAAAGAATCCAACACGGGTGCGAAAAAATTGACTGTAACTTGGATGTATAAAAAGGGTTGCTTTCTTTTCCGTGGCGCATATATTTATATATATTGTTATGTCAGCGCCAAAGAACACCCTAGGAAATTTCTCAAAAACAGAAATATTACAATTCGAGTAATAGTTCATGTCTTACATAACTCATAGTTATCGTTTTAAATTTTTTATTTCTAATATTTCAAAAGAACAAAAAAATACACCTATGAAAAAGGAAAAGAGTATAATAACTTTGGTATGGTTAACTTTGGTTTGTAACCAGCTAAAGGAAGCGAGCTAGATATGGAAAAGTATATATATTAGTGGCCAGCGTGACCTCCTAAGTCGATATAGCCATGTCCGCCCGTCCGTCCGTCCGCACGATAACTAAAAAACTAATAAAGCTATCTTCATAAAATTTTAACTGTAGGTTACTAGGACTTAAAGTAGGGCGGGGATTGCATATGGGTAAAATCGTCCCGTGGGTTCGGATTCTGGACCTTTTAATTGTTCTAAGGGCCAACGAACATATAAAAAAAATAAGGATAACTCAACAATTAATGGCGCTACAATCATGAATTTTGTGGTGTAGGTTACTAGTAATGAGATTATGGCGAGGATTGCTTACGAACGAGTTTGGACAATGGGTTCGGATCCTAGAAGTTTTTGATCGAATTTAGACCAAGCAAACATAATTCCTAAACCAATGAAGATAAAACCTTCAGATTTGGTATCACTGTGTCTTTTCCTATGTCTTTAGAGTTTTTGAAATTTAGGATCTATTGGAGTAGTCGGTCGGGGACCATTCACACAGTTCTGAAGTCCTTAAAGCATATCATTGAAATTAAAACAAAAGTAGCTTAAAATTAAGATAGAACATTCTAATTGTGTATAAAGGTTCACTAGTATTGAAAGGACGACCATGAGTTCGGATTCTGGAACTTTTTCATCGAATTTAGGCCGAACGAGCATGATTTATCCAAAATTTAGAACCCCCAAATTCGGTAGCTGGGTGTCTTTTTCTATTTCCTTAGTGTCCTCGAAAATTGGAACCAGTTGAAATAGTCGGTCGGGGATCATTCACATAGTTTCGAAGACCTTAAAACATGTTTTCGAAAATAATAAAGTTATTAACTTCAAACAAATGTAGAAGCTTCAAATATGGCGCAAGGATGTTCTTTACTATTTCCTACGTGTTCTCCTAATTTATAATAAAGTGGAGAGGTGTTTCAGGTAATTCTCTTAGATCTCCCAAAGTTTAAAAGCTTATCGCCGAAATTAATTAAAATAGTAACTATAGATTAATATAGAATCTTCCAGTTGTGTACAAGGGTTAACTAGTATTGAAAGTATGGCTGGGACTGCGAAATCGTACCATGGTTTCGTGTTCTGGAACCTTTGAAAAGTTCAGGTGGTAACAAAAATATATCTTAAAAATACCATAAGTCAGAAACTAATTACGCTCTTTCTATGAAATTTATATTCTAGGTTACTAGTAATGAAAGTACTATGGGAATTGGTTATGGTCGAGTTCGGATTCTAGAAGCTTTTGATCGAATTGAGGTCAAACTAGTATAATTTCGAAACCAAACAAGATAGAACCTTATATTTGGGCACAGGTGTTTCTTCTTATTTATTTTGTGTACGTGAAATTTTGGATGAATTGAAATAGCGATTTGCGTACTACTTCCAAAACCATAAAAAATAATATATAATAAATAAAGATAAAAATAATAAAGATCGGTTGCACCGACTGACTGTTTCTTTACTTGTTTTGTTCAAACGTTTTGTTAAAATTTGTTTTGTTAAAATTTATTTAAATTTTATATATCATAAACAAGTATCAAATTCACTTATTTTCATTCATAATAACTTACATTGTACAATATCCGTAGTACCTATAAAAATAACAAATTAATTAAAATAGATGAGTTTTATTTTTAGACAATTTATTTTAAAGCATTTATAATGCAATGACCATATCATGTTTCTATAATGTTTTGTTGTCACACACATATACTTAACAGATGTGTTTTTATAATTTGTAAAAAGTTAGAATAAGCAATACTTAGAAAGTAAGAAAAATTGTAATTAAAATTAAAATAAGATAGTTTAGTCAGTTCGTTTGTAACATCTAGAATGGTTAAAACAGAACTAAAAAACGGAAACAATTAATTATTTATTTTATTATTTATATTGGTTTTCGAATTAATTATTTAATTATATATTTTGAAAAGAGCGCAACTCTATGTGACCAACTATAAAATCATTCCAAATTTTTTTTATGCTAGAAATTCTTTTTTGCATTTATGTTCTTTGGTGGGGCTATTTGTCATTATAATATTATAATAACGCAGGGTGTTTTTGAAAATTTCACACCTATAGTAGTTAATTTGAAAGTCACCTTTTTTTTTAAACTTCTACTTGAAACTGCCATCTCTCAAATCGATTCAGATGAAACAAGATGTTTATTAAAGACAATATCATGCCCTACAATAATTTAGAAAATGGTTCCAGTTTACTGTCTTTCAAGAAAATAATAACGGTTAATTAAAATGCCACAAAATCTTAGGAAAATTTTGTAATGCATGTTTCGACACAGCTCACAACCCCTCTCCGTAAGTATATCCTTTGAAAGTGCAAAGCCGAAAGATTTTAGTTTATTTTAAAAATGCAATAAAACCTGAATAATAGTGCAATAACAGCCGATGAATCTTATTGCACTTTAAAAAGGGCATTTAGAAAGTGCATTAAAGGGTTTCGGGCATCATTTCACCTTACCGTAATTTAACTGTTGTTTTGGCTACAATTTTAGAATATATCTTAAAGGTTTCAGTCTAATAAAATGAAATGAGTTTCTATTTTGTATATTTTCTATTTACATATTATATTTGTTTGTTTTAGACTTTGAATATGTTAATAAAAATGCTTATTTATATTTAAAAAATTTCTTTTTTTATTTTGAAGCATTTATAATGCAAATTTGCTTTTTATCTAGCTTTAAAGAACTTTTTATAATTTAAATATATTTAATATATTTTCAAGTTACTCAAAAATTTTAATTTTTTAAACGCTTTAAAAAAAGTGACAGGTATTAATATACTTAGTATTTACTCATGTGGGTTAACAAAACTTTAACCTCACAACGCTACACATCAACGGAAAAAAATATTTTAAGCTAAACTTGACCAACTATGTTTATTTCGCGCTTAGTTTAAAACAATCAGCTTATTTATTATTTAAAGATGTCTAAAAACATATATTTTACCATTCATTCCATTCATGTCAGTCATTTAAGTTTTTGTTATACTTATAAATAGTGGCCGCAACACTTTAGAGCACTTTGAACTTGTGTACACATAGTTATAGTGGTGTAGTTATAACTTAAATATAGAGTACAAATATAACTTTTTATACTCTACACCTATAAAATAGGAAAAGTGTATGGTATTTAACTTTGGTATGGTATTTATAACCACCTAAAGGAAGCTAGGTAGATATGGAAAAGTATATATATTTCTGATCAGCGTGACTTCCTGAGTCGAAATAGCCATGTCCGTCGGTCCGTCCCCCCTTAGGCACGATAACTTAAAAAAGAATGGAGCTATTTTGATGAAATTTTAAACGTAGGTTACTAGTTCCCAAAGTAGGGCGGATATTGCATGTGGGCGACATCGCCCTATGTGTTTGGTTTCGGAAACTTTTACTCGTTCTTAGGGCTAACGAACAATTATGAAAAATTAAGGTAACTCAACAACTAATGACGCTATCAGCATGAAATTTGTGCTATACTAGTAATGAATCTACGGAGGGGATAGGATCATGATTTTGGATCCTAGAACTTTTTGACCGAATTTAGGCCCAACGGACATAATTCCGAAATCAATGAAGGTAGAACTCCAAATTTTGATATCTCGGTGTCTCTTCCTATTTCCTTAGTGTCCTCGTAATTTGGGGCCAATTAGAGTTGTGGGTATCGAAGATTTTAAAGCATATTTTCGAAATTAATAAAGATAGTAACTTGAAACAAATGTAGAAGCTTCAAGTTTGGTACAATTCTTTACTATTTTCTGCTGAAGCGTGTGTTGATGCGTGTCCTGTATCAATTGAAGTGGTGGTTCAAGTACCTCTCTTAGACCTCCCAAGGTTTAAAACCTTATCATCGAAATTAATAAAAATAGTAACTTAAAATTAAGATATAACTTTTCAATTGTGTACAAGGGTCGCCTAGTATTGAAAGGATTGCGGGACTCTAATGGGATTCTGGAACCCTTGAAAGTTCAAGAGCTAACGAACATAATATTCAAAAAACACGATAACTGAACAACTAATGACGCTATTTTGATGAAATTTAAACTCTAGGTTACTAGTAATGAAGATACCGCGGGGCTTGCTTATGGTCGAGATCAGACAATGGGTTCGGATTCTAGAACCTTTTGACCGAAGTGAGTCCAAACGAGTATAATTTCGAAATCAAAGCATTTAGAAAATTAAAATTTGGGGCACATGGTGTTACTTCTTATTTGCTTTGTGTACGTGAAATTTTGGATGAATTGGAATAGTGTTTTGCGTAACACCCTCACTACTCCCAAGACCTTAAAGCATATATTCGAAACTAACAAAGATAGTAACTTGAAATAAATATAGAAGCTTTAAATTTGGTATAACGGTGTTTTTTCCTATTTCCTTTGTAGTTTCGGCCAATTTTTCGAAGTACTTCGAAATTTTTTGTTGAAAAATTGATAGAATAATCCAAAAAAAATTGTTTTATTACATTTTGAAATTAACATGTACACCACGTGTAATTTTTGTGTTAACTTTTTTCAATAACATCAACTTAAATTAAAATTCCATTGAGAGGTTAAAAGGGTATACTGAACTAGCCATTATGTCATTATACTATCAATAGTAGTTTACTTGAATTGCCAACGTTTGAATGAAATATAATAGATGGTTTAGATAAGGTTTAAAAAATCTGCTTTTCAATTTATATTTTGTTTTGTACTTACCTGAAAGTTCTACTACGCTCTTCCTGCAAAGTAGATAAAAAATTAAGCCTTACGAAAAAGTGTAGAGAAGGAAAATGTTATGTTATTTAAATTTAAGGATATTATTTATTTCTTTTTTTATTTGTTTATACTGCTTAACACAAATAGTTTACTTTTTTACTTTTAAGACTAAAATTATAATTAAAAATTATGAACTTTATAGTACTATAAAACAAACAAAACTAAAGTACAAAAGTCAATTAATTTTAGCCTTTGTTCATATGGTGGTAAGATAATGGGATTCGACCATTGCAAGTGGCGTAAGGCAAATTGAAGAAAATTTTTTTGTATTGTCTCAATCCTATCATTGTGTACCATATAAAACGGCATAGCATCTGAAAGGATCTGAAAATTCCTTTGCAGAACGTTTAACAAATCCCAACAATGAATGAGTTTTATTTAAAATATTGTTATAGTGAGTTTCAAAGCGAAGTTCGGAATCAAAATACACTCCTAGGTCCTTAATTGAGGTAACTTTAGGTAAACTAATACCATCTAAGTTATAATTGAAACAAATATGACTAGATCGGCGTGTATAAGATATCAATCCGCATTTATTTATATTAAGTTGTAAACAGTTAATGCACGAATTTTTAAAGTTTTGAAGATCATTATGCATAAGAACGAATAAGATCATTGTAAGATGTAAACTTTTTAAAAAGTTCTATATCATCAGCGTAAACTTTGAGCATGCAATTTGAAATGATAGAAGAACATCACTTACGGTTAAGATAAAAAGTAGCGGACCAAAGTGGCTACCTTGTAGGACTCCTAAATTTGCCACGAAACTTTCTGAAATTGCATTTTTAAATATAACACTATAGGAGCAATCACATAAATAAGATGTATCCACTTAAGAAGAATTGTTGAAAGTCATATTTTTCGAGTTTTAGTAAAATAATATTATGTGGCAATGGATCAAATGGTTTAATAAAATCAGTATAGAACACTTGCTCAAAATTATTTCCGGTATCCCATCAAGTCCTGGGAAAGTATTATCGCCCAGTTTATTTAGATAGCTGGAAACTATTTGTTCATTAATATTAATGACAGTAAAAGAAGTTTTTTGATAAGTGTTCATATAGGAGAAACAATTTTCATAAGGCGTTAAAGAAGAACTGCTTTATGAATTGCTAAAAAACTCGAGAAAATATTTCGAAATAGTGTTGGGTAATCATCACATTTACGTTTAAATGTATGAATTTTCTAAAATTTATTCCGATCAGACTTTAATTTAGTTGTCATTAGGTTAATTTAATTATTATAAAGTATATCAGATGAGGTTTTAAAATTCTCAAACAGTATAATAAAATATTGTTATATTCATTAATATCTTTTGTATTGAAATATTTATGCCAGGCTTAGTTTTTCTAATTTCTGAGAGATCCAAGCTCTTTTGTGAACCATGGGGGGCTAGAGTCAGAACATCTCAAATCCAATATATTAGTTTAAGAGTAATTTAACTATTAAAATCCGAAGAGGGTGGAATGTATGTGTTAATAATATTAACACTTTTATTTTAAAATTTTGTACCTATTATTTCAAGACAGTCCGCGTTGGAAATAGAAATTTCATTTGCATTAAAAGAGTTTTGAATGGCTATCAATACTTCTCCCCCTTTATGAATGCAACAATTAGATACATTAAGTTGAGAGTATCTGTCTTTTCTAAAAACAAAGTATGAGCTTTCAAAAAGCTCAAAATTGTTAATAGAAGAATTTAGCCAAGTTTTAGTTAACGCAAATTCTTCAAAACTTACATTTATCGAGTTAAGTAGAACTTGTCTTGTTTTGTTTTTGTGCTAAGACCTCTGACATTTTGATAATATAAAGATAAAATTATCCAAATTGAAGGATCAATAGACGTCTTATTTAGATTATTTTTTACCAAATATTTGAAAATTTCACTGAACTTCAGAAACGCTTTAACAGGTCAAAACCAAATTAAACCGGTGGGCTTTTACAATTAAAATGCTGGTACAAAATTTCAATAAAATTCATTTAATCGTTTAAGCAAATAAAATTTATAGAAAACTTCATGGCGTCGTTGTGGACAACGGGGTTAATCGAACTTAATTAAAACTTTGTGCAGCCTCTCTTTTGGACAGCAAAATCAACCTGTAAAATTGGACACAAATCGGAAACACGAAATTTTTTGAAAGCCCGCAGGGCCGAAATGGGTGAATTCATTCCAACCAACTTTATACATCTAACTCCGTCTGGCAAGAGGAAAATTCGTGCAATGCTTCTTGTCAATCGGTCAAACCCTTTCGACTTTTAAGCAACAAAAGGGAATCTACTTATTGTCTAAAAATTACTTTGTGTAAGCTTCAAAACTCTAGCTCCTTTAGTTTTTGAGTTTACGTGCTGACAGACGGACATTATCGATTGACTTTTCGATGCTGATCCGATACGTAGCTTCGACACTATATCTAACTCGTCTAGACGATGTATTATAAACGGAGGAGTAGTTTTAATATACCCGTGCTTTATTTGTATGCACGGCTTAAACAATCGAAGCAAGCTTTGACAAAATTAAAAAAAAAAATCTTTTACTTATTATTTTAATATTTAAAATAAAGATACAACATATTCTTCAAATCATGAGAGCTTTGCCAGTTTAAGTACCCATGATTAATTATTTCAATTTTCAATAATTTTTACATCTATTCTCTTAATTTACTTATTTTTTAAGTTTTTATATAATTAAACTCAAAGTTATTCGAAAGACATATTAATTTATAATAATATAAATATAAAAGTTTATATAATTTGATGGTATGCTAACGCTAATGCTAATTAAAACCATTAACACTTTATATGCAATAAATATATTTCTAAAATACAATGACAAATTTCGAACTTTTAATATAACTCATTTAAATATAAAAATAAATTTTACAACTTAAGTATCGTACACAATTTCTCAATTATATATTATCTATGGTAATAATTCAATAAAATGTAGATATGATATAATAAAAATTAAACAAAAAACGAGGAAGAGTGTAGTAGAGTAGACTATCTCAACTCTGGGATACCCGTATGACCGTAGCGTATACATTATATCATTCGGTTAATTACTTTTGTCAAAATTTCAAACATACAGCTTTATGAAGTGTAGTGGAATACTCATATAAAAGAAGGAGTTGTATGGCAGCTACTCGAACCCTCTGCAGTAGACCAACCAATTTTTCCTGTAACTTTGGCCATTACACTAAACTATTTTTGGGAAAATTTCAACCCAACTTAGTTAGGTGGAGAGTAATGCTCATATAAAATAAGAAGTTGTATGGCAGCTACTCGAACCCACTCCACTAGACCAACCAAATTTTGTAGAAACTTTGGCCATAAAACTAAACTACTTTTGGCAAAATTTCAGATACGCAGCTCTAATAGGTACAGAGTAATACTCATATAAAAAAAGGAGTTGTATGGCAGCTACCCGAACCCATGGAACAAAATGGCTGGATTTAAATAGCGATGACGGCTATTGCAAAAAAACGGATTTGCGAATATTTCCAGATCCTAGCTCCTTTAGTTTTCGAGTTAACGTTCGGACGGACGGACGGACATACATAGCTAAATCGATTTATTTTTCGATTCTGATCCGATCCATACACTTGAGTCTATATCTATCCCCCCTCCCTCCTTCTTTGCGTCACAAACGTAATGGCAAATTTATTATACCCTTTGACTATATAGTCATACGGGTATAAAAATTTCGTCGGGTATTAAAAAAATATTTAATAGAAATATAAAAGAATTAAAATTTCTTATAATATATATTTGTTAGCCTTTGAACTTTTCAAAGGTTCCAAAGGTTCCATGGACGGATTTCGCCTATATACAGTCCGAGCCGTTCTTTCAATACTAGTGAGTCCTTGTACAAATTTTGAACGTTCTATCCTAATTTTAAGGATTTTTTTTAATTAATTTCAATGATATGCTTTAAGGTCTTCAGAAATGTGTGGAAGATCCCCGACCCACCACTGGAATTGGTCCTAAATTCAAGAACTGTAAGAACATAGGAAGAGGCACACTGATACCAAATTTGAAGGTTCAATCTTAATTGATTTCGGAATTATGCTTGTTTTTTTTTTTTTAGGCGCTAACTGTTCAACTCTTAGGCTAATAAGCATGTCTGTACCATAGGTACATGCTGGAACAGGAGGTCATATTATATTCGTGTTAATAGAATTGGTCTTATTGAATTCCACATACAATTTAAACATCACATAGTACTAGGCCTTATAGCATGTAGAAACGTCTTATATTTTCAATATTTACAATTCTATTTTTTGTTTATATTGTAATATTTTATATTTTACTTATTTGGTATTCTATATCTGCGAGTTATATTATTTAATTAAATTATTTGTTTATATTTTGCATTTATTTATATTTTTATATTAAAGTATTTTTTATTAAAGATTTATAATTATTAATTATTGACTATGCCATTAATTTGAACCGAGTCCTTCCGCATGAAATGTCGGCACTCAACCACTGTGCAACCCAGCTGTTTGGCCTAAATTCGATCAAAAACTGAAGGGATCTGAACCCATGGTCCGATCTCGACCGCACGCAATCCCCGCCATAGTCTCATTACTAGCAACCTACAGCACAAATTTCAGGAAGGTAACGCCATTAGTTTTTCAGTTATCCTTATTTCTTTTAAATGTTCGTTAGCCCTTAGAACGATTAAAAGGTCCAGAATCCAAACCCATTGCCCGATTTCGCCCACATGCAATGCCTTCGTACTTTAAGTCCTAGAATCCTACAGTTAAAATTATCGTGCCTACGGACGGACGGACCGACATGGCTATATCGACTCAGGATGTCACGCTGATCCAAAATATATATACTTTTCCATATCTAGCTTGCTTCCTTTAGATAGTTACAAACACCATACAAAAGTTAAAATACCCTGTTCCTATTTCATAGGTGTAGGGTGTAACAAAATTAAGAAACTGGAAGTTCCGGAGGAGAATTTACTAATATAAGAAAAAAAGTTGTACAATGCAGAAAATGTATTCCATTATTGTTTTATCAAAACATGTGCAATAACAATGTAAAGTGCGAATAGCAAAATAAAATTTTTAATGAATATTGGTTACTAGGAGCTTATCCCGTATACTTTACGTAGCTTCCTTAATAGAAATACAAGCAGTGAAAAGAAAAATACAAAATGGGAAAAAGAATCGAAATTTTACTTATATTTACGTTGTAACTCCAAATATGGACAAAATAAGTTTTTGCCGGAAACATTTTGAAAACATTTGGTGAAATGGACAATTTTATTAAAAGCGTTGCAAAAAAAAAAATGGGAAGTGACGATGGAGGGATTACTTTTTCTGTTTAACAAGGAGGAACTATAAAGAATAAAAACTCCTTAAAGCTAAAAGCTATATTACATTTTTAGAATGAAAATTAATTCGGAAAAAAAATAGAACACCAAGAAGCTGCTGATCAGGCTAACATTTATAATTTATAGTTAAACGAAACAAACAAAAAAAATAGATTTTATTATTATTAGTTCTTTATTTATTTACTTAATATTTTTATATGAAACGAAACAAATAGATTTTTAGTATTATTTGTAATTCTTTTTAGTATTTTTTTGCGAAAAGAAACAAGACAACTTCCGATCAGTACCACATGTAATAGCAGAATGAATGCATTTAATATAAAGTAATTATATTCTTATTAAGTCACGTTGCAATGAAACGTGCTGAGAAATTTATTATTAAGGTTTGGAATGTACAGTTAATTCCGTTTTTAATATGATGTACAGTTAATTTAATGTACTGTTATTTTTAAGATAGGATCATGTTTCAATATTTGTTGGCGCGCGGAAAAGTAAGTTTGCGCGTGTGAAAGAAAATAGAAATATATTTAAAACATAATTTTATTACAGGGTGACATAACTTCCCCACCCTTTGACTGAGGCTCCGACGAAGTTATCTTGATTGTTTTCTTTTTACAACAATTTTTTAGCTTTACAATTTGAATTAATAGTACAATTATAATTATTACTATTATTATTTTAGTTACATAATTTACAATATTTCCGATTTTATTAGCATTCAAGATTTCTTTAATTTGTTCTCTGTTATTTTTAATGTTTTTTACATGCAGTTCTTCAAAGTTTAACAATTCACTATTATTGACATTTCGTGATAGATTGTTCAAAAAAATGTTTAAACATACAATTAGATTCTTTATTATTAAAAATGTTATTATGTAAAGTTATCATTTATATCTTTTAAGTTTTTCTTTAGATTTTGAATTACATTTGAGTGATAAATATTTTTATTTTCATCAATCAGAATTTCTTTTTCTTCTATATAAAATTTTATTGTCCTTAGTAGGTAAAGGTTTTATTAAGATTTTAGAATAGATTTTATTATTAAAATTTGGTATTAATAGAATTATGACTATTTCGTTTCCGAAAGTTATTATATTAATTTTTATATTTGTCAGAATGTCTAAGTCTTGTATCATATTAAATTCTTAATATTTTTTGATAGTATTCCTAGTCTGCTCATCAGTAATGTCTGTTCAATATCGTCGATGTGATTTCTGAGTAAGGTAATGTCATAATTAATTTGGTACATTCATTCCATAAGTGCCATTTGGTGTTACATTTAAGATATTTTATTGTTGAGTTCATTAGTTAAATGTGTCACGAATTTCCTTATTGTATGTTGTTGATTCTTAATATGTTCTGAAATGTTATAAGTCTGTTCAATTAGGTCAGAGTTTATTTTAACTTGTTTATTGTTTTCTGTTATTAACATTTTGTTGTTATCTGTTAAGGTTTGTAGTTTGTTACGTATTTGAATTTCATCGTCGCTGTCCATTGTGCCTGTTATGTACTTTAGCACTTTTCCTATTCCGTTTACAAGTCCTCTTTTGTTTCTTTTGTGAGGAATAAAGTTTTTGATTTTAGAGACTAGTGATTTATAGTTGTGAGCTATTGTATTAAATATTGGTCCGTTTGAACTTGGTTCGGTTGAAAATGGTTGTATGTTAGTCCATATGTCTTGAAGCGTTTCTTCATACTTTGTAATGTTGATTATGTGTAAAATTTTGTTATAGTTGGTTATAAGTTTTACTTCTTCTAGTTTTAAGTTAATATGCCCGTTTTTGTTGTTGTTCAAGTCTTGAATATCTATTATCTGAGATGTTGAAAGATTGACAAATCCGAAGAGAATGCAGACAATTAGTATGCTGTACTAATGGTGGAAAGGTCCTAAACAGAGATTTGTTTTTTTAAAAAAAAGGAAATATTAGTAAGTAATAATAATTATAGTTATTTTATAAGAATTTATGAGTTGTTATTCTGTCTTGCATGACCTGAGATAAGATTTTTCATTTTATTTCTATGTTTTGTTAGGTTTCCTTTGGTGTTTACTTTAAGTCTGATATGTAATGGGTTTTGGAACTTTTTTCGTTTTCTAACGTGAGTTGTATAATATTTATGGCCACTGTCTTTGTCGAATACGTGTTCTTCGTCGGTTAATTCGGTGTTTATTTTTCGGAATTTTGAATTTATTTTTCCTCCTCTTTTTTTTTTTTTTTTTTTTTTTTTGCCCGCACCTCTACGTGCTAACTGTTCACTGTGATAGGCTAAACAGCCTGACTATATATGTGCATGTCGGAACAGGGGAGATATATTCATATATTAGAACTGATCAAATGAATTCCACATACAATTTAAACATGAGATAGTACTACGCCTTATAACATGTAGAAATGTCTTAGATTTTCAATAAATGCAGTTCTATTTCTGTTTATATTGTAATATTTTGTATTAGATTTATATGGTATTCTATATCAGTGAGTTTTTATTATATTATTTAAATATTATTTAATTGAATTATTTGTTTACATTTTGTATTTGTTTATATTGTTATATTTATGTATTTTTTATTAAAGATATATAATTATTAATTATTAATTAAGCCATTAATTTGAACCCAACGGCGAATGGTAGCTGAGTCGAGTTGAAAACCAGATAAAAGTTTTTTCACTTTCACTGGGATTCGAACCCGGGGCCTTTCGCATGAAAGGTTGGCACTCTAACCACTGTGCCACCCAGCCGATAATGGGTGGCACAGTGGTTAGAGTGAAATCTTATTTCTTTAATGTAATTGATTCCTGCTTCTAAGGATATATCGGTTTTGTTTTCGTTGGCTTTTTCAATAACGCGGTTTTTCTTTTCTAATATTTTGTTGTTGATTTGTTGGTATTCGCTTTCTGTTATTTTACCTTGAATGAAATCTATTGGTTTCCTGTTTGTTGAGGAGTGTTGTTGTAATACCCGTTTATTAAAATCATTTGTTCTTCGATTGGTAGGTTTTTCTTTGTATGTTTTAATAATCTAAGGTGTTCGTTGATGGTGTTATGCAAGCGCTCTATGTCTGCGTTACTATTGTGGTTTGAATTGGAGGTGTAGTGGATTGTGATATTTTTTTCTTCCAAAAATTTCCTCATTAAATGTGATTTCATTCCTAATTCGTTATCAGTAACTATTTTCGCTATGTTGCCGTATGTGCTAATATATTTTGCAATTGCTCTTCTGAATTCTGCTTCACTTCTATTTTGTACTTTAGTAAACATGGCAATTTTACTGAATTTATCGATCATAGTGACAAATAATGACTTGTTTATGGAATAGAATATGTCCATATGGATTATTTGGTTGGGTTTACTCGGAGTTTCGGATATTTTTAACGGGACCTGTGGAGGTTTTCTTTCATATTTTTCTAGAATGCACACTTCGCTGTTATTTATAAATTCTGATATTTTAAGTTTTAAATTTGGATGATAGAATTCGTTTTTCATTTCTTCGTTAATTTCGTTAATACCACGGTGATTATTTTCCAAGTGCTTTGTTTGAATGAGATTTTCTAGTTCTTCGTCGTTCAAAACACTAAATTTTGAAGCCTCACAACATCTCTTAAAAATTTGTGGTTTATGTAATTTTTTCTTATAAATTGAATGAGTATGCTTCTTTTTAATACCATTTCGATTCGATTACTCTTAATTTTGGGTAATTCCGAAAAGCTTTTTTGTTTTAAATGGGTATTATTGAAAATTTAAGCGAAGAAAACCAGATAAAAACACAGTATTTGAATTTACTGTGTTTTTAAAGTAAAGCAAGTATTAATTTAATAATTAAATCTCAAAACAAAAACACAGTAGGTATTGCCTTTTACATTATCATAAAAGAAAAATTATTAAAATTTTTAAATCACTATAACAATAAAACACTTTATTAAAATATAAAAAATTCATTAAAATAAAAATTAAATCTAGACAAAAATAATTCAGTCTTATCTACTAAGAAATTATAAAAAATAATTAATTATAAAAAATGTAATTTAGATTAATTAGTACAAAATATTATTTAATTTGTTATTCTTCTACGTTATTGGTGTCAGAAGTAACTAAGTCTTTTGATGTTTCAGACTCATTTAGATTATTCCAAATTAAACAAGCTTTTTGATTATTGTTTCCTTTTTTTTTCTGCACACCACGGTGTTCGATTAAGCATGGAACGTTGTTTATATTTTCTTTTTTCTTTAGAAAGTCCCTTGAAATTTTCATCGAAATCGTTTTTATATTCAATTGTTCGGCATCCTTTTGTAAATTTTACTTCCACCAAATTGCACAATTTAAAATTTGTAAAGGAATCTTCAATATTTTTCTTTTTTTTCAATGTTCCCATGTACTCCATCAGCACTCATATGGGTATGACCTTTAGTAAGGAATTTAAAGCGAACTTCATCTGGATCGTTTGGTTGGTTTACAATATTAACCAGCGCAGAGAAAATCCCCCAGTTTTTGCTTTGCGCTGTACAATTTATTACATTAATAGAGTACAAAAAGCAAGTAAACATTGAAAAAAGAGAATTAAAAAAAAACAGTTTAATTTTGTTAGTTACTGTGTTTTTGCTTGGGACAGCCGTTTTGTGATTACACAAAACCGAACTATTTTTCACTTTTAAAACACAGTAAGTACAAACACCAAATTAGAACACAGTAACTCATTGCAATTACTGTGTTTTAATTTGGGATTTGTTTGTTACTGTGTTTTGAACTAGGAATCGTGATGTAAACAATGCACTTACTGTGTTTTGGAAGCATCATTTTTACTCACTGAGGGTTCAGATCGTAAAAGTGACAATGTACAATGTTAGGAAACAACATAGTAAGTCCATTTTTGCTCTTAACTCGAATTTGATCATATTGTTAGTTACTGTGTTTTTCCTTGGTACAGCCGATGTTGAGGCAATAACAGAAATATTAAGGAAATTAAGGGAACATAACTTAAAGATACAAGTTGATAAATTCAATTCCTTTGCACAAACTACCGAATATTTGGGACACATTTTAACTAAAGAAGGTATAAAACTAAATGATAAAAAAATTTAAATTATTAGAAATTTAGAACTCCCTAGAACTTGTAAACAAATAAAAAGTTTTCTTGGAATAACAGGGTACTACCGCAAGTTCATAAAAGATTATGCTAAGGTAGCACAACCCCTTACAAAATGCCTTAAAAAAGATAGTAAAATAAATGTAAATGATTTGCTTTATAAAGACTCTTTTAACAAACTTAAAAACTTAATTACAAGTCCACCTATTCTACGTTACCCCGACTTCAAAAAAAGATTTACTTTAGTTACAGCCGCATCAAACTATGCAATTGGTGCAGTTTTACAATAAGACGGCTACCCTAGCTGCTATGTGAGCAGAACGTTAAACGATCATGAAACTAAATATTCAACAATTGAGAAGGAATTGCTTGCCATTATTTGGGCAACCAAATACTTCAGACCTTATTTGTACGGTACAACATTCACAATTAAAACTGACCATCGACCTTTAGTGTGGTTAAGCTCTCTTAAAGAACCTAATGCGAAGCTACAAAGGTGGCGAATAAAATTAAATAAATATGATTACACCATTGAATACGTAAAAGGAAAAGAAAACAAAGTCGCAGACTTCTTGAGTCGTATTGACTCAAATAAATTTGAAATAAATATTTTGACTAAAAAACGTCGAATACATCCTATAAGCCCAGTCTGGAGCGAACCACAGACCTTAGACCGTATGAGGTTATATGCAAATATAAAACCTAAAGAAATAGGAATAAATGTTTTAAATAAAAATGATTCTGAGTTAGCAACTATTCATAGTGGTGCCGAAGATTTGGGTGACCAGATTCCTATCTCAGAAAATATTATTAACAAATACCATACTCAAATTCATTTAGTCAAACAAAAACATAAAGAATTAATAATGAAATACAACCACTTCAGACAATTCTATGTTTCTGAAAGTGATTTAAATAATAATAACATTTTAAATGACCTATTAAGAAGATATATTAGAAAAGGTACTACAGGAATTTATTCTAAATTAGAAAATCCAAAATATAACGTTTTACAACGAAAATTAATTGAATTGTTTTCTAATGATAAAACTATAAAATTTATAAAATGTAATAATAAAGCTTTAGAATTAGACAGTGAAAATGACGCAATTAAAATTATTGACGAAACACACAAAACAACAAACCACAGAGGAATTTTAGAAAATTATAACAAATTAAGAACTACCCACTTTTATCCAAAACTCAAAGAGCTAATTCATAAATATGTCAACAACTGTGATATTTGTAACTTTGCAAAATATGACAGAAAACCTGACAAATACAAATTCGAAAACACCGAAACCCATTCAGAACCCAATGAATAATTTATGGAGATTTATTTTTCTGTTACAAGGAAGTCTATTTAACAATATTAGATAAATTTACCAAACATCTTATGATTCAAAGGTTAAATGATCAAAATTCGATTACAATAATCCAAGCTCTAAAAATAGATTTGCAATATTCGGTAAACCCAAAAAATTCGTATTTAATAACGAATTCAATACAATTAATATAAAAGACTTTTTAAGGGTAGAAAATATAGAATCACACTTTACTTCTCCTCGATCTCATACTGGCACCTCGCCTATTGAAAGAGTTCATGAAACCTTAAATAAGCACTTACGTATTTTAGAAGCTCAAAAATCTAAATTAACCCTATATGAAAAAGTTATATTTGCTGCGGAAAACTATAATAATAGTATTCATTCAGTTACTTTAGAAAAACCTATAGATTTCTTAAAAAATAAAGTCACTAATTTAGACATTATCAAAGAAAGATTGAATAAAGTAAAATATAGTACAATCGCAAAATTAAATGAAAAGAGAAAATCATTCTCACCTGAAAATAAAGCTGAAATACTTATAGAAAACCCCGAAGCCGTTCGCTATAAACATCTACATAAATACATTAAAATAAAAACTAAACTTGACAATAATAGGTTAAAAGATCTTAGAAACAAAAACATCCACCCAACAAGAATAAAACGAAACTTTAAATTCTTTACAGAAAATCAAGACAATAATAAAAGCAAGACCAAAAACATCCCTGGTCAAACTTCTTCAACTAATTATATTTCTATTAACACTGCAACTTACTATCACCTCAACAATTTCGATAGAAAAATTAGAAAATGAAGAGGAAATAGAATTTCAAATAATAAGATTAACAAAAATGCAATTAAAATCAAACTATTCAAAAATACTTCACATAATAGATACAAAGGAATTTCAGTTAATTTTAGACGAAATTAAAAATAACTTAGAAACAATTTTCTCATTAATAGAAGATCATTTACTAATCAAACAACTCCAAGTTCAAATTCAAAAGACAGAACATAATCTAAAAACTATAACCCTCTTTCGCCGAAAACGAGGCTTAATAAATTTAGGAGGGAAAATTGCTAAATGGCTTTTTGGCACAAGGGACAGCGACGACAAAGCTGCAATCGAACAACACCTAAACAACATTGATATTAATAATCATCTTTCTATAACTAATCTAAATAACCAAATTAAAATTAACACAGATCTTCAAAATAATATTAACATTTTGAAAAATCGCATAATGCAAAATCAAGTATTAACCTTACAAACGTTAAATCACGCAACAGATATTACTAACAAAAGTATAAAAAATCTTCATTTCTTATCATTACTAACCGACATTAACTTATTAAATTCTGAAATAGAAAGAATTCAACAAAATATTATGTTTGCAAAGCAAGGCGTTATGAGTCATTCAATTTTAACCGATAACGAAATCGATGAATATAATATCGATACATTTAAATATAAACAAATTAAAAGATCTCTTTTAAAATATGACAATAAATTAATAATCGTTATTCTAATTCCAAATCTCACTAAGGAACTTGGTACAAAATATTTGATATTGCCAACTCCAAATAGAAATTTTGAGGAAATATTTATTGAAAATAATAATGTAATCCAATATAAGGATAAAATTTATATTGACAATAATGAAAAATATATAAAACAATTAAAACTAGCTAATGATTGTATTAATAATTTAATAAATGAAAATTATAAAAATTGTAAGAAAATAATAAAGAATAATTTTGAAATTATTGAAATTTTTCCTCACATGATTTTAATTAAAAATTGTAAAAATAACTCTTTAACAAATGATTGTGATCATTCAAAACATATATTAAATGGAAATAATATTGTAGAATTCCATAACTGTTCAATAAAAATAAATAATGTAACATTTTTAAATAATGAAAAAATTGAAAAAAATCATATTATTGTACCTAATTATTTAAACATTTATAATGTAAGTTTAAAATTAAATATTGAAGATATAAATATAAAACAAACTAAAAATTTAAAACAAATTCATCAAATTAAAAATAAAACAAATAATAATTTATTAGTTTCAATAAGTTTGCCTGTATTAACATTTATTATTATTGTAATTTTATATATTATAAGAAAAATTAAAATTTGTAAAAAGAAGAAAAAATTAATACAAAAATAAAGAACACTCAGGAGAGTGTCCAACTTAACGATGGGGGGATCATATATCCCTTTAAATAATTATATTTTTTGTTGTTATGAAATTAAAATTAAAATTTCTTTTCAATGAGAAAATTTATTAACAAATTTTCTCATATTGTAATTTAATTCTGGTCAATCTATTATTTTGTCAATTTTCCCATTCTTTAATTCTTCCGACAAAAGATACCGCGCTTAATATTTTCCTCACCGGTAAATTATTAATTCTTCGAATTGACCATCATAATTCATAAATAAATTAATATCACTTTCTCTCTCCCACTTCATTCGTTAATCTTGTCATTATTATAATTCTTAATTTCCCATCAAAAGTTTTCGCGATAAATCAAATCGCGTTCAATAAATTTTCTCACAAATTAAATGCTGATTCTTACAATTATTTATTATAAATACTAACGTTCTTTCAATTAAAGATCAGTCTTATAAGTTATCAATCTTCTTCAGTTCCTTCTTTAATAACAGGAATATATTAAAATTAATATTATATTAAGTTAATATTATAACAGCTACTGGAACCCTTGGCAGTAGACCAACCAAATTTTGCAGTAACTTTGGCCATTACACTAAACTATTTTTGGCAAAATTTCAGACATCCAACTTCAATAGGTATAGAGTAATGCTCATATAAAATAAGAAGTTGTATGGCAGCTACTCGAACCCTTTGCAGTAGACCAACCAAATTTTGCAGAAACTTTGGCCATAAAACTAAACTACTTTTGCCAAAATTTCAGACGCGTAGCTATAATAGGTACAGAGAAATACTCATATAAAAAAGGAAGCTGTATGGCAGCTACCAGACGGACGGACGGACATACATAGCTAAATCGATTTTTTTTTCGATTCTGATCCGATCCATACACTTGAGTCTGTATCTACCCCCCCCTTTCTCTGCGTCACAAACATAATAGCAAATTTATTATACTCTTTGACTATATAGGCATACGAGTATAATAAAAGTTGCACAGGTATAAAAATAGAACAAACAACAACGAACCAGTTTATAATCTGACAATTGTAGTTTTTTTTTAAAAGAAGACAAGCTGAGCTTGCATCAAGACAAAGAATAAGCAGTAAATTTTAATATATGTATATATATTTTACAAGAAATTCTATTTGTTAAATAAAATTCTTTTTATTGATAAATAATTTGTATATTTAATTTTTATACTAATATTAATTTTATGACAATTAAGATTTTTATAAAAAATTTTAAAATACCATATATGTATGTATGTAATGAAATGATATAGATTCATAAAATATGTATGTATGTAGATTCAACAATAAACAAGTGATGAAAAAAACCGAGGATATTTGAAAAACACATATTAAAACTTAAATAGGGTTTCTAACTGACTACTTTATCATTTATTTTTATAAAAATATATTTAAAAATAAATGATATTATAATTTAGTTATTTCATCAATTTATTATTTATGAAAAATAGTGAAATCAATAGATACTTACTTAGAATATAATCCAATGTTAACGTTGAAATTTCAATGTTAACGTTTAATTTTGGAAAAACATACAATGGTAACTAAGTTACTATTTTATAAAAACATAAAAGTTTTAATTTCTAAGTCCTAATAGCCCTTCAATGGGGGTGGTTCCCAAATTTTGCTAAGCAAACTTATGATTATTCTCGAGGACCTGCCCATCCCCTTCCAGTCCCTATCCTACCATTTTTTTGGTTACAGGAAATCAATTAAAAAATTTCGAATTTTACCAAAAATTTTATTATATAAGCAAAAGTGGTTAAAACTAAGAGACAATTTCTTCAATTAAAGAACCCCTTGTAAACTTAAGAAAAACCTTTAACATTTGTTGAAATATAATACTGCAGCTTTAAATTTTGTATATTTGTAAAAAAAAATTTGAACAGGTATTCAAGTTATAGGTGTTTAGCAAAATTTCAATTTTCGAGCCCTTATAGCTACAAAATAGAGGACGCGCCAAAAAAAAATTTTTAACCGATGCCTACTAATTTCTGAGGATCTAATTTCAACACCCTAACTTGAACCGCTCAGAAAATATGTGTGGCCAAAAATTTTGCAAAAATGGAGTTTTGCGTAATGTTAAATTAGTACCGTATGGCGACCCTATACATTTTAACGATGTATTTTTGTGAAGCCTATAAAAGCAGCTCTTTTCTACCATTTTTGGATTGATAATAAACCTAACAAAACTCTTGTTATATCAATTTAAATATCGAGCTTTTTTGGAATTTCCGGGGGCTGTAACTTTTTAAGTTCTTCTACGAAATTATTTTTTTTGCAACACCTACCCATGGTTAAAATTTCTTTACTCTATTTCAAACGGTGTAAAAGTTTTTGTAAACATACGGACGGACGGACGGACAGTGTGAAGCTATATAGGCACCAATTTACAAAATTTTTTGAAAATGTGCTAAAAATTAAACAAAATTCTCTTACTAGTATTTCGATTAAAGTTTAAAGATCTTCTTTTTTTTATTCTTACGCATATTAAATTAAAACACATTGCCACATTGCTTGGAAATAAAAACAAATAAAGAAACAGTCAGTCGGTACAACCGACTTAGAAATACCCTACACCTATTTGGTTCAAATTTAAGAGATATCCATAAGTCATTTTAACACAATAAAAGCTGTTATTAATTTGATCGTAAGATATAGCTGAACAAATTAACTTTATAATACTAAAAACATTTTCTAATTACACTATCTATTAAAAAATTTTACAAATTCTTACTAATTTATCTATTTAAAAATATTAAAAAACAAAAAAACTTGAATTAAATAAAAATTTATTTATTTCAATTCAATTACAAAAGTGAAAAAATTTGAATTATTAAATTTTTTGTGATAAAAAGCTAATCAAAGCATAATTTATTTAATAATTTAATTTTTCAATTATTTTAAATTGTTAGTTTATGTACCTATGTATTTAAATGTATTTCTAAAATACAATTACTAATTTAGATAAATATTAATTTTTCATAAATGCAGCAAGTACCTTTGAATATAGCTTAAGTATCGTACACAATGTCTTAATTATATATAACCTATGGTAATAATTCAATTAAATATATATAATAAAAATTAAAAAAAAAGGAATTTAATCGTTTCTTAAAAAAATACTTTGTTTTTAATTTATAAAATATTATACATAATATGTTTTATGGTAAAATTCTTAGGCTTTTAAAATTATAAAAGTGTTAAATAAAAACGGAAATAGGAGAGAACCCTCGAGTATCAAATTTAAAGTTTCTATCTTTATGATTTTCGAAGATAAGTTTTTTAATTTTGGGATTTTTTAGTAGGTATCTGAACCACCACTACAATTAAGTCTCAGTTTCGGGGGCACATAGGGAATTGGAAATATATTCTTTGTCTTCGAAATTATACTCGTTCTGCCTGAAATCGATCAAAAGCTTATAGAATTCGAACTCATTGTCCAAACTCGACCAGAACCAATTTCCATGGTACTTTCATTACTAGTAAATAGTAAAGAACACCCATGTGGCATATTTGAAGCTTCTACATTTGTTTGAAATTACTAACTTTATTAATTTCGAAAATATGCTTTAAGGTCTTCGGAACTGTGGTGCTCGTCCCCGACCCAGTACTCCAATTGGGCCCAAATTTCAAGAAAACTAAGGAAATCCAAAGCGACACCCTGATAGCAAATTTGGAGGTTCTATCTTCATTGGTTATCGTGATTTTTTATGTATGTTCATTAGCCCTTCGATCGATTGAAAGGTCCATAATCCGACCCATGGGCCGATTTTGCCCATATGCAATACCCGCCGTACTTTCAGTCCTAGTAACCTACAGTTAAACTTTCATCAAGATAGCTCCATTATTTTTTGAGTTATCGTGCCAACAATTGGACGGTAGGACGGACGGGCATGGATATATCGACTCCGGAGGTCACGCTGATCACAATTATATCTACTTTTCAATATCTAGCTCGCTTCCTTTAGGTGGTTAGAAACACCATACCAAAGTTAATATACCCTTTTATCTATTCCATAGGTGTAGGGTATAAAAAGGATCTTAAAACAACAACAAAGTATTTCATTGATAAAAAGTTATTAAAAATATTATGCTCTCCATACACGATGGAGAAGGTTTTCAACTTGGTACGCGGACTTCCGAAGTTAAATCGCGTATGGGCAAGATGAAAGACCATTTTGAAGGTTAAAAAGTTGGTTGGAAGAAAATCAAAAAATTTTGATTTTTTGTGGGAGGAGTCTTTGCTTTGCATTTGAGTTGTATAGTGTATGGGCAAGATGAACAACTTAAATGTCATTTTGTTTTCGTTTTTTTCATTTCTTTCTTTTTTTGACACGAATGAACGTTGAGATATTCCGATTTGAAAAAATAAGAAAACTGTAATGCAAAAAATTAAAAATAAGTAAGTAAATAATTTGAAAGAATTATAAAATTAAGTTAGAAAAATGTTTTAGAATATAAAAAAATGTTAAATATTGTAATTTTAGAAAAAAAACAAGTAAAGAAATAGTCAGTCGGTGCAACCGACTTAGATATACCCTACTTGGTTCAAATTTAATGGAAAGTCCATAAGTCATTTTAAAACCATAAAACCTCTTATTAGTTTGATCGTAAGACCTAGCTAACCAAATTAACTTTATAATATTAAAAACATTTTCAAATTACTTTATCTATTCAAAAATATTACAAATTCTTACTAATTTATCTATTTCTAATTTATCTAAATTTCGAGGACACGAAGGAAATAGGAAATATATTCTTTGGCTTCGAAATTATACTCGTTCGGCGTCAGATCAATCAAAAGCTTCCAGAATCCGAACTCAACGAGAACCAAATCCCATGGTACTTTCATTACTAGTAACCTAGAGTTTAAATTTCATCCAAATAGCGGCATTATTTTTTTAGTTATGCTGTTTTTAAGATATATGTTTGTTAGCCCTGGAACTTGTCAAAGGTTCCAGAACCCGAAACTATGGTAGTATTTCGCCCATATGCAGTGCCGTCATACTTTCAATACTAGTTAACCCTTGTAGGTCCAGAAAACGAACCCTTGGGTTGAATTCGACCATATGCAGTCCGCGCTGTACTTTAAATACTAGTTAACCCTTGTACACAAGTGGAACGTTCTATATTAATTTTAAAATACTATTTTTAGTAATTTCGAGTATAAGCTTTTAAACCTTGGGAGGTCTAAGAGGGGTACTGAACCACCACTCCAGTAGATCACAAATTCGGGGGACACACAAGAAATAGTAAAGAACACCCTTGTGCCAAATTTGAAGCTTCTACATTTTTTCAAGTAGCTATCTTTATTAATTTTAAAGATATTCTTTAAAGTCTCTAGAAATATGTGGCTGGTCTCCGACCCACTACTCCAATGGGGCCCAAATTTCAAGGACACTAAGCAAATCGGAAGAGGCACCCTGATACTAAATTTGGAGGTTCTATCTTCATTGGTTTCGGAATTATGCTCGTTTGGCCTGAAATTTATCAAAACGTTGTAGCATCCGAATCCATGGTTTGATCTCGACCGTACGTAATCCCCGCCGTATTTTTATTACTAGTAACCTACAGCTCACATTTGATGAAGATAACGTCATTGATTTTTTATATATGTTAGTTAGGCCTTCGATCGATTAAAAGGTCCAGAATCCGAAGCCATGGGCGGATTTCGCCCATTTGCAATCCTCGCCGTACTTTCAGTCCTAGTAACCTACAGTTAAAATTTCATCAAGATAGCTCCATTATTTATTTATTGTGATATCGTGCCTACGAGTGACGGACGGACGGAAATGGCTATATCGACTCAAGAGGACATGCTGATCAAAAATATATATACTTTTCCGTATCTAGGTCGCTTCCTTTAGGTGGTTACAAACACAATAACAAATATACCTATTTATCTATTCTATAGGTGTAGGGTATAAAAATGAAATAGGCAGAACTATATATTTAAATAAAAACTGTTAAAAATTCAAATTTAAAATGTCAGACGTCAGATTCTGTAATTTGACATTTAACATATTTTTCAAAACAAAAAAAAAAATTTTACGAAGGTTCGACGGTAAGTTGAATAGTGTATGGTAAGGTTTGTAAACAATTCCGCGTACCAAGTTTAAAATCCGGTCCATCATATATGTATGCATTAGAATAGAAAATGATGCGTTTTTTACAATAACCAATTCTGTACATCATAAAATGTACACTCGAATATCACATACAAAAAAAAAGTAAAAGCACACACAGTACAAACTCGTACATTAATAAATGATAAATAAAAAACATAGAAAAGCGAACAGTGGGTAAATAAAATGAAACGATATTTTGATTTTTCGTTTTTCTTGTCTCTTAAGGCAGTTCAAAATTGAAATTCCTTTTGTCGTACTTCAAAATTCTTATAAGTATATGTATTCATTGTTAATGATTAAAATTTTTGAATGATTTTGTCCTTTTTTCTATTATCGTTACTTTATGGTAGTACGTAAGTACCTTTTCTTAGTATTATTAAAGATCTTTTATTCTGGAATTTTTGTTGGTATGAATATATTATAAAACTTGAAATGAAGGTTTAAAAAAACATGCAACTTCTGGCACCTTTAAAATAACATAAAATATACGAACTGGGTACTTGTTTTTATGAATTACTAGCTAATACCCGGTGCGCGTTGCTGCGCCTCCCAATGGAGTTTTAATTGAAGTTGATGTTACTGCAACATTTTAACACAAAAATTTCACATGTAAATTTTAAAATGTATGACAGCAATTTTTTTAAAACGATTTTTCTAGGATTATCTAGTAATTTTTGAAACTTTCTGTAATTCAAAGCAGTACAAACTGCTTTCCAAAATTTGACGTAATTCAAAAAATTTTTTTGACGACTAATAGTAGGACCGACTGTTAACAGACTCAACTCTATTTTCAAGTTGCTTCACACATCGGTTAAATCGTAGGACAGACTGTTAACAGACTCAACTCTATTTTTAAGTTGCTTCACACAACGGTTAAACCGTTTCTAAATTAGAGTAAAGTAACCAAAAACTTTATAAAAAGCTGTTGGGCCGCAATGGGTTAATGGAACTAAACAAAAATTTTTTTGAGGCTTTCCTTTTAGCCAAAGCAGTACTTCGCAAATTTTGACTATATTAGCTTCCAAAATTATTTTGGCCAACCGTCGGGCCGACATGGGTTAACAAATTCCAAATCTTTTAATAGTGTCAACTCAATTCTCACAGATGATCACTTATACAAAATTTGAAGTCAAACCGTTTCTAATTTAGAGCAAAGTATTGAAAAAACCTACAAAAAGCTGTTGGGCCGCAATGGGTTAATGGAACTCAACAAAATTTTTTTTGGGGCTTTCTTTTTAGCCAAAGCAGAATTTCGTAAAATCGGACAAAATTTGGACCCAAAATGTTTTTTGACCATCCGTCGGCCCGACATGGGTTAACAAATTCCAAAACTGGTAATAGTGTCAACTCAATTCTCAAGGAGCATCACATATACAAAATTTGAAGTCAATTGGTCAAACCGTTTCGAATTTAGAGTAAAGTATTGAAAAAACCTATAAAAAGCTGTTGGGCCGCAATGGATTAATGGAACTCAACAAAATTTTTTTTGGGGCTTTCTTTTAAGCCAAAGCAGAATTTAGTAAAATCGGGCAAAATTTGGACCCAAAATTTTTTTTGACCACCCGTCGGCCCGATATGGGTTAACAAATTCCAAAACTGTTAATAGTGTCTACTCAATTCTCAAAGAGCATCACGTATACAAAATTTTAAGTCAATCGGTCAAACCCTTTTCATTTTAGAACAAAGAAGTTTAAATACTTGCACCACAGCCCCAATTTGGTGGTCCGTTAGAGCAAAATTTTTGGGCCACGATTTCTTTCCGTACCCAAAAACCCCTATACACAAATTTTCATGAAAATCGGCTGGGCAGTTTAGGAGTCTATTCGCTACATACAAACAAACAAACATACAAACAAACATTCGCTTTTATATATATAGATGATAGGTTAAATTGTATTGTATTGTGAATATGTGTATAAGGTTATGATTGGTTTATGGTTGTATTGTGAATATGTGCATAAAGGGTATGATAGAGATAGGAACTTTCCCATTCATGAGTTCATTGAACAATAATTAAAAATTTCCTATTTGTAAAAGTCTGAGTTACTGGCAGCAGTGTTTATATTTATGTTTAACGTTAATATTTAAGCTAACATTTTATTCTGACACATTTTACAGGTTTCTTGATTTTAAATATATTTTTCATTATTATTCATAATTTACTATAAACTAATGAGATAAATAAATTTTAATAATTTGTGACAACCAAATTGCAGATAACGAGCATTAGCTACAAAGTAACATGATTCTTACAAAAAGAATCTACAAAGCAATATGATTTTAAATGAGTTTTTATTGCTATAAATAAGCATTTACAGTGTAAATAGCTTATCGAATTTTTTCTGTAGGTATGCTTCATTTCTCAATTAATTTTAAGTTATTGTTGGGATTTTCTGAATTTTGTGTAACAAAAATAAATAAAAAATTTTATAATAATTCATCATAATAACGTTGCTTCATTAGATTTACAGTTATCGAATTGACAACTTTGTATGGCAGCTGCCCGAAAATGGGGCCGTAACATTTTGAAACTTTATATTGGTGCTTGTTTTATTATATAACAAAGTTGAAGTTGTATGGCAGCCCCCGAAAATGAAACCGTAACATTTTGAAACTTCATATAAGTGCCCGATTCAAAATATAACTAACCGTGTGTAATTTTCATCCTCTTAGTATATTTAGTTTTGAAGAAATTCATATTGGTGCAAAGAAGTTGTATGGGAGCCTGCCGAAAATGAAGCCTTAAGTCTAAGGACTTTGTGTGAATTTCAAAACTCTAGGACTTTTAGTTTTTGTTATCGTGCTGTCCCATGGACGGACGGACGGACGGACAGACACGCATAGCTAGATCGATTTACTTTTCGATTCTGATCCGATATGTACCCTTTACACTATATCTAGCTCGTCTAGATAAATGCGTAATCTATAAGTAATGATCCTGGTAAATAGAATACTTATGACGAATCCTTGAATGATTTTGTTGTAAAGTTTGGTTTCAAATCCAGTAAGAATTTAGATTTCAGTACATCAAATATTATTTGGTGACAAGTATCGTTGTTTCAAAGTGCAGAATTTGTCGAAAAAGTTAAAAAATGGAGAAACTTATGAAAGAGATTCTTTATCATATTCAGATTTTGATAAGGGTCTTTATTGCATTCCTTGTTGCTTATTTCAAAATGATAGTTCTGTTTCAAAAATGGGTTCAAGCTCAGATTGGAAAAAAATTTCACAATTCTTAGAATCTCACGAAAATTCTTGTACACATAGTCTTTATGCTATGATCATGATTGAAAGAAAGAAAGAACTAACCTGAGGGGAAGTATGAAAACTATTTTGATCAAAAATTTTCAAAAGTAGATTACTGGAAAAATGTTTTAAATAGAGTCTTTGTCATAAAGAAGCTATGTAGCCGAGAATTATCTCTTCAAAGACACAGTGAAAAATTTTATGACATTCACAATGGAAATTTTTTGATGTCACTAGAAATGATTGTAGATTATGATTACTTTTTGAAAGAGCACATACTAAACTAGAACTGTGTAACTATGGTTCTGGAAAAACTTTATACATGTCAAAAACAATATGTGATGAATTTATTAATATAATTTCAACAGAAGTGAGAAGTAAAATAATCAATCATTTAAAAAAAAAACAAAATATTTCTCTATAATTGTTGATTCGACTCCTGATATTTCTCACACTGACCAATTGTCATTGAATATTCGATATGTTGATATCGATAACGGCAAAACAGTGGAACGATTTTTAAATTTTAACAATGTTGGTCATAAAGAGGACGAAATGTGTGAAGTAATATTGAAGTTTTTGGATAAATACAAATTAAATTTGGCAGATTACAGGGGACAATCATATAACAATGCAAATAATATGTCCGGAATCTACAACGGCTTGAACGCCAAAATTTTAAAAATAAATTTACGATAATCCTAAGTTGTTGATATAAAAAATTGTTATTTTTGTTCCATGTGCTTGCCATTCTATAAATTTAGTTTGTCAATGTACTGCTGAGTGTTGCACAGAAGCATTGCATGTTTTTATACAAATTCAAAAAATTTATTCTGTTTTTATTGTGCTGTGGGATCTATTGAAGCAAAATTAGGGCCAACCAAAAAACTATCAAAGGCCTCCGTGATCAGGTAGATCAGATGAAAAGAGAAAATTTATGTATTGAAATAAATTGAAGGTGCCAACTTGGAAAAAGTATTGACTCGTTATGAAGCGAGGAAAAGTTTGGATATCTCGAAAATATATGTAATATTGATGTTATTATAAAAAAAAACAAAAGAGTTGTACGAATTTTATGAAAAGAATTTAGATCGCGAGGAAGTAATAGAAGAAATTTTTCATTTTAAATCGCTTTTACAGAATAGTGAGATATCCGAATCCGAAAAAATTATTGCAAACGAGTTAAACTTTTTATTAAAAAAAAAAATATAATAATGTATTCCGAAATGTGGAAATCATCTTCAGAATTTATTTGTCACTAGCAGTAACAAATATTTCTGCTTAACGATCGCTTTCTTGTTTGAAAAGAATTAAAATTTATATTCGGTCACAAATGAAAGAAACAAAATTAAATAATTAAAAGCTTACAGAAAAATTTCGGTACGCTATTTATTCAATAACTGATTATCTATAGGAACAAAAATACAGTTACAATCATACTGCTTTGTACAAAGTTTTTTTTTTCTTAGAATCATGTTACTTTGTATCTAATACGTGCTATTTGCAATTTGGATGTCACGAATTTTAATATTAAAGAACAATTTGTTTTTCTTAAGCAATCCTTCCACGATAGTTAAATCAGATAAAATTTGGCTTTTTATAGCACTTTTGCTGTCCATAGTAAATTTGATAATGTGAATGTTTCCTTTGAGCTTTAGATGGGTGATTTCATCGATAAAGATTTTAAATAAGTCAGGCCCGAGAATTGAGCTGCGGGAACGCTTCTCTTTATGTGGATAAAGTTACTGCATCTATCATTTGCGCATGCATACATTTAAATTTGTTCGTGATTACCTAACTTTCGAAGAAGTCTTTGTTATTATTGCTTTCGTTTAGTGTAAAGAATATTATTGCTTTAGTTTAGTGTATCGGAAGTAAAGAATAAGTTATAAAGAAATTTCAGTGAATAATAAGAAAGTAAATAATTTAGTTTAATTTTGGTTGTTACAAAATTCTGAATTTTTTTTTTGTTCCAGTTTTAAAAAAAGAGAAATTTTTAGAAATATTTTGCATTTTAACAAGGCTATTTGCAATTTTTAAAATATAATAGTAAGTTTAGGTCAGTTATTAAAGTAAAACGAGAATGTAGTAGAAAAGACTGTGCCTATTCTGGGATACCCGTATGACCGTAATATATTGCCAAATGCTAAAATTTTAAATACCCAGCGTATTAGGCTTTCAGTTATGAACAAAAGAAAATTTTAGTTGAAAGGCAGCTCTTCGAACCACTTCCATTACACCGACTTTATTTTATTTAGACGTTGGCCATTAAAGTTAACTGACAAAATTTCAGACATCCAACTTTATTAGATTGTACCACTCGAACCCACTGCAGTAGACCAACCAAATTTTGTATATAAATATATAAAAAATATAATCGTTTATATCATATTCGGATGACATAGAACAGTGCGAACATTAAATCATATTCGGATCGAAGGGTATTTTATATACCCTTTTTACCTATAGAACAGTGCGTGTCAATATTACAAGAAATTTTTTTAAATTAGTAGGTACCAATTATTTTTAAAATTTGGTACCATTTACAATGTAAACAAGTGATGAAAAAAACTAAGGATGTTTAGTACTGGGTTTTTTGAAATATAATGTTGGAATTTCAATGTTAACGTTTAATTTAGGAAATATATACGTTGGTGACTAAATTACTATTATTTTTGATTAATTTCAAATTTTTGATTATTTTGAAACGTGGCTGGTGCTGCCATCGTGACAGCAGCTCAATTAGCCCGCTAGCACCATTTTGCTACCACTACCGTGGCCACAAAGTTTAAGTTGGGCTATATTGGTTCTAATTTTTAGATCCATTTCGCTGCATTCAGAAACCTTACCATTTCTGCAGTTGCTTAGCTGCCAGATCTCCAAAACCGTCAAATTCATGGCCATCCAGAGCCACTCTTCTGGCCCTGCCAACGTTGTGCCTTTACACGTGAAGTGTATAATGGTCTCTTTCTCATTCTGTTTATCACAGCTCCGGCATGATGTGTTGAATGGGATACCTAATCTGGCCGCATGTTTGCCAATTGGCCCATGTCCCGTGACTTCGCCTGTTGTTCTAGCTATATCCTGTCGGGATAGCTTTAACAGGTTGTCCGTTCTTTTGTTCTTGTACGACGGTCATATTTCCTTGGTCGTACGGTATGAGGTTAATTCCTTCCACCTTCTATTCGATAGGCATAAATAGTGGAAAAAGATATCTCTTTTAACGGTTTTTAGTGGTGGATCTACCTGTTCTTCCAGAGAAGCATTCAGATTGGAACCTCTCCTTGCTAATTCATCAGCATGTTCATATGTCCCTATGTCCCGGAACTCACAGTAATGTAATATTGTGTTGATAGCTTATATTCTTAAGCTCGTCAGAGCATTTTCTGAAAAGCTTAATCGTTATTGTCGTAGAATTCAGAGTCGCGATAGCCGCTTGACTATCCGAGACAATGACAATGCTTCCCACGAGAGAAGTATGGTCGCTAAGCAGTTTGCATTCTTTCCAGATTCTCAGCATTTGAGCTTGAAATACACTGAATTTATTTGGAAATCTGAAGACTTGTTCTCTTTTGAATTTTTTTGAAAAGGCACCAGCTCTGATACCGCAGTCCATCTTTGAACCATCAGTGAAGAGTGCGATGTCTACTCCTAGGTTTTCTTGTTTCCACTCTCTTCTTGATGGAATCTTTATTTTGAAGTTTTTGACAATTTCCAGACTTGCGACAGTGTAGTATGTGACTTCTGGCAGATCACATGCTATCGAGCTGAGAATACTGCCTTGTCCATAGGGTTTTGTGCGCCAAGGTCTATTTTCTCTGAATCTGACCGCACTACAGCCGGCTAAAAAACTTTATAGGAAGGTCAATGGAGATGAGATAGAGAAGCGCATCAAGTGCATTACTTGGCGTAGTTCCTAACGCACCTATAATGCATGCACCTCTCTGTACGCTACCAAGCTTGGTCCGGATATACTCCTTCTCCAGCGCTGGCCACCAGACTAGTGATCCGTAGGTAAAGGTGGGGCGTACGATAGCAGTGTACATTCATAAAGTCATTCTTGGTTTTAATCCCCATTTTTACCTAACATTTTCTTAAACGAGTACAGGGCTACACAGACGTTTTGCCTCTTTCTTTGGTATTGAGCCTCCACTTCAGTTTCGGATCAAGTACCACTTCGAGGTATTTAACACTGCGGGCTAAATTCATATATACACCATCCAGTCTAGGTTTGGTGAATTGGGAGATCTTTGTCCTGTTTGTGAATAGCATTAGTTCTGTTTTGCCCGGGTTTACGCAGAGGCTACATCCATTGGCTCATTTACCCTTCTTAAAACTTTTTCCATAATTACGTTAATTATGTCAAGAAAATTTCCAGAGACTATTACTGCTAGATTATCCGCGAATGCAATGGCTTTGATTCCCTCGCTTTGAAGTTCTTTTATTATTCCATTCATTACCAAAAGACACAGTAATGGTGATAGCACCCCACCTTGTGGAGTGCCTCTGCATAGCCTTCTAGTGATTTTATGGTTACCAAGTTCCGACTGAATCTCTTTTGATTGCAACATACTAACAACCCACTGCCTAAGAGCACTTTCTACCCCTATGTCTTCGATTGAATGCTGTATGGCCATTACGTACACATTGTTGAAGTCCCTTCTATGTCGAGAAAGCTAGCCAATGTGTATTCTTTGTACTGTGTCGGTTGTTCGACGTCCCTCACTAATTCGCTTAGTGCAGTCTCGGTTAACTTTCCCTTTCAATAGGCATGTTGGTACTTAGAAATCGAGGTGCTTTCTAGTACTCCTCTAACTTCTAGCTCGAGTGTTCTTTCGAGAGTTTTCAATAAAAGAATGTTAGACTTAGTGGTCTAAAATCCTTAGCGGTTTCGTGCCCTCTTTTACCAGCTTTTGGTATAAAGATCACATTCACCCGCCTCCATTGTAGGGGAATATACTACATGTTCCTTCAGTTCTTGCAGCTTTTTTGGAAAAATACCGACTAAACCATTTACTCCGTTATAACTAAGTTAACCAATTCATCAGGGGTGCTTCGGACTCTCGTGGCAATAGTTTGGTTGATCACATTGTCGTCTTCTCTATACCTCGGAAAATAGGTATGCACTAAAAGATCTAATGTTTCAGCGGGTGAATTATTCCATGTCCCTTCCACAGTTCTGCGGAAAGAAGAATTAGAGTGTTCTTTGGATGACACTTTGCTAAATCTGGCTGAGTCTTTAGTACTTTTGATTGATTCACAATAATCCTTCCATGATTGGGGTTTGGGCAATCGGATTGCTCTCTTGTATTCTCTAAGTTGGTCCATATACAGCTGCCACTTATTCTGTTTATAACAGATATTTTAGGCGTCCCTAGTCTCCTTTTTTAGGTTACTTAATTTCTCATTCCACCAAACCGGGTATGTTTTTTTGCTACGTTTAATGGGACATGCCACTTTAAATGAGACCTGCATGGCTTTTGTAAGCATGTCGGTTTTATTTTCTAACTTATTCTTATTCGCGATGTCTGAGTTAGCTTTTACCGAAAATTGTTTCCTATCTACTTTCCTGAATTTTCCTCAGTCAGTAGCCCTAGGATATCAATAGGGCTTTGGATTTTCAGGCTTAATATTGGATTAAAGAATACCCACCCTAGTCGAAGGCAAATAATATGTAAATAATATATAATAGGTAAAGAGGTATGTTAACTTTGGTATGGTGTTTGTAACCACCTAAAGGAAGCGAGCTAGATATGAGTATATATATTTGTGATCAGCGTGACCTCCTGAGTCGATATAGCCATGCCATTCCGTCCGTCTGTCCGCCGTAGGCACGATAACTCAAAAAAATAATGGAGCTATTTTGATAAAATTTTAACTGTAGGTAGGACTGATAGTACGGCGGAAATTGCATATAGACAAAATCGGCCCGTGGGTTCGGATTCTGGACCTTTTAACTGGTCCAAGGGCTAGCGAACATATATAAAAAATCATGATAGCTCAACAACTAATGACGGTATCTTCATCAAATTTGTGCTGTAGGTTACTAGTAATGAGACTATGGTGGGGATTGCGTCCGGTTAAGGTTGGACCATGGTTTCGGAACCTAGAACTTTTTGATCGAATGCACACACCTTGGGAGGTCTAAGAGGGGTACTGAATCACATTTCTGAAGACCTTAAAGCATATCTTTAAAATTAATAGATATAGCCACTTGAAAAAATGTAGAAGCTTCAAATTTGGCACAAGAGTGTTCTGTACTATTTCTTGTGTTCCCCTTAATTTGGGGTCTATTGGAGTTGTGGTTCAGTACCCCTCTTAGACCTCCCAAGGTTTAAAAGCTTATAAATGAAATTACTAAAAATAGTATTTTAAAATTAATATAGAACGTTCCACTTGTGTACAAGGGTTAACTAGTATTTAAAGTACAGCGCGGACTGCATATGGGCTAAATCAGCCCAAGGGTTCGAGTTCTGGACTTTTTAATCGGTCTAAGGGCTAACGAACTTATATAAAAAATCACGATAACTCAACAATTAATGACGCTATTTTCATAAAATTACTGTTGTAGGGTACTTGTAATGAAACTACGGTGGTGATTGCGTACGGCGGCGATTGCCTATGGTGGGAAATGGACAATAGGTTCGGAACCTTATCGAATTTAGGCCAAAAGAGCATAATTTCGAAACCAATGAAGACAGAACCTCCAAATTTGATATAACATATATCTTACAAGCAGTATAACTCAAAAACTATTGGAGTAGTGCGTTGAGGATAAGCCACACAATTCCGAAGACCTTAAAGCATATTTAAAAAATTTTAATTATTAAATATATTATGCTTTGATTAGCTTTTTATCACATAATTTGATATTCAAATTTTTTCACTTTTGTAATTGAATTGAAATAAATATATTTTCATTTAATTCAAGTTTTTTTGTTTTTTAATATTTTTAAATAGATAAATTAGTAAGAATTTGTAATATTTTTGAATAGACAAAATAATTACAAAATGTGTTTTAGTATTAGAATATTAATTTGGTTAGGTATATCTTACGATCTAACACACATAACAGTTTTTATTGTTTTAAAATCATACAGTTCAATTTAAACTACAATAAGGTATGGACGTGTTTTATTTTTCTTTATCGATTATAATATAATTATTACACGATAACGAAAAATTGCGTGTCAGCGGTAATAAATAATAAAAAATAAAAATAATTATTTCTTATTTTTTGGTTAAGCGAAATGGCTTCGTGCCAAACTTGCAAGTTAAAAATAAAAAGTGAAACAGGTATTGAATCCGCAGGAGTATGCAAAAAATTTTTTCATGAGGCGCTAAAATGTTCTGGGGTAGATCAGTCGACAATAAATATACTGTTTGCGAATAAAAATATAAAGTTCATATGTGACGATTGTGTACAGTACATCCAAAATGTGGACTTAATTGTACAAAATATGGAACGAGCGGTCGCAAAAAATAGTGATTATTTGAAAGAATTTAAAGAGGATTTTGAAAGGGCAATTAAGAACAATGAAAAAGAAGTGATCAATTTACTTAAAGCGATGGAAACAAACTACAGATTACGGCTAGAAGAATTCAAAACCTGTCAGCAAAAAGAAATTCAGAAAATGGAAAAAATTACCGAAGTTTTTAAAACAGAAAGTGAAAAGGTTAATGAATCATTCATTAATGCAATGAAAAAAAATGATGAGCTTTGTACAAAATTAAATGATAAAAATGAAAAAATAAAAATTTGAACGTGGGTGAAACGGTGTCATTTTCTGATATTGTAAAAAATAATAAAACTTGTGTTAATTTAACAATGAAAAAAGAATTACCTTTCATAATCAAACCTAAAAACAAACAAAAAAGTGAAAAAACGAAAAGTGATCTAAATACTAAGGTAGATCCAAAAAATTTGAAAATTAAAAATATCGAAAACAAAAGTAATGGAATGATATTAATTGAAACGGCGACAACAGAATATCGGGATAATATCAAAAAGGTATTTCCAATGAAGGAAAATTATGACATGAAAATACCAGTGACTATCAAACCCAAAATAGAAATAGTGCACATAAACAATAAATTGAGTAAGAAAGATATAGTAGAGAAGCTCAAAAAACAAAACGCCTTTTTGGAAAGAAGCGAAATGAAAGAGGTTAAAGTATTTAATGTAAACAAATATGGCAAGGAAATGTTTAACGCAATATTGGAAGTTGATAAGGAATCATTTCCAAAAATAACCGCTAGTGAGAAGCTATGTATAGGATGGGAAAGGTGCAAAGTGTTTGATGCGATAAACGTACCAAAGTGTTTTAAATGTAAAGGTTTCAACCATAAATCAGTTGACTGCACAAACACTGAAACTTGTTTAAAGTGTCACAGAAAACACAAAACCAGTGAATGCCAAAAAGAAGAAATCAATAAGTGTATAAATTGTGTAAAATCTAATGAAAAATTCAGTTTGGATTTAGATGTAAATCACAAAACCTTAAGTAAATTGTGCCCAGTGTACCAGAACAATATTAAATATGCTAAAGCGAAAAATTGGATACTAGCAATTAAAGGAGTTAGAAGTGAAAGATAACAACTTAAATACAGATAACAAAAGTGTTTCTTCCTGTATCAACCATGCTTATGTCAATACCAATACCGATAATGATAATAATAATTCTAAGTTTAAAAACAATAATAACATTAATGATAGTAATAGTTCTAATAATATTACTAATGATATTGCTAATAAAAACAGAAATAATGATAGTATTAGTGTTAAGATTAATAATGGTAATGAAATTAATATTAGTACAAAAAAAACGTATACAATAATATAAGTAATCCTGCTAGTATGATAGATATAAAAGATAAAAATAAAAATAGTGCTGAAAATTCGAGTAGGTACAGTAATAAAAATTAAAATCTATTATCTAAAACAAACAAAAAAAAAACCTGTTAACATACTTTCTTACATGCCTAAATTTTGGTCAAAAAAAAATAGAATATTAGTAAATGACAAGAAAATTAATAAACGTAGGTAATACTAATAATGATAATGATAAAAATAATGTTAATAATAATGATAATTACAATAGTAATAGTGCTGCTCATAATAATAATAATAGTAAAATTGATAAAAATAATAGCAATAATAAAGAAACTAATAGTAATATTAATAATATTTATGATAATAGTAGAAATGAATTCTGTAATAATAAAGATGAAATTGAGAATAGTAACGTAAACGTAGGCGTTAGCGATAGTGCCGATAAAGTGGAATAAGCTTCTAAATACCATAACTGGATTAAAGGAGAAACACTATATCAGCAAAATGAAAAAATGGAAAATGCTTCTCATAGTACTAAAAATCTACAACTTGTAAACAAGAGCTTTTTAAATCCAATGGAACCTCCAATTGTTAAATTAAAAAGAAAGGCTGTTGAAAATGGTGATAGTATATATGTATTATCACGATTACGAGACCACAGAATATACAATAACGTTAGATTATTTTTGCCTTTTTTGCACGATCAAGAGGATATTTGTTATGAAGGTATAACGAAAACAAATATCAAAATATTAATCGATATTGAAGGATTGCCAACGAATTATCAGGAATTACGTGAATTATATTATAAATTCCATGAAAGTAGGGGAATCACTAACAAAGAAGTACAAAAAGACCTAGCTGCATATAGGCAACATACATACAATAAATACAGAGAAAATTTACAAACAATTTGGAACTCCACGCAAAATTATTTAATTGGTAGACCGTAATGGCAGTCCAATCCCCAAATACTTCAGAAACGGGTAAATTAAAAATTTTGTATCTAAATATATGCAGCTTAAGAAATAAAATTTATGAATTAGAAACATTAATTAATGAGTGTAAAGAAATTGATATTGTGATTCTAACAGAAGTATGGATATACAGTAATGAAATCACTACTTATAATATTTCAAACTATAGGGCAGTTTTCAATTGTAGAGATGAGAAGAGGTGGTGTAACTGTCATCTTTATAAAAAATAATATCTATTATACTGAAGTATTAAAAGACGAAAAATATAACTTTAGTGTAATTGAAATTCTGAATTATGCACCTAGATTAAGAATTGGTACATTTTACAAGGCTCCAGCGGAAAATAGTAACATATTTATAGAATATTTAGAAAATAGATTAAAAAATAAAGCAAATTACATATTTTTTGCTGATACTAATTTAAATATATTTAATAATTCTAATACCGTAATTAAGTATAAATACATGATAGCAACAACTGGTTATAGTATAATAAACAAAACACAAAATACAAGAAACACAGCTCATTCCAATACCTTAATTGATCATATTTTAACAAATTCAAATGATAAATATGATATTAATTTTACAATAGAAAGTAACAGTCTATCCGATCACCTATTGGCAACAGTATCACTAAAAGCAATAAGAATTATGAAAATACCAATGAAGAAGCACACTATAAGTAAAACTGATTATAATCAGATGTCTCAAATTGTAAATAATAAAATAGAAAACACTAGCGTATTAGAAATAGACACGTTAACAAAAATAATACAAGAAGCTAAAGTTTTATGTACAAATGCAATGTCGGTTAGAACTTGGAATAATACATGGTTAACACCGTCGATATATAAAGAACTAAAAATTAGAAAATCACTATACGATAGCCATAAAAGAGATCCAAATAACAGAGATAAAAAGATAAAATGTACTCTATGTAAGAAAAAGGTCGATAAAAAAACAAAAGAGGCTGAGAAAAACCATATCAATAAAAGCATTGAAAATGCTAGAAGTGACTCTAGGAAATTATGAAAAGTGTTAAATAATACTATAAGGAATACTAATAAGGATAATTCAGAACATATAACATGCATTGTAAAAAAAAGTGGAGAAAGGAAAAAGGATGAAAACAAAACGGCAAACACGTTAAATGAATTTTTTAATGAAGTAGGAGAATCCATTATTAAAGGAATAAAAAAAAAAATAATATAGTAACTATAGAGAACACATAAGAAATAATAAAACATTATTTCTTAGACCTGTTACTGAAACAGAGATTTATCAAATTATTATGAAGTTAAACAGAAATGCTGTCACAGGATTAGATAATATAACGGTAAAGGATTTACAGGAATTAGTTAATATTATAAAAAAAACATAGGCAACATTGATAAATAAATGCCTTGAAGAAGGAGTATTCCCTGATTCATTAAAAAAAGCGTACATAGTGCCAATTCATAAAAGTGGATCTAAAGATGAATGTGGTAACTATAGACCAATTTCTATCCTGAACTCAATATCGAAAGTATATGAAAAAGTAATTAATATAAGGATAAGAAATTTTATTTCAAAAACGATTGGTTTTGATCCAAATCTATACGGTTTCCTAGAGAACAGCGGCACAGAATCATCAATAACAGCTACGTTAGAATATATTTATGACGCACTTGATGAAGGATATTTCGTCGGTGCAGTATTTATTGATCTTACGAAAGCTTTTGATGTGATAAATCATCGTAAACTGATTAGTTTTTTAGATATATTGGGCATAAGAGGTACTTGTAATCTTTTATTAAGCAGTTACTTAACAAATAGGACTCAGTGTGTTAAAGTGAACGAAGTGCTTAGCGATGAACTTATTATAAAAGCAGGTATACCACAAGGCTCACTCACTACCTTTTATATATAATGAATATGCCGAAAAATATTTTTATTTCAAATTATAACGTTTATGCAGATGACACTATTATCATTGCTAAAGCTAGAACAGTACAAGAACTCGAAACTATACTAAATAAGGATCTAAATGCGATATGTAATTAGCTAGATTACAATGAACTCTGCATTAACGCTAAAAAAACCAATTATTTGTTATTTAAAACACAAAGAAAAAATAGTGAAAATATTACTCTTAAAATAAGGGAAACAATTATTGAAAGAGTAGATAAGGTTAAATATCTGGCAATAATAATTGATGACAACTTGAAATGGGACAATCATATCAAAAACGTGAAGAAAAAAGTTATGCCAATTATATTAGCTATAAAAAGATGTGGCGGTATTTCCCAGCATGCAGAAAAGCTTATCTATAATAGTCATATACTATCAAGAATAAGGTATAATATATGTAGTTGGAGCCAGTGCTCAAATTTCCATATTAATCAAATTGGTATTTTAATGAATAAAGCGTTTAAAATTCTTTACAAATATAACTACAGAACTAGTACTAAGTATTTGTATAAAAAAAAAAAATGAATTAGATATTAACCAATTAATCTATTTTGAAAAAGGTAAATATATTTATAAAGTAATAAATGGTAATATTAAATCTAATTTAAATTTAATAAATAGAGAAAATGTACATAAATATAATACTAGAAATAAAAAAAATATTGAAATACCTAAAGTTAGAACCACAAAGAAACAAAAAAGTTTAAAATGTAGTGCTATTAAAATTTTTAATTCATTACCATTAAACATTAGGAGAAGTCAAACTTTAGAAATAGAAAATTTAATTTAATAGATAATATTTAATAGAAAATTTAAAAAATATATAAAAAGCTTTAGAAATTAAAATTAAAATTGGAAATAAGTAAAATTAGTGTATTCAAAATAATTATTTTTAAACTAAAATTAATTGTAATTATATAATTTATTAGATTGTAGTTTTAATTAAATAATTTCTTATACATAATTTTATATATATTGTAAAATTATCTGAAATTGAAAAAATGAAATGAAATAAAAAAAAAAAATTACTTATGGACTTCCCATTAAATTTGAAACAAATAGGTGTAGGGTATTTCTAAGTCGGTTGCACCGACTGACTGTTTCTTTACTTGTTTATTTGGTTGAATGAGAAAATTAGAATTGATTTTATTTATGTTTATTGAGTTGTAGTGTTCATTGCAGTTTACATCGTTTAGATTACTTATTTGCTGCTTTTGACATCTTACAATATTTTGTTTGTTTATAGACCAGTCAGCTGTAATTAAAGGGACTGTGGTTGAATATTTAGCTTCCTTGGGGTTATTGAATTGTCTGAAATATTAACGTGACCCAGAACTCAAAGAAGCAGAAGTTTTGCAGGTTTTTGATCAGAATATCTCTGATAGTATTAATTATTGTACTGTGATTCTGTCAAAGCAAACACGAAATTTTTCCTTCAAGTGAAGCTGACAAAATTCCATGACTTTCGGC
Source organism: Dolichopus griseipennis (assembly GCA_963082915.1). Lineage (NCBI taxonomy): Eukaryota > Metazoa > Arthropoda > Insecta > Diptera > Dolichopodidae > Dolichopus > Dolichopus griseipennis. The sequence goes on along the minus strand of OY720444.1, from coordinate 37,203,011 downwards.
ATGATAAACAGATGTGTCTAGGTGCAATATACCTAGCGCTGATAATTGGACTGCATACCTAGTTTCATTTTTAGTTTTTGACCCGGTTGTTTCTTTTTTATAATTGGCAAGTGTAAAAATTGACTATTAGAGAGCAAGATTTTAATGTTGTATTGTTAGCTGTGGTATTTTTGTCCAATTAGATAGCTGTAATCTAAATTTGGGAATAAAATTACGTAATTGGTTTGGATGATTTAGTATTAGATAAATTCCAGGGAGAATATATAGCATTTTAATAATTTTACTGCCTATTCCCCAATCCTTAAGTTAATACGATCAAAAGCTTTTTTGAAATCTACAGATAAAATTGAAATATTTTTTTATTGTGGGTAATGAGCTTTGTTACCAGGTGATCGATATGTAAAAGTGAGTCCATTGTACCTTTTGAGAATTTAAAAGCAACTTGATTATCGTTTATTAAATATTTTTTCTTAAAATACAAAAGTTTTTTTTTAATTTAATGAGGTTCACAGATGTAGTTTGTTGGCGCAGGAGATTAAACGAATGTTTTTTTGCTGTGCACAAAGAAGCTGCTACCCATGGAAGTAGCTTTGTTGATTTATGAGGTGAGGTTTGAGGTATTGAATTGGTAGCAGAAGCTCGAATAATTTTATTTTCATTTTTGCTGAATCCCGGTAAATATTTCCAGAAACAGAGCTATTAGAGAGCAAGATTTTAATGTTGTATTGTTAGCTGTGGTATTTTTGTCCAATTAGATAGCTGTAATTTAAATTTGTGAATAAAATTACGTAATTGGTTTGGATGATTTAGTATATTAATTGAAATTGGGAGATCGTCACTGCCATGAAGATCTTCAATAATATCCCAAGAACATTTTGGTGCAAAATTTATGAAATTTATTTAAAGGAACGTAAGTTTCTTGTAATTTTAGGATGCCTGGTTGAGACTTAAAAATTTTTGATCTATGTATATGTATAGTAAATAAAGAAATTAGAGACCGAACAATTATATTTGAAGTAATTTACATAAGTAAAATTGAGCAAATTACTTTAAAACAAAATTCATTCAGTCAGCGCACATGTTGGTCGTGATGCAATGACGTAGGTGATGCAATGACGTAAATTTTGTCGTAATAGTTATTTCAGTATTCACAAAAACCGGTTTAATTGTCATCAAATTTTCCTAGCAACACTCGATGCACTTACCAATTCAAACAAAAAAATGTTTTTGTTTTCCTTTTTTTTTCATTATTTAAAAATTTTTTAACTACGAGTATGTGTACAATAAATAAAAACAATTTGAGACCAGAGAAAATCTGGAAATTTTATATAAATAGTAAAACAGTTTGTAAATAAAAATTAAGAAGACTATGCCTCACAGGAACATTGTGTAGTAAGTCTTACTTATTTTTAGTGAAATTCTGAAATCAATGTACGCTTTGTTGCATTGCTTGATTTTTGAAAAGCAAATAAACCGAGCAATGCAATCAAAGTAATTTCAAAGTTCCCTCAAAGTTCCTTTCTGCATCTTTCCCTATTTAAAAAAAGTTAAAAATAGAAAAAAAATGTAGAGGTTGGCAAAGTGGCTTCGGGTGAACAATACTTATGTTCGATGCACCCAGCACCATAGAAGCCAAGAATTATATTTTTTTAACTTAATTCGGTATATTAAAATTCCAAATAAAGATTATAATTCAAAATTTATAAATAAAGCAAAACCCAATTTAAAAATCAAAAATTAATACAATTTTACGTATATATAAATAGGCACATTTTAGTATGGGTAGGTACATTATAGAATGTTAGCAACAAACAAATATTTTAATTTGAATCTAAGCAAAGGTTGTGAAAACTATGTATAGCAATATTTTTTGAAAATATGTACACAAAACATTAATAGATTGAGAAATCGATCATTATTGAAACAAAATAAACTTATAAAACAATTTAAAATCTTTTATTAATTTTTTAATTTAAGCAAGTACGCATTTAAATAAAAAAGAAATAATGAAATTTTAAAAAAAATTGACCAAGAAGGGACTTGAACTAAAAACCCCAACATTTTCTAAAATTCAAAACATACAAAAAGTAGGACACGTATCTTATTCATCTTCAAGTTTTTAAGATAAAACAAGAAAATATGTGAGCCATTTGATTTTTTTTTTGTGTATCTATTACTAGAATCGAAGCATAATCTGCGTTATACAAAAAGTAACGGTTGCAATTTTATTTAAGAATATGGTATTGAAATACAATATATGTACATATATGTATACAATGAAATTAGAAATAGTTCTTAATTAGAAAAAGTTCTTCTTCAATTGACATTCCGTCATTCTGTGACGGCCCAACAGCTAGTATATTATAATTGATAAAATATAAAATTTAGTTAATATAAATAATAAAAACAATATTGAATGATATAAAAGACAATTGGTTTAACCCGAATC